>CM060199.1:16913424-16929445 GCA_030562195.1 Nipponacmea schrenckii | reverse complement strand
AAATCAGCTTATACATTTTAAGTCTAGAAACATAATATATTGGACTATCATACTCACAACAAAACCATAATCTTTGACCACATCACATTCTACAACTTGTCCTTCCTTTTCAAACAGAGCAGTTAAATCTCCCTTTCTTACGGTTTCTGGTAGGTTCCCAACAAATAGCTTAGTTACAGACATCTTAAAATCTCTGAAGAATCAAAAAAAAATCGTAGTGGATATTTACCACGGGCCATGGTAAATAGTCTGTCACTACACATTCGGTTATTTGCCACGGCGTGGTAAGTAATTGTACTATTTTAAGCTATTTAAGAACGAATTTCTTCTTAGATTTAATGATTTTCTATTGAATCACAAATAAAATTACAAATGCCGTCGCCTTATTCGGGATTCAGTGTGTTTTGTAACTGGAATTGTGTGTTTTCTAATCGAAGCGATAATTCAACTGTCCGCCATATTGTGCGTATTGTTATATACACCAGGTGGAAATGCCCAGCCTATGAAATATTGTATGCCTTTTAGATGTGCGTTTAGAATCATTAATAGTGGAGAATACATGGATACGCGAAGATTAACAGTATGAATACTTTACTTTTAATTATATTTCAAAATCATTGCTAATAAATTTCAATTTTTTTTATCTAACAACCCCTACCACTTGTTTTATCTTATTTACCACGGGTCTGTGTATAGTAGTTAGCTTACAACCCCTACCACTTGTTTTATCTTATTTACCACGGGTCTGTGTAAAGTAGTTAGCTGACAACCCTTACCACTTGTTTTATCTTATTTACCACGGGTCTGTGCATATTAGTTAACTCACGACCCTTGCCACTTGTTTTATCTTATTTACCACGGGTCTGTGTATAGTAGTTAGCTTACAACCCCTACCACTTGTTTTATTTTATTTACCACGAGTTTGTGTATAGTAGTTAGCTAACAACCCCTACCACTTGTTTTATTTTATTTACCACGAGTTTGTGTATAGTAGTTAGCTAACAACCCCTACCACTTGTTTTATCTTATTTACCACGGGTCTGTGTAAAGTAGTTAGCTTACAACCCCTACCACTTGTTTTATCTTATTTACCACGGGTCTGTGCATATTCGTTAGCTTACAACCCTTACCATTTGTTTTATCTTATTTACCACGGGTCTGTGTATATCATTTCCACTTTTATCTTTTATCTAACAAGGAAAATAGAGGTGCTTTTTGCTAACGACTATTCACGTGAACGTTGAAAATTAAAATAAGAGCAAATACCACTGCGAAATTTCCTTCATTGCAGCCTTGTAATGGCGTGGCCCGTGTTTCGGAATGTTTATAAGTATTATTTCACTTTAACAAGCATATTCTAGCCTTTATTTCGACCGAAATCGTGTTAAACTCTCACCGGTATTGGTAAACATACTGCAAATAAATATCGCTTATCGATGTATTCTCTTTTGTAAATGATACAGTTTTTTATAGGTAGGACTTTTTTTTTTACTATGCGTGTTTGAATCAATACCGCCAACTTGTTAATCGCGACTACTATTTGCGATCAAAAATGCTGTTTATTTTCGTATTTTGATTATGTCAAAATCGCTTCAATTTGATTAAATTATGTCTCCGTCATTCACCAAAATGTGTTAATATAATCATGATCTCAATCTTATTTGTAAAAAATATCGTTTATTTCATCTTTTATGAATACAAGTGGCAAATAATTAAAACCCGTGGCAAATAATTATTTACCACGCCGTGCCAAATATCCTCTGCCAAAAAAAATACAATGAAAATCAATTTAGGTTTTATTCCTGATCCTGTCATCCTGGGAGGATCAAGAACGATTCTGTGCGTAATAGGCCTTCTTCTTAGTCGGATACTTTGCGGATTCTATTGCCAGCAATCGCTTTCAAAGACTGGGAATAGAGTCAGCAAATTTCGGACTACATTCTCCTCTCTGGTCATTAGACTCTTCGCTGTTCCGAGACAAATGGTGAAATGGCAATTGGCAAGTTAGTCCCAGCTGGGTCGGTCAGCAAAGATTTTGATAACGCATTCTATGCACAAGAGATCCGAGTAAACAAACACAGAGTTGTTTCTTCTTCATCAATTTTAATTTCGACACTCAACGGAAATCCATTGATGTCAATAAGTACCATGAAAATATAAGAATTACAGAATTACAAAGAAAAGACTCCTGTACCTTGAGTGTTGTCCTCGATTATCAAGACGATATAAGAATAGCTGCCTAATTATCAATCAGTCTGGTTAATCAAACCTAAAAACTTCTGCTGACGTCTAGTGACGGAATCAATAAAGGGAGACTACACCTTTCAGACAACAATTAAACCCCATAAAATTGTACCTTGGTTTATTCATCATTTATCGTTGGCAGTTTTGTTGCCATTTATACCAAAATATCTGTTACCGTTTTGTTTGTGTTTTGAGTATTCAAATTTGGTAAAACCTATTGATGTTTACAAGTAAAGCTGACTTTTTTGAGGACACAAGACTTTTAAAAACTGACTCAGATTTGAACCCACAAACACAAATCGTTTGAAACAATTGAAATAATTCATGGGTTAAGCAGTGAACAGCCTTTCAACTTAAAGTGAAAAGATAATCACATAGGGATGGCCATCTAAATACACCCACATTTATTATTGCATCCAAATCGCCCAGGAGGTGAACAAGAAATATTGATAATTTTTTAATAGAGTTCATCCTTAAGTAATTACATGAAGTTTCATTGAAATCCATCCAGAAACTGACTCTTTATCTTGCCCACAAAGAATCAAAAACAAGGGCAATTATTCAAATAAATATTTTCTATTTGTTTGATTTTATAAAGTTAAACAATGTGTGGACGTATATAAAATGATATGTAGGCCTGTATTTCATTATTTTTTATTTTTGTATAACTAAAGAATATCAATTGAATTCAAACATTTTTAACTGCTTTCAAATCATTAACAAAAACATTGAGTCACACTTGATCAAGAAGTTTTATCTTCAGGAGAATCATCTTTTTCCCCTTCCTTATCTTTCTGCTTTGAGTCACTGTCTGAGTCTGAATCAGAATCTGAGTCTGAATCAGAATCTGAGTCTGAATCAGAATCTGAGTCTGAGTCTGAGTCTGAACTAGAGTCCACAGATTCCTTTTCCTTTTTTTTAACATCTACAGCACTTTCACTACCAGCTTTTATGGCACTATCAAGACTACTTTTCAACATGTTTTCCCCTTCGTTTATAAATTTTTGTTGTCGTTCCATCTGATCTTGCAAAATATGATCTGGCATTCTCTGCATTCTAGTCTGAAAAAACAAAAGATTTTTTACTCTGATTTGATTTCACCTTATCTTATTTATGGAAGGGGAAAACAATCTTTTCAAGGTGCTAGAGTCCATCTTGGATTGTTTATTTCAGTAATAACACACAACACATTATAATGTGGCTTTAGAAAAAAAAACATTTGTCAAACTAAACCATTCAAGGGCTAAGCATCTTATTTATGGAAGAAAAAAACAATCTTTTCAAGGTGCTAGAGTCCATCTTGGATTGTTTATTTCAGTAATAACACACAACACATTATAATGTGGCTTTAGAAAAAAAAACATTTTTGTCAAACTAAACCATTTAAAATGACATAAAGGGATAACAGGTCTTAGAATCAACATAAACTTTGAAAATTTTAAATTTTAAGAGTTTCTGTTACTTTATGACACCAGGTAAGTTCCCTGATGAATATACACTCATATTGACCTTTCTTGAGAACAAAAATTTTTATTTTCTGATTAGACCTATTATCCCTTTAATATTAAGTCATTTTGCTTTTTTAATTGTTTTGGGTTTTTTTGGACTCCCTGAGAAAGTGTGTTTTTAGACACACGAAACGTTGGAGGAAAACAGAAGTTTTATTTTCTAAAGCCTCATATCTTCATCCTGTTACAGCATCAAAGTTTTTTACAACTAAGATTTATTCAGAATTTTCAAATTATAATGTGGGCGTATATAAAGGGTTTTAGACCACAAAGTGGATTGGGTCAACATCAAAACCATTTTGTTTTGAAGGTATAAAGAAGTCAAAATCATCAATAGTTTCTGTTTTATGCTTCAAATTCTCCTGAATTTGGGTCTTATGACACCAGGTGAATATATACTCATATTGACCATTATAAAAATCAAGACATACTTTAGTTATTTTCATAGCTACTCCTTCTGGTAAATTTCTCTGGAAATATTCTAGAATAGTATCAGCTGTTGATTCAGTAAGGCGTAGCAACTAAAAACAAAAATTATAAGCAACCATAAATATATAATAACACTGTTTGAATCAAACTGTTCAGGAAGGGTTTAATAGAGTAAAGACGGTTTAGTTACATTTAGGAGTTGTTGGGTAACATGGCAATTAAAAAATCAGGATAAACTGTACAACTTTTGCACAAAATTAATAAAATTTACTTTGTGGCAGTGCCTTCTGTTGACGCATAGGTATCTGATGTTTGTTAAACTTTCTACAAATTAGAAATAGATCTAGATTTGTGTTTCTAGGTCAATCCTATTCTGCAGATATGTATTTAAAGTACCAATGCATTTTAGAAACTTCAGATACATGTGGTTGAAGTGTTAACTAATAAATAAAAACAAGACTAGCAACAAACATCAGTATCAGTTCTGACACTAGGTACAGATGTCGAACAACATTTCGGTAAAGGATACCTGACAACCACCAGGTACGTGAGAGACAATTATTTTGCCATCTGAAAATCACTGTGACATTTAAGATGACCGACAAGTAATTCAGCATCAGGTATCTGACAAACATATTGACAGTACGGATGACAATCAATGGAGTGTATGAAACCAACATCTGACAATCAAATATGAGATCAGACAAACATGGATTTCAGATGAATATCTCACATTTCTGTACTAGATAGAGATGGTAACAATTCTGAGCCAGAAGTCTTCAGAACTGGTTTTCTGACAGTTAAATGTACTTGAATATATTTGTATACAAGAAAACGAAAGATGAATCCTACTTTAAACATTTTATAATGGGTTCGAGCTTCATACAAATGTTTGTGTTTCTTAAAAACATGAACTGATTTTAAAACTGCAAAGCGTGTTATGTCCCTTCTTGGTGTATATCTGAAAGAAAACATAAAGAGGGTATACAGTATTAGATATTAATGATAGTTACTAGTAGGGGTTACAACAGATAAACTTCACAGACAATTTATCATCCCCCGGGCAGAGAATAGGCCTTGAAAAATGATATCAAGATACACTGGGTGAGGTCAAATCTCGTGTTAGTGTTAAGGTGATATGAGAAAAGTATTCTCACAAAAATGTTAGTGTTACGCGGTTAATTTGGTGTTATAATACAGCGTGCTCTGAGTAATCGAACATATATTGGGACTGCAAAATAATGTCTTATAACTTAGAGTACACTGTATTTTAACATAAAGTATGGAAGGGAATAGCTGCCATAATTAGAAGCAATGAAGAAGTGTTTAATTCCATTGTAATACGTCAAATGACATGTGTGATAAAACAAGATACATTAATATAAAAAAACATATGACAACTTTTGTTAAAGTAAATTTTTTTAAAACAAAAGTTTTATGTTTAACGGTAAGATCACTCTTGTTTTTGTAGAATATAATATTACTAAATACATTTTACATTAGATGTATGTCACAAACCCCCCTACATAACACATTGGTTATTTGTCGCGTGCAGTTTCTCCAATAACATTTCACTTTTGTCATATCTATTTTGTCGTATCTTTTACGTTCATCAAATGACCATCACGTGACCATTTAAGAACTGCTCCCAGTGGAATTTATAGTCTTGTTCTTCATGACAGACGGTGAATGAATTTTCGACACCAATTGCCATGATAATAATAATGATTTTTTATTCTGGTCAACAATTTATTATGCATAACATTTTCGATTTCTCATTTAAGTTCGATTGTTGAAGCCTTTGCTTAAACTGTCTCGCTGCTAAAGCCCCTTTCCAGAATATTTTTTGCTTTTCTTTATTTTTTTGGCATTTATCTATTTGGACACATCATTCGGAAATAAAATATAGTTCACCGATCCAAGAGATACTTGTACTTAGCAGACAACATAAGCAAGGTTGTGGAGCTACTGAAACAAGCTGCATCCCACCTCACTTCAAATTCCGAGGTTTTGTCTGAGCCAGAAAACCAGTCACAAACCAGCGATAAGGAGTCAACTAATAATACTAATAATACTATCCGTCAAGAAATGTGTCGCCTGTTTTCTCTTTATAAGGCTAGTACTAGTACCGAGGCCTAATAGTAGTAGTGGAATGGAGAGGAGCCGATTTTTTGGTGGCAGCAGTACCAGTAGTAGTAGCTTTTTGTGGGGGGGGGGGGGGGACAGGCAAATCATCGGAATTTGAAGGAGGGGGGATGCAGCTTGTCTTAGAAGCTCCGCGACCTAAAAATCAGATGTGTCTAAATAGATCAGTGGAATTCAACCTTTTCAAGCAATGTCCCCATTTTTTGGTTAATGAAAAGTTCGTGTCTCCTATTTCATTTCAAATATTGACTTTAAAGGCCTTGCATTAAATCTCAAACCATAACATGTTCACAGACACAACAGTTTGGTTTTTTTTTTTCGATTATATGTTGTTCGCGTGACCTAAAAATTTTCTGACATCCCCAAGGTTGAAAACCACTGAAATAGATAAATGCCAAAAAAATAAAGAAAAGAAAAACAATTCTTAACCTGGAAAGGGGCTTTAGCAAAGAGACAGTTTAAGCAAAGGCTTAAATAAGCGAACTTAAATGGGAAATCGAAAATGTTATGCGTAATAAATTGTTGACCCAAATAAAGAATCATTATTATTATCATGGAATTGGTGGCGAAAATTCATTTACCGTCTGTCATGAAGAACAAGACTATAAATTCCACTGGGAGCAGTTCTTAAATGATTTCTATTTTTTGGTCACGTGATGGTCATGTGATGAACGTAAAAGATACGACAAAATAGATATGACAAAAGTGAAATGTTAAAAGAGAAACTGCACGCGACATATAACCAGTGTGTTATGAAGGAGGGTTTGTGACATACATCTAATGTAAAAAGTTTTTAGTAATATTATATTCTACAAAAACAAGACTGATCTTGCCGTTAAACATACAACTTTTGTTTTAAAACAGTTTACTTTAACAAAAGCAGTCATATGTCTTTTGATATTAAGGTATTTTGTTTTATTACACATGTCATTTGACTAATTACAATGGAATTAGACACTTCTTCATTGCATCTAATTATGGCAGCTATTCCCTTCCATAATAAAGAAAGGGTTCAACTTTCGTGTTAAGTGATGATGTTAACACTAACACGGATCACTAACATGTTTGACCTCACCCAGCGTCATAGAAAGAACATTTTGTTAGCATAATGCATCTACCAGGCACAGTTTAATCCCAACTTACACCTATTACCTTATGCCTCTTAAATTTAAAAAATAAACAATCGTGGCTTTAATCGAGGTTAATGCATCCTGCATTAGGATTTCTGCTGGGGAATATTTTATGCAAAACTCTACTGTATTGGTTTGCAAAAAGTCTAAAAGGATGAAACTCACATCTTAAGCTCAATGTTTAATTCTTTGGCAGCCATTTTAGTGAAAATCTCATAACTATTTAGAACTTCATCATCATGGCATTTTAATTCCAGTAAAATGTTGTCATATAATTGATCTAATTGCTCAGGATTTTGTACTTCCTGGAAAAAATGGAATTTATCAACTAAAACTCAATTATTACTTTTGCAGAGAAATTAGAGTATTTGATCTATGATGCGTCTACATATTTCCCTTTACTAAAGAGCATGACTGCCTTCACTGCCTTCATTTTGACTTAAATGATGATAAAGAAGCTACACAAACATTTCTGCTCCAAGTTACCAAGTAATAATGTCCTGTAATAATATTATTTGACTTACAGTTGTATTTAAATTTGTGTCTTTTGTATATCTGCTTAATGTAGTACTAAAGTTACTGAAAAGAAAAAACAATCCATATCAGATTTAAATGACAAATCCTTCCCTAATAACAGTTAACTTACATAGGATGTAGTCTGTAAAATAAATTTCAACTAAACAATGAACAACATCAATTTACTATAACATTCTACATAAATAACAATAATATTTAATAATTAATAATAATAATAATAATAATATTTTGAATTTATGTCCAGAAACTAAGAGAATAGAGAGAATATTGTTATTGTTAAACTTATTGTCTATCCAATAGACTACCATAGAGAAGGCGAAATCCATTTGCTTGGATACGTTGAAAATGTCGGACGTGAGTTCTAATCTCGATCAGTGGGTTTAAGTTCGATGACCTTGAATAAGTCATCTTTACTCACAATTCCGGTCTACCCAGCTGTAAATGGGTACGGATGATCCGGGAAAGATCAATGCCAAGAGGATTGGCCAAGGACCAGCTGGTAGAAAGGATCCCTGTCACGGCAGACTTGTGAACCTAAGTTGTTATAGTGGTAAAATATAGTTGTTTCAGTCATATATGCATCTGCAATATTGACATTCATCACTAAAAAATTGGAAACTACTATTCATATCCTAAATAGATTAGAAACTTGAATACATGCCTTGTAGAAGTATAAACTGGTGTGAATAATAATCTAGTATTCAAACTAGTATTCAAACATTTATCACACTGTACCAATGTCAAAGACTGACTATTTACAATCTGAAAATGAAAGTAGAGTTTAGATTATGAATACGATGCATAGATCTAACAAAATACTTTCTGTTTGTAGACAATGTTTTGGCAAACGTTCAATTAGTTTCTTGTCGATATTGGATGGCTTTTTAAGTGACTTAAAATAAATATGAAATAAAAGAACCTTTCTCAAGCCGATTTGCCGGGCAGTCAAACAAATATTAAATAATTTGGAAGCCATGTTGTTCTTCAAGGGTTTCTGCGAGACTACTGCTCAGAGCTCTGTTATAACTATTTTTTTTTAAATGCAAATAACTTGTTTTGCTGTTGATATTAATTACTTTGGTAATTAAAAACTAATTGCATGAAATTTATTTGATAGATGAATTATCTGTAACAGTATGATAGAACAAAAAATTGTCTGGAAAATCAAGTCTTCATTATAATTCCGCAGTCTAGGTAACCAGGTAACGCAATTATAGCGTCAAAATGGTTGGTAAATATTGATATTTTTCCTTTGCATTTACTGAAACGTGACATTCTGTTAATAATTAATGACCAAATATTTCTATTCACTACATGCTTGGAACTTGTATTACAGTAGCTGAAAATGGTAATATATTGACATTTTTTGGCCTTTATCATTAATTTTCGATATTTTTTAATTTAATGTTGTTTGATATGGAGGAAGTACCTGTTGTAGCCTTAGTCCACTTGTTATGGACTCTGATATAGAAAGGGTTAGTGTAGCGCAGCAAAAACTCTTTCACCTACGATTTTGACTAGAAGTAGCCTATTTTACAGATTACTGATTTAATTATATATTAACTTCACAATTTGACCATAAATTTTGCCTACACAGTTGACATGTGGACAATTTGACTGGTATTTTAGCAGATAAGCTGTCTACAAATACAATACTACTATGATTAGAGGACTACCATTTCTCTATGTATTTAGCTTGTAGTTACACCAGATCCACACGGACTACAGATTGAGACTTTGAGCTGCTGTCTTGTAAATATTACCTTCATAGGCCTAATTATTGTAGACTTTAATGAACTGATCATTAGCACCAGGTGCAGCAAATATGTTGGCTTTCCTGTTTTTATACTTCTTCCATTATTCTGAATCTTTAATTTATATTTGTTTAAGTCCAGTCCACCATCTGTCAAACTTTTAATTAGGACCCAGACAAACTGCCTTACCACACAATGTTAACAGAATTGGGTTCTCTAAACCAGGAAATCTTTATATCTATGGACCTAATGCTGATCTGAAAGACATTTTATGATGACCAATAGCAAAAGCTTAGGCTAAAATGAAATGAAATGAATGGAGTTTTACATCCTATTCTTATGCACTTTATGGGCTAATGAAGACAGCTTAGGCTAGCATGCAATTAAAATATTTATGAAATGAGACAAAAAATGCAATTCCAAGTTCTCTTTTTGTTAAGGTAGTATGATAGGATAGTACGGACAGAACAGTATTCTTGGTCTTATTTCCTGAGGGGATAAAATCATTTCGCCTTCAGTGAGTGGTCTGCTGATGGTAACATAATTTAGATTACTATAGGCAGTTCTTTTATCATTTCAGTCAAAGGGTACCACAATTAAAGAAGCTCTTGCTAAATGGGTAAGTTTTGTGTAAGCTTACATTACCTTTCAACACCTATGAAAAATAGCTAAATAATATATAATAATAAAATATTATCTTTGTAGATCAATCATTTTCATTAAAACCTAGTTTTAAGGGTTTTGCTTACTGTTAATACTGTCATATCTTGGTTATTGTTGAGTCATATACCATTCAGATCTGTCAGTCATTTATTTTACTGTTTTAAAAATTTGTTTATAACATTGACCTACCAGTACATTATTTACAGTAATAAATAGTAATACTGTAAGCTTTTTATAAATAAAACCTGATAAAATAAACAAATCATTGGTATTTTCCTTTTAAATAAGTGAATACATTCAAATGCTTTAAGAAATTCTCAATTTTCAACAAATACTAAATCTCATAGATCTCTATCTTCCAATTTGTATTTCCAAATTGAAGTACTCAGTTTTATGAAATATAAATCAGTAAGGATTTTATTTTTATAGGAAGAGAAAAATGGAGCTAAAGCCTCAGAATCAAAAGAGGTCAAGTTATTTGGCCAGATTCCACCTATTGAAAAAATGGATGCATCCCTATCGACTTTAGCACAATGCGAGTAAGTAGACTATATATTTGAACTTCTGTTTGAAAAACAGTGCAAAATGAAATGAAAATTTTCTTGAAGGCTTTAAGAAATGTTCAATTTGGAAAAATGAGTGAAAAGAGAGTTAGTAGACTATTTTTTTGCCTTTGAAACTTCTTTTTGGGATCTGGGTAAAATGGAGTAGACTTTGACATTAAGTCAATGTAAATTCAGAATTGAAACACAACTTTTCCAAATTACACAATAGCCCTCTGGGTGTTTGAATTTAGGAATTTGATGTACATTATGTGAGTTTATATTTTGTATAGGGTGCTGTCTTTATCTACCAATTCCATAGAAAAAATTGCCAATTTAAATGGCTTGAGTAAGTATTATACTTCTTATAGAAAACTAAATTTCTAATATTTTCTTATTGTTTAACAAGAATTTTTTTTTTTTAATATTTTCCCATCATAAGCAATATAATTAATCTATTTTGATTAAAAAAATTATTTGAAATTAAGGATACATGAAGATCTGAAAATTTTGTGGGATGAAAATAATATATGTTTCAATAAACTCTTATTTGCAGAACATTTACGAGTATTGTCTCTCGGTAGAAATAACATCAAAAGTTTAACAGGTCTAGTAAGTAACTTTTTAAGAAATTTGTTGGGTTAAAGGGATAATAGGTGTTAGAAGGAACATAAAAATTTAATTTCACTCAAATTTGGACAATAACAGTATATCGTCGTCCGGGAGTCAAAACCCAGTAAGTCGATTTGGGAAACTTTTCAGGAAGCGATAAAAACTGAATATTATTTAAAGCGTATAAGATAGTGGCTTCCTATTTTGCATCGAGGTACTTTGTGGCGTGACTCAAGTGTATGTATATGTTATATAATCCCACTGTCAACCACCAGCCTCGTTTTGGACTTACGTGGTTTTTGCAGTGCCGATCTGGGAAAATTATCCATTTACGTGTTTTTCCCCTGAAATTCTGAGAGTTACGTGTTTTAACACATTTGACATACGTAATAAAAACAAGGTTTACACTAGTTTTATTAATGAGAAACAACTAAAATTGAAGTTTATTTCTTGTAAACATAATTATGCTATAATCATACCTATATAGCATGATCCAATTATTAATATACAAAGTTTGTTAAAAGGATTCGTTTCTAAATATTTGCTTTAAACAGATAACAGACCTAAAATTCAGATAGAATTCAATATTTAAGTAACCTTCAATAGTTGAAACAGCTTTATAATTCAAAACGCAAAAGAACCAAGTCACAATGAACCAATATTAACAAAACCACGCTAATTGTTACAAATTGTTTCTAATCATGTTCTAAAGAATTATAAAATCCATGATAATCAACTGGGATCACTTGTTTCAATTCACACAAATGTTTAAATTTAGAAGCTTTGATCTTGAGACTTGACTGGTACAATTTAGAAATTTCTGTTTCCACATGAGAAATATTTTTAGCTTTTCTTGGAAACTCTCGGAAGTCTTCCGAGTACCTAGTTTTAAATCGTATTATTCCATCGGGGGAATATTTCAAAACGCGTAAGTCAGTTACACACTGATCACCCACTTTAACACCGGGTCTGATGGAAGTGTAGTAATTGATCTTACTGAAATCATGGAAAAATGAGTGGTCAATATATTTTACGGTGTAGGGTTTATTTGGTCGGGCCTGCTTCATAGCCTCCACATAATCAGCTGGAACATAAATAGGTCGATGTCGCAATGCATGTTCTATTGTTGAATGAATGCTATCACATTCCATTTGGGTATGCCCTTTCTCCAGGATCTTTTGAAGAATGATGATCCCTTTTGTGACAGATAGATGTAAAAGCATATTTGCTAACACACAGTTTTTGTTTTGATAAACACAACCGTCGCTATAAATAATCAGGACCTGGCCACACTGCAGATCCAAACTTAAAATATAGTCGTACAAGCAACTCGCAAACTGATTTGCACCTAATTCCGCCTCGCCTTCGTGCCAAAAATAGCATCTAACATCCCGCGTTGCCAGATCATAAATTGTATAGTTATGACATGCTAGTTTTGTTTTGTAGTACATGGCACTAGCTCGTAGAGATGGTGCCATCATCACTGCTTGCAAATCTAGCGTCACAACTTTACATTTACCTTCCAAAGCAGCCTCTTTGTCTCTTGTCTTTTCATCTCTTGCTTCTGTCTTCTTTTCTTGATGTTCTAAATACACTTCTTCAATAACATTACCTGTATCATGACCACAACAGACATCACAAAGATCTTTCTTAGGGTGAAATAATGAAACTTTGAGTTCATCAGTTACCTCTTTGAAAGTTCTCTCAGACAAATGCTTTTCACCTTTTTGAGCACAACATTCTCTATACAAGTCGTGAAGTTGTTTAAAAGATTGAAAATCTGGCTGCAGATACAAACGAGACGTAGATGAACGACAGTAATGGCTCGGTAGCTTCGGTAATGACTCAACGAATTCTTTGGCAACATTCCTTTTACGCAGGTTTTCATCACGTTTGCGTTTTGGTGTTGTTTCCAACAAAGAAGACTTGTGTGTACCATCACCTTTAACAGAAGTTTTGGTCCAATTCAACATTTGCCATTCTCCAATCCCAAGTGTTGAAAGCAGCATTTGCTTGCATACTCGAACTCTTGAATCATCCTTCTTGAGGTAATAAACGAGAGTCCTTGTGCGTCTCGAGGTATTATCAGACCGCTTTCTTTCGATGGGTGTATGAGAATCTACATTATTTGAAATAAAAACCTTCTTTTGATTCCAGTCCATGCTCCAAAATCCATTCAAAATACTCAGCCTATCCTCTTCTGAAAATTCTGTACATTTTGTTAACTTATTTTTCTCACATGATTTTAAACAGCCCCGGGATCCAAGAACCTTCGCCTCTTTTACAACACTAAACTCATATTTTCCAGTTTCATTTTTTTTTAAACCTTTATATTGCTGACCCTTCATTCTGGCCAAATAGTTATGTTTTCTTTGAGATACTTCTTTTTTAGATCGTTTATCTTGTTGACCTTCGATTTCATCAGCACTAGAATCTAAATCGGACGCATGTTCATGACACACCATTTCCACAACACCGTGATTTTGTAAAGGATAAACACTTGGAATTACCAAAGGCTCTTTCCTCTGTGGCACCCATTCAGGATCGTCGGTATCGGAATTGTCGAAATCTTCGGAATCCCCAGATATGTTTGGATGGTTAAGAACCTCTTGAGATCTACGCAATCTCTTTGATAAACCACTATCGGGCTTGAGTGTACCATGATCAGAAGCGGTTGTTGCAGTTGGTGTATTCGAATATGGTGATGCTGCATGATACTCGGGATTATCAAGTGTTTCAGCAAAGATTACTTTCTGGGAACTATCCTGAAGAGTTTCAGCAATGTTTTCATTCTGGGAACTATCTTGAATAGTTTCAGCAATGTTTGCATTCTGGGAACTATCTTGAACAATTTCAGCAAGGGCTAATGACGCTGTGTTATTCTGAAGATCAATCTGAAGCGATAGTTTTTCTTTAACAGGATCACTGGCGCCAGGAAACAAAGATGCAAATCTCAAAGGCTGTGAAGAAGGAGTTTTCTCATTTTCTTTAGACTGCTGTAAAGCCAATTTTAAACAGGCATCGCCCCTCGAAAATGTCTGACTGAAAAACTGTTTAGGATTCATCTACAAAGAAACAAAAATAGAGGTAATATCTGGCACTGTGGAATAACTGCTTTACCTACACGAACAATCGGCAACGTAAGCGAACACACTTAACTTTGTGTTTAGACAGAAAGTCGACAACGAGGACATAATCTACAGTACGTACACAAACAACTTAGACCTAATTAATTAACTCATCAATGACATACTATTGACGTGCTACTTTAAGTAAAACATCGTATGTCAGACAAACACACTGTACAAAATCGTTGCAAAACCACGTAAGTCTTGAAATCATGTTAAAAAGCACCAAACCATACAAATAAACTAATATGCATTGAATATTAGTGTGTATTTGATTATAACCTATCAAGAGATTTGTACTTATGTCAGTTTTCTTTAAAACTTATTGGTATATTGTAAAATTAACTCCTTGAATTCAGACATTGAAAAAATCGAGTGATTAGGGTAAATTCTTCTATGAAAAATACATGCAAAATGATCATTAGTAAGACTAGACATGTCTATCAGCATTAAATAATGAAAATATGTCAAAAAACTTACCTTATTTTTAATTGCAAGGCACAGGTCGGCACGTTTGTAGGCACACGATAAAATCTCCGAGGTACGTGGTTTTAGCGTAAGGATTAAGTGTCCAATGAAATTACAAGTTTTTACTCATGTGGCCAAAACTCAAGATCTAATTGGAGTAGAGATTCGAGGTTTTAACACAAGGTGTATTAGGGCGGGAATAGCTGTTTTACGCAAAAACCTAAAAAACACAAAAAGTCGACTTACGCGGTTTTGACTCCCGAACGACGATATATCCATCAGTGGACCTGGTGTCATAACAATGCATCAAAATCCCTCTATTATCGGATAAATCAAAAAAATCATGTAGTTAATTATAAAACGCTAAATACTTCCATCAAGCGATTTTCATATTGTAAAATAAAAAGGAAAGTAACTCTAACATGTGGGTTTTCACGCGTTCTTGACCCCTACTGTTGAATTCCACAATGATGCTTTAGCGTTGATTTACCAGACGCCTTTATTCTCAAACTGAATGAAATCATTGCTGGCTCACTTTTTTTGTAAAATTCCAAATATATTTTATATTGTGGCTTTTTAAAAATTTGGTAAAGTGTGGGATGCATACTTATTTAACTAATAGTCAATATTAAACACAAATATAAGCCGTAGGACGAGTGTATACTAACGCCTATTATCCCTTAAAAAATTGAATAGAATAATTTTAAGGTAAATTAGTGATGTGACAATAGAATATTTATATTTTTTGGTGATATCACAATAGAACATTTATTTTTTTAGTGATGTCACAATGGCATATTATATTTTTTATTAACGTCACAATGGCAAATTATATTTTCTAGTGATGTCACAATAGAATTT
>CM060199.1:16562970-16912924 GCA_030562195.1 Nipponacmea schrenckii | reverse complement strand
CAATACCAAAACAAACACGTAAACTGTTAACTATTCCTTGTCAAAGGAACAGAAATCTCGATTGTATTAAAAGATAATAGAACTAATGAAGTAGAAACACCCCAGGGTATCTAGAAGTTGTGGACATTTCAATAACCAGATACCAAACAGTAAACGAACCTAATCTAGAATTCACACACTTTCATTATTTCTGATGCTTTTACTGAACTTTTTATTTCTGGTGCTTCGCCATACATACGTCAACATTCAAACGAATGTGTGACTGTATAAGTTAAAGGGATTATGTTAAAGATCTCAATTTTAGCTTGTGTAGTACTGTTCTTATATTCTGAAACCCTGGCCCCCGTTTCACTAAGGTACGTAAGTATAAGAATTTACGTAAGTATATATGTAGGTTGAAATTGCGTTTCACTAAAAGACGTAAGATTTTACTTACGTAAATATGTTGCTTAAATCCTACGTCAAGTAAAAGCAGGCGTAAGTATTTTCCCACACGACTTCTCGTCTGATTAGGGTTTGAAAATGGCTACCAAACCAAGCAGAGAGAATAATTGACGAATAATTTTGAATAGTTTTATGATGTTTTGTTACTTCTTCACAAGTTACGATATTTGACCGTTCGACCAGTTAGGTTTTCCCGTAGGCTAATGTAGGAAGCCATTTCCTCGGCAGTGTCAGGTGTCTTGTGCTCAGCTCATCCATTTGTAGAATTTTTAGCTAATTTGGCGAATAATCGAATCGGATTTTACCATTCGATTATTCGTAATTTATACGTTGATTCACAAGGTTGAAAAGCTATGTATTCTGAACTTCTCTTTTAATAACATTATGTTATGGCAGTCAAACTAATATGACGGCTTACGCAAGAGAGTTGTTAACAAATATTTAACTCGAAATAACCCAAAAGTCCAAGGCAATTTGCGACATCTCTAACCTGCTACTGATATTTCAAAATTGGACACACTATAGTTCTTGAATACTACAGTCGGTTATCTTAGTTCTTAGATTACAAATTAATAGTTGTGTGTGGAAAACATCTATGTAGGCGAACCGACCCGTATATTGGACGAATCAACCGTAATCAATGTGGTCATATCGAACGCGCAGTGCATATAAGTAGGCCTATTGGAGTGAAAAATATATTTCAAGGATTAAACCACTAGTTTCCTAACCAAATGTAGACACCTTCATGCCTGGAAATACAAACCACTTTGGGTAGCACAGGATTATGAAGAGAGTAATTTTTTTTAGGCATTTTTATTAAGAATTATTTCGAGATAATCCCCGTACCAAGTTATATATAGATTGTGTTGTCAAGTCTCTCAATGTCGCATCTCGTTTATACTAGTGCTGGATAATCAAAGTATTTAACTTTTGATTAGCTGTTATAAATAGGAACGTATTATTGTCCAATCAGATGAAAGAATGTTTTCTTCCGAAGGCTTTCTGTTATTTTGGTACTTCGATTCTATTTATTGTTCCCGAAGATACAACCAGAATGTAAATAAAAATAATTTTATAAATAAAAATAGGGAGCAAATTTTTCAAAACAATCTTTAAACTGAAAATATCTTCGAATACTCGAATGCAAAACGAATTATGTTGTCGAATAGTCAATGGTAAAAAATCACTCTTCGTGTGAGAGACGTCATCATTTATGCATTTTACGTCACTGATATTTTTACTTAGGTAAAATTATGTACGTAAGTATGAAACTATACTTACGCATGCTTTAGTGAAACGGACATAAGTAAATACTTACGTTAAGCGTAAGTATAAAACATACGTAAATACTTACAGACCTTAGTGAAACGGCGCCCAGTTCTGTTCAGAAAAAAAACTATCTTTTTAATTTGATTATATCATATTACGAAAAACAATGTATACTGTCATAGAAATAATATTCATTTTACCTTCAAATACAAAGACACTTTTGCCTGTAAATTTTTATTTATTTCATTAACTGTGGTAGCTATGTGTTACAAACAACAAAATGAGGTCATTCCCCCCCCCCCTCAAGACTGCCATAAATTTAGTATCTAGCATGTTTCCATCTTTCTTCCGAGTCGTTAAGTTATTAAATCCGATAAAATAATGTTTGGAATAAAATAAAACGCCAAATTTGTTACAAGTTACTGATATAGGCCCAATTTCACAATACGCTTCTCTTCAAGAGTAAATCGATGTCTAGGGCACACACCAGTTAATTTCAAACCTTTCATTGAATTATATAAACCGAGTGGTATTTAAAGGGTTAAGACATGACTGAAGTTCTTCCTGTCGAACTTTGATTTTTCAATTAAATACTTTTTACATTCCTGTTACATTTTAATAATAAAGAAAGACGTCATATGAAAACATCTCTAATTAAATAAAAAAAAATCTCCATTAACCCTTTTAAAGTCAGATTTATTGCTTTTACGCCTTGTAAATGAAATAAAAATCATTAAAATGTTGATGTGAAATGACATCGGTTCCGGTGTTGAAGGCTTGATGCGTAGTAACAGAACAGTGTGATAAAATTAATAGATTTGGACAGCTTCCGTTTTGAAAAATATTAAATTTGTATGACAATCTTCAGTTCAGTCACCTTATATTTCTTATAAAAGTTCACGCCATTCTTGATTCTATTCTCATCACCTCCCATTTTTACTATTGACATGGATGTAAATGGTAATTCGAGAGAGATCTATGTTGCGAGGTTTGGCCAAGGACCAGTTAGAAGATATGGTTCTCGTAAACGTAAGTTAAAAAGACAAACGTCAGTTATTGTGTTTGTTTCTCTCTAGCTACTGTACTCATTGTTTTTGTGTTCCACGACCTTCTCAACAACTCATAGTCTATACAGTGAATAAAATCCAATTAAATTCATTTCCATATGTGTCTGTCATAAATATTTGAATGATATTTCTATAAGTTATCAATTTCTAACTCGTCTTTCCAATCATATCACGAGAAGATATAATCCTATTACTTCCGTTTGACTACCACTATATTTATAAGGAGACAGTACTTTAAAAAGTTATCAGATTCCGCTTTTAAAGAGATTTTTAGACGGTAACACTGATATCATCAATTCGAGCATTACAATTTTCAGTCAGACGTACACATCTCAAAGTCCTTAAATATTGATAGAAGTTTTGCAATAGTGACTTTAAATACGATTTAGCATTTCTATAATTACAGGAATTATAACAGACATATTCCAGAAAATGCTAGTGATATACATAATTAGTTTAGAAAACTTCTTTACAATCGCTTTAAGGAGTATGTGACAAAATTCTCGTCTTTAAATCCCATTAATTTGCACCCACAATATATTCATACCCGTGTGTTTGATTTTTCATCTTTGTGCTGGCTCAATACCACCTTTCTAATAAATGGTTTCTTCTTAGATATATATTATGGCTTTCATTCAATGGTTGGGAGCTGATAAGTAGTGGAGCTGCTTATTGAATAAAGATTTGTGGACTTCGCAACTTAAATTTCCGACCATCTCAAAGTTTTCTGGTCGTTTTCTTCGTTGGTTTAGTAGTAATAGTAATGTTCTGAACTATTGAGAATGCCAACAAAATTATGCCTGAAACTCTACCTAGCATCGGATACTGTAAGATTTCAAACTGTTGTTTTGCAGTTTAATTGATAAGCTGTCAATCACTAAGCAACAACAATAAAGAAATCAACATCCAAAGACCCATTCAAAACGCCATTAAGATGATTTAATTTGAATAAATTACAGCTTATAATATATGTAGCTGTGATATTATTTAACAGTGTATAATGATTCTATCTGTCAGTAAACGAGTCTTATCATTTGATAATTCTCCAGGAATTATGGCACTGTTCCAGACATTTATCAATATTATTCATTCTGCGGGTTATCGTGAACATAAACTACTGTAAACATGCTGCTTAAATTTTAATATTCATTCATGATGATATATTTCACATACTTGGCGTGCAATCTTTCTTAAAACGATTCATATTATATTTTGTTACATGTGTTTTTCCGCCTGAAAATTGTCTTAAAGGTGCAGTAGCTAATGTTTTCATGCAGTTTCAACGAAATTTCCAACGCATCTTAGGAGTATAACTATTACAGATTAATATCATATTTCCCCTCTACCAGGTATGACCCAATAATAAATACATTTTCATGTATTCAAAATTACATAATATGTAACACTCATACACGTTGTTTTTGATAAGTTTGTTTTGTAAATTGACAATATAAGCTATAGGCCCTCTTCGAAAGGAATACCCAGTTAACACCCAGTTGATGTCACGTGTTTAAATAGGCTCGTCATCATTCCGTAGTCCATCTTTACAATTTTAATTTATTATACTTATATCTTAATTACAATAGTAACTTTCTTAAATCATGAAGATTGTAATGGGGCGATGTGATTGTAACTTGGCAAATACAGCCAAATAGAGGCCTGACAGAAAGTCTGTAAGATAAAGCCACTATCGAGATTGGCTGTATCCGCTGGCGTACAATTCAAACAAATCGCTTCATTCCGTGATGCAAGAATAGCTATTTCTGACAAGGTGTAAGTACGAAGTATGGATCATTACTTTAAACAGCCTGGAATAAGCCTGTAATAAGGGTTGGTTTATTGTCCCATCCAAAAGCCTAAGCACTATCTATGACAGGACCTTCGACCTTTACTCTTAACATTATTTGTATGAAAAAGAATTTTTCATACGAGTAGGCCTACTCAACATCCCACAACAAGTTAGATTCTTCTTATACTGATACTGTATCTAAATCTAGTACTAATCGTTATTTCATTTAACATTTTCACAGCTGTTTATCTGCGGAGAAAATTATCATAAAGTAGAGATTATGGTTTGTACACCAGAAAGCTTGAATATAAAGGCGTTATAAACTAGGCCCTGTGGATTTTTTTTTAGTATGTCCAAATGATTACTGAATAACTGGGCTATTGACAACGCCTGGGTTTAATAACGCAGAATCATGATTTATTAAAATCAGAATCAGACTTCAGGTCTTATATCACATTTAAGTTGAACTACTACTGAATAATGTAGTTTATAATATTACCTCCCTTGATTATTTTGTTATTCTCCTTTTACACAGACCTCACACAATCAGTCGCCTTTCGTGAATCATTAGGGCAACTAAAAGACAACCATCTAAATTCGGCAAAATCCATTCTTGACCATACGACATTCTTTGAATTTACATCTTAAGATAAGATATCAATAATCGTTCATTATGTAGTCTATACAATAACAAATAATCTCAACGCACCTGCTGATGGTTGTTTTCAGTCAAAATAAATCAGAGAAAACGGTTTATGTTTGGTTTATCGACCTTTAGCATTTCTCTGGTATTTACAATGTTTATATTGGATATATTATTATAAATATAAAACCGTATACTATTTAAACAGATTGCTCTTTATATCTTGTAAATAAATTACATTTACCTTCCATGTCGTTTTTCTTATAACACTCTAGACGATAATAATTGCTTCCGCTGTTCAATGCGGTTAAATGTAATCTATTATCAGGCACATATCCTTGCATCGATATTTTCAGGATAAATTTATTTCAGATGACTTATTGACATATGTGAAGTGTGGAAAGGATAACATACAGTTGACTTGTTCAGTGCCGAACATGGTGACTTATTCGGGGGAGAAATAATGACGTATTCAGTTCATAACAGAATGTCTGTGAGTCGAATGCGGAACAGTTGACATGCACAATACAGAATAAAAAAACATGTTCAGTGCGTGTGGAACAGATGACAGATAAATCAAGGTTGTTGGTGCAGAAATAATGACTTGTTTAGATCCGAAAATATTACTTGTTTGATGTCGAACAGATAAGAACAGGACTTATTTAGTTCCATGTATTTTGTGTCGAATAAGATGACTTAGAACATGGATGATTTGACCAGCGTGTTGATCAGATGACTTTTCCAGTCTCATACAGAAGACGCGCTCTTGTCAAGTGTCATTGCATTGTAACATTCGGATTAGTCTTTAAAAACAAGGAAGAGGATGAACTGAAGTCATCTATTATAATAAGCTATCAATCAATTTGTCAGACAGACTGGAATTACAGGGCTAAAGATCGTGACCAGTAATCTTAAAATGGAACTATTAGCTATCAATTTGGCTTAACCTACAATACTTGACCAATTAAAATATTACCAAGTCATGCGATGCTTTCGCTTCAGCGTAAAATTAGGTAAACATCGTGCAAATGTACTCCATATCCAGAAAATATTTGCTGTGTCATCTTCTCATTTGGAAAAGTGATAGTATCGGCAGAATAAATGAAAAACTTCAACGATTATACCGATTTTACACGTTTGCCCTTTTTGATAGTTTCCAATCTGCTGTCTTTGGTTGGTTCTATGAGGACAATGTTGATAAATGTCATTTTATCTAAACACTACGGTATATGGATGTACTACTCCTTACTTTAGTACATAGTACATCATATCTTAAAGTTTAATGTAACTTGCCTACTTCTTTATGTCTTATAAACAATACTCATTAATTTTATTCTATAGACATATCCGATGACAGATTTGATTCTAATAAATGACTTTATCAATCTCCTAACCATGCAAGTTTTCGCTATTTTTTTTCGGTCCATTATCGGACGAAATTCTTCATGGGTGGAATTTTGACATAACAGAGTTAAAAGTGAGAAGACAATGACTAACAAAGAACTCCTTGCAACAGAACATTGAATTATAGGTTGAATATTAAAGGATCTAGAACAGGAAATGCATAACAATTTCGTCAGATCATAGATGGCAAGTGGAGTCACCTGTGAATAAATATAACCAGAAATATTCAGATTTGCATCTTAGTCAATTTTGGATTCGTAACTACATTATTTTCTATGAGCCAGAAATGCAAATGGGTGTAAAGCGAAAAGATTGTTCAGTACCAAGATAAGTTGAAAACTTGGCAAACCGTTAAAATCAAATTAAGATTCTAATGATTAACACAAATTATATCACGTTTTCTATTAGCATTACATTCTGAAGAGCGCACGTGCCTAATTGCAGTTTCAATGGAATTCCGCTGTCAATTTCAATTTGTAATTTATGTAAAATTTCAATGTAAGCTGAAACTTCAATTAAAATCTGGCACCTTTTTAAAGAATCTCTTGAATTAAAGTTCTTGACTCAGGAAGAGAGATTCCAGCATTTCTAAATTATGTCAAATATTACCCTTGTTCAGTCGTGGTCGACCTGATGAAAACGCCTTGAACTAGCACGACCATTATGACCTGCCTCTTTCTCGAACTTGATAAACGGACGTTATATTGGACACTTTTGGCCAGATAAAAAAAAAACATTCATATCGAAATACCATCACGTATATCTCTAAAACTACTTGAACATGCCTGTCTCAGCCTTGAAGTTTAGTGTACCAATATAAGCTCGGAGATATCCAAACAGAGTAGCCTATCTCGGATTGTATTTATTGCTTTCGTCTTCTCAATTTATACAATTTAGGGCATGAACGATATGGTAACTAAATAACCTCGCGATTTACATTCTAATGGCGGGAATATTATCACCTGGTTTTAATCACTTTCATTATTAGAGAGCTCTAATAGACATCTTTTGAATTACATGATACTTAATAACAACAAATTGAAAAAAAACAACAACAGACATCAATTGGTAAATCGTGTTTACTGTTTAGATATTCAATTTATCTATATGCATATATCCTTACTATATTCGCGCATAGGTTCATCTTCCCTGCTTAAATAAAACAAATATGGTCATCTAGACAATCGCCAGTCTGATTTCCGAGCTTGAACATGAATTACTGCTGGAAACCGTTGGCAACTGAAATTGTATCCAGCGAATAAAGTTGTTGAAAGCTCATAAATTTAATCAGTCGCAGGGTCGACCTCAGCTCATTTTATAAATGATTTGCTGATCTAAATTGCAAAATGATCCAAATAGAACTTATTTGATTGGAAACATCAAAGTTGTAGACTGGTTGTGAACTGAAGTGATTTGTTTCCAAATATCGAAACCATGAAGAATGTTAAAACACCTTAAATTGCATACAGTGAAATTTGGATAATTCGTTTAAAAGTACATCGCTTTGAAACGATAAATTCATACTCCGCGTTTGAGCACGTGAGCAAATTACATCATATCCGAGGGAATTATCTTTGTTATAATACTAATGACGAGTTAATTAGGGACTTAAAATGGTATATTTTTGCCCCGATCATTTGAACATCTCGATTGATATAAGTATAAGCTTTCCAATTATCGAATATATATAATAATGATAAATTAAGTAAGGCAAGGCATCTTTAACCGTAATAAAATATTGAAATTCTGGAGCACTTAGATTATATTTTCGAGTTCTGTTCTGACTTCCTCGTCGTACAATAAACCTAATTCTTATCTGTAAATTTAACTTCCTTTTTACGAGAGAACACTCAAATCGAGGAGGCTGGATATAGCTATTCCTTGGACAATTAAAATCTTTTAAAGTAACACTACAAAACGCCATCACTCCACATCACATCACATAATAGAACACCTCATCTTAACTAAACTACCACCTTGGGGAAGTTCATCACGCCTCAAAAAACAAAAAATTACAACCAACCGCACACACTAAATCAAACAGACATTCCAACATTACAGCATATATAGTAGCACATCACATACACACTTACACTACACACAACCGTACACACACTATCACACACACAATCTATCATAGACTGCCTCGCACACTGTACTACATCACTTCACATCAGACAATACACACCACCCACCAACCACAACAACATTTATCAAAAACCTGCACTCTTTCAGAATTTGATATTTAAATCTTTAGTTAATGTTTAACTAAGAAATACACTTTTTTAACGGCTCTAGGGGATTTTTAAAACTGTCTGCACTTTAGAATAGAAATTTAAGATGACGGTTCCATTTGACTCTCGGCTAATATTAATAGCCTATTGTGCAGAATAATTCTGTTGTAAATGTGCTAGACTGAAATCTTGAAAGATTGAAGAAATATGGAAATTGTGAGAGAGAAATTCTCAAATGTCAAAGTGCTGAACATCCATTAATTATACCAGCTGAGAGAAAAGAACAGTTTTCTATCATCTTTTCTCATTATGCTTTTGTCTATGTAGGATTTGGCCAACAAAGAAGACAACATGGAGATTTATAATCTCTCGTCGAAAAACATCTTGAAATCTCAAGGGTTACGAGTCGGTATCTGATATCTAACCTTTGGTAAATATGAATAATAGATATACACAAATGCTATCACTCATTGTTTCCAAAACCATACCCACGTTTGTCATACTTCCTTGAGGTCGTAGTATGGTTACATAGTGTCCAAGTTATAACAAATTGGTGACAGAATAAACAACAATGGAAAATGAATTTAATTTGGTTAGTTGACTAAAATAACCAGTGTGATTTGTGTTAATGATCAGGGTTTTGTTATTTTTATGACCCATTGCCTGATATACTTAACCTCTTTAACTTCGATCAATAATCGACACAAATCGACTTCAAAGTGATACAGTCGTCGGAATGCCTGGCGCACCATCTAATATAGGGCTATTTTAGTAGTTCTCTTCATTATTGAAAACGAAATTTTTACATAGGGCTTATGTTATGCACCGAGTATGAAGGTTAGACAACTACTGTTAATGCTTTCAGGTTATAAGTTGGATTGTCCGGGTTCATTGGTGCTCTGAGAAATAATTACAGGTTTCACTGTATAGGAAAATCTGTTGTTATCAATTTCCTTGAACTGGGTTAAGTATTTGATTTAGATTTATCATACGAGTATCATCGACAGTTGATGTCTGTAATAAAATATATTTTACATAACACTATTTGCTGTTAGTCAAATATCACATGATTTAGAAATCCTTAATCTTATATACTTCCTTCTAATATGTTAATTGGATGAGCAGGTATGCTAGGTATCTTTAAGTGTTTTAAACCTTGAACTTAGACCAAAAAAAACATTATTTTTTCAAGCACCAACTTTCTGTCTGTCGACAATGAGATATATCGACAAACTTTAAATCACGATTATTGATTAGCAAATAGCAAGTTGAGATTAGGTGACAAGAACTTAATTTCTTTACGGATGTCATTGCGCAATATCAGTCAGTTAATCTCTTGGTCGGAGACAGGATATTCCGACGTGTCAAGATAATCTAATGTCAAATTCATTAAATCACTCACTCTTCAGAACAACATTGCAGACACAAACAAGTGCTCGAGATAACGTGTTATTATGTCTATTTCAATATAGTTAAATAAACTTGTATCAGGTTGCCATTTCAAAGTTGCTATGATTTCTGTTGATCATTATTGGGTTCTAGCTCAAGGTCCAAGAACAATTTTCCTTGTTGTCTTCTCACTGAAGTAACTAACATGGTGATTCTCACGAATTGATATTCCACCCCATCATCAACGACTGAATCACAGATATTCACAAAAATATGTGGTTTTGGTCGAAGTCTAGTCATAAAATATTACAGTTCTTATCTTATAACTTCCTTAAGTGGCATTTAGTAATTGGTAGATACAGTAACTGGACACAATTTTATGGAAAACAATTACTTAATCATCATTGATTGATAAAGACGAGAGCACCATCGTTGAAACATCGCAAGTTATTTAATAAAGTGAATGTTTTCCATAAAAGTGTGTCCAGTTACAGTTATCTTGACAAAATGCGAAGTAGTAGGTAAAAGTAACAAATTAACACCAATATTATGATTAGGCGATAATGTAAATGGATTAACGAAGCACGGGGAAAATACCAAATGTCTGTAATAAGAAAATCCCTAAAATAAACCTTGAGGTTAAAGGTAAAATATTCTAGCAACATGATCCAAAGAGGTTGTAAACTAAGATAAAGGGAGTCAAATGAGCACAGGACGAGTACCACAGACACTGTAATGATGGTTAATCAAACCAATCTGACAGATACTATGAACGATTTAAAATGTCCTGGAGTTCAAGTACTACACATCACTAGCAACAGGAGACATTCAGAAAAATAAACCTTCAGATGAAACCACAAATCCGACGAGTTCATGAACTAATACGAAACAAAGACAGAATGAATAACAAGAGCAACCTATTTAAGATCATTCCAAAGAGTTGTGTCGGTTATGTGATCAAACGTACAATTTGACATATTATTCTGATCCAAACAAAGTGTTGTTCCTTTAAATCACAATCCCGAGTCATAAATACAATGCTTCGTTGGGTCATTTTAGGCAAAATTCATGTAATTACTCTAAATAATACACTATTGCGTTTAACCAAATATTGAGGTTTGAATTTGATTTCAACGATAGGTTACTACTGAAATAGAATGTAAATCAGTCGAATCAATTGGGCTTCCTGACACAATGGAGCATAATAGCCCAATTATTCTTCATCCAACGTATTGCCATTCAATTGTTACATTTGATTATAATGCGATCATTATTTCATCTCAGAAAAGTTACGTGATAGAAAATGTTGGTATTTGAATTGTCCTGACACAGGAAATAGTGACAATAGACACAGATATCAAATGGTCGCGCTGGATAATGAGTCTGTAATTGATGTCTTAAAGCTACGGAATAATGACACTTCGTGTACCGGAAGTACGTTAACGTGATAATTGTGGGTAATTCTGATTATTTAGAGATGGTTTAGTCACTGTGGCCGTAGGTAAAATGTGATCACCAACTTCATAGGAAGATTGGAAAGACATCGTGGAATCGTAATAACCAATCAGCTTCAAAGCTTGTCGTTGCCGCGGGATCAATCTATTTAATACTCTCTTTAATTGACATTTACCGCCAAATTGAACTTTCAGACAAAATGTAGAGCGAATTTATCAGTGATGAAATTCATTATATAAAATCGGAGTGATATTAGATTTATGTCAGCAAATACGTCACTATCACAACCGCAATCAATAACATTTTGAGCTAATCAAAGCCCAGTTATGCCCAATGTTCTGCAAATAGTAGACCTCAGCACATTCAACATTTCGCGCAGCACTAAATTTAATACTCAGGAAATAATGGAAAATCAGACTTGAATAACGTCTCATGGTTTGCAAAAAAGAAAAAATAGATTGCTGTCCCCGAAAAACTTTGACAACCGACACTTTGAGCTAATTAAAGCCAAGTTAAACCCAATATCCTGCAAATGGTAGACATTCAACATTTCGCGCAGGCTAAATTTGATCTTCAGCAACCCCATTACCCCTCCGGATATATTACTTACACTTTACTTGAACAATACGGAATGACTACGGGTCTGTATGTAACGTAATCTTACTTAAGGATAAACAGTCAAGGCACATAAGTGTAAGTATGTTTGTATGCTATCCCCAATACGGTATTTGACATTTGTTATCTCGAGAAAGTATGAAGAATAAGGGCGTAGTTTGGGTGCGATGGTATGTTGGCTGCATAACATAGATTATTATAGAGCTTCCCTTTATTTTATGTCAATGTAGGGTTCTGGTAGCATTTACAAAGTTAATGGATGAGTGCACCAATAAGTTTTCTGTCGATCATCTTAAAATTCAAGCCAGAACTTTCAAACAGCATGATGTCGGCGAGCATTCAAGAAGCATGTGAACAGATCAACTAACTAACATGGCAAATGAATTGCCAGTAACATACATAG
Organism: Nipponacmea schrenckii; assembly: GCA_030562195.1. Classification (NCBI taxonomy): domain Eukaryota; kingdom Metazoa; phylum Mollusca; class Gastropoda; family Lottiidae; genus Nipponacmea; species Nipponacmea schrenckii. The sequence goes on along the minus strand of CM060199.1, from coordinate 16,900,212 downwards.
TTGTTCAAATATTCAACATATTTCCAGTATTCGTGTTTATACATACAATTTATGAGCCTATACCAATATTATTCCTCCAATATATATGTAACATGCCAAATAATTAATATGCCAGTACATAATAAAATATGTAGACGTAAATATATTATGTCGGAGATAATTTCTCAGTAAGCAAGAGACACTCATTATTTGTCAAGAGATCATCGTTCATGTTTACTAAGAAACTGTCATTATTTGTCAAGAGATCATCATGTTTACTAAGAAACTGTCATTATTTGTCAAGACACATGTTTACCATGAAACACTTATTATATTTCCAAAGATCATCACTGATATGTTTAACAAGAGACGCTAATTATTTGTCAAGAAATCATCACGAATGCTTACCAAGAAACAATGTGCCAAGATACTATCACTTACACATTTAACAAAATAAAACGACTAGTCCATTTGTCAAGAGAAAATCACACATGTTTTTTTTGAGAAACTATCAAGGAAATCACGACTGGCATGTTTACAGAGACACATCGACTAGGATATTAATTCAAGAGTTTATCACTGGTATGGTTGCCAAGAAACACATACTATTCACCAAGAGATTATCAATGACATTATACCAAGAGACACCGAATTTGTCAAAAGATTATCACTGACATGTCATTCAAAAGACACTATTAGTCAAGTGATGGTAGGGCTTATGGAAGACTTTTGTTTACCAAGATCAACCAACTGCATCGCTTAAATATTTACCAAATGATGTTAAGTCGCTCATTTTTTAAGAGATCATCATTGACATGTTTACCAAGATACATCGAGAAGTCTATTATCAAGAGATCGTCAAACATATTCACCATGAATAATAGGACATTTATGAAGAGAAGTCGAGATATGAGCCAAATATCACTGTTTACAATTACATATCAGATCATTTGTCAATCTTGATGGCATGTTTACAAATACAATTCTGTTTTAAATACAGTCACGTAATTATTGAATGTATTTTTCATATCCAAACCACTAGATAGTGTAAGCTTAAGGCATTTTTAAGGTACTGCCATAAATGCAAGAGCTTTTCAGTACAGTCTGATCAAAAGCAGGGAGTTCTCGTGCAGGGTATAATAACCCGATACACACAAACAATATAACATTTGTTAAATTTCGTTCCAGATAGATAGTCCCTTGCATGAGAACGACTCTGAACCTGCAGAAACATCTTTTGAGGGATAATACAGATTACATGATTTTGTCATTGAATTTCTTGATATCCACTAATTTTGTTATAACAATTGTTGGAAAAATAATATATTAATATAAAAAAACTGTGAATTTCGTGAAATCCATAAATATGTGAGGTACACATTATCCTTATGAACCTAAACCTATGAACGTTGCGACGAACCTTGCGAACTGAATTCCATAAACCTTGTGAAAAGAATTTAAAGTGATAATTTTATCATGCCCGACTCATAGGTAGATGAAATATGAGATAGAAGTAGGTAAATATAGCTAATACTTACCTAAACCAGGAATAAAAATATTGAAAATACAGAAAACAACAGCTACTGGAACTGGCATACAAGGTATAGCGTTATATAATGGTCCATGCTTTTCACTGATTTCAATAATTTCAGCTTTTTCCTCGCTGATATGAACACTCTTTCTTTGTGGTCCTGTCAACGATTTCTTCACGTCATCTTGAGGTGTTGCCATTTTTTCTATATGTTAACAATCCTTACTTAGCTGTTATATTCCAAAGTTATGAATATTTATCATTTGGTATTGTTGTTTGTTATGAAAATTCTGCTAGAGCACTATTTTCGTTCATAACATCTTAAAATATAGCGTTTATATGTATTATTTTAACTTGAAATTCCGTGAATCCAATATTTAATTCATGATAACGAATTTAAAAGCAAGAAAAAGGCTGTATTTTCTTAAAGCTACAGCCAAAAGATATTCCACAGAGCACTATAAGAACGTTATTGAAGACGCAATGGAAACTAAAATGAAGTTTTGGAGTTAAGCGAGAACTAAATTTACCATGAATACATGTTTAATGATAACCATACGAAGGAATTCTGATAATAACACGAAGAAATTATGTCCAAGCCTTAAGACTGATATCAGTCGACAAGTCAACGAGCCATTCGCCTATTAATTCCAACGTAAGTATGAACTGGTGATTCCGTTTTATTCCACAATGTGATACTAATAAGAGCGCTTCAGATAGAATCAGTTTTATCGTGAAAAAACAGATCAGGTGAAACTTGAGACTGGAAGGGGATTAAAATCGCCAATTAGACAGAATCGACATAAGAATAAATCAGAATAACACGACAGAGGAATTCTGAAAATCTCACCTAAAAAAACACTTCGGGAACTTTCGTTTATATTATTAGATTATTAATTCAAATATACTGTTTTTAACAGTTTGGGCACTAGACATTCGCGTATATTAGACGAAAACTCTATATTTCATTATTATATAGGCTATGCATGGATACAATATCACAACCAGCATTGAAAAGTAGTAAAAAATATTCAAAAGTAAAAATCCTTGACAACGTTTTGCTGAGATTATAACATCATATCCAATTGCTGTAATTCAAAATATATTTTCGCACCTTTGCACTAAAGTAGACCAATATAAAACCAAGAGCTGTTATCGAACTATAACATATCTCTCTGTATACTTGTATAACATAGGTACTTCCACTGACTTTACAGCAACGAAATAACATAAACAAGCACGCGGTAGTTATATTATAACAGAACTCTGATATAGTAAGAAGGCTAATATTTTGGAATGCTGGAATCTGGTTCAAGAGTCTTGAGATGCGATGTAATAAGGATGTACGCGCCAATGATTGCACGATTTATATGCTTATGATGAATTTAAAGAACTCTTGCTGGCAATTTTTCAAGAGTATCGATACACACACAGTGACGTTTGACTCTTCCTCTTCCCTTTCTATATCATTGTACATATTGAAAGACATGCCTGTGGTTTATTCTAAGGACAAAACATTAGCTTATATTACAGTCCAAAATCCTTCGTAATTGTGAGCTTTCTGAAAAAAAAAACAAGTATTCCAGCTACTGTTAGCAAGACTATGCTCACCTTTCCGAAACACCTTATGTCAAACGATTGTCCCTATGTGTATGTATAGTTAAAGGAAGGGAAACATCCACGAAGGACTTAAAATATGTCTGTTATTTATATATACCACCTCAAAGTAAAGTGGACTGGTTGTGTTTATGAATTTTACTGTACTATTCAACATGACATTCGACAACACTCGGTAGTTTTGATAAGGAAGAGTTGAACTTTTTATTTATTGTGGACTCTTTGGAACATGATTGTATGGTATATTGTTTTGACAAAAAAAACAAAGTTAATATCACCCACTGACTCTCATTCCATCTTTGAGTTTCTATGACTACCGGGTGATGCTGCGCAACAATTAGTTTAATTTCATTTTCTCCCAAGCTTTGGGCTCAACAAATTTTAATAATTTTACCCTAATGTAGGCATAATCAGAAAAGGATTATGTAAATCAAATCAATTAAAAATGGTGGCATTCATCAATGAAATTATTCTACAAGAGATTATAATTGTTTATAAATATTCATTATGTATCCTTTTATCTGTTATCTGGATTTATTTAAACTCACTCTATGTCACACTTAATGAGATTCTAAAAGGTAATTATTATTGTAAAGGGACCGCGTTGCCTTAACCGTTGCTTCAGAATCTATATTTACGAAAATTTATTTCAATAATTTGTATTTCGTCTTCTAATCGTCCGCTCGTGGGGATGATAATAGCCTGTTAACATATGATTATAAGACGTGTCCTTTATCCAATATTTTTGGTAAAAATTCATTCAAGTGAATAATTTTGAAACACGTTATTGGAAACGCTTTACAATAAGTATTTATATAGGCTATTGTTTTATATTGAGAACTTGAACATTTTAATCTTGGCCAATAAGAGCCCTATTCATCAGTAAATATACCTGCTGCCATAAACAAAATATAAAAAAATAAATAAATATCCAAAAAAGCAAGTAATTATCCATAATTATCCATAATTATTGACAAAAGCTAAATAAATTGACTAAGCGTGTTTCAAAAATGACTTAGTTTTGTGAGTTTTCCAGATTTTAAGGGATTCTGTTACTTTATGACACCAGGTAAGTTCACTGATGAATATATAGGCCTACTCGTATTAACCATTCTTGAGAGCAAAACTTTTTTCATACTAAGAAGCATTATCCCTTTAAGTCTACTGATGAATGGTTTTATTTCCATACTAAGAGGTAGTGTTTCTGTAATTACAGGGCTGTGTCAATTAGCTAAGAATTTCATTTAAACAACAAAATTTCTTACTTATAAAATGACTTAATGTTTTAAAAAATACACTCAAACCAATGTAAACGGGCCACATTGTTTAGACGTTGTCTGTAGTCGAATAACTAACCTTAGAGTTATCTACCTTGAGCAATATTCTCCTGTCAACAGAAAACAACATTGTAAACAAAACAACAACAAATAAATCTTGTTTCGACATGTGAGATTAAATTTTTAGGTTAAAAGCGGAAAAGGCTAATTTAATAAGTATTTACTGGAGGTAGCAGAAATGGAAAAGCCACAGATCATCGCCCATATTCAGAAATCACTGAATTATACGTTATTTGATGGCAAATGGGTACCATGCAGTGCTAAATTTGTTGTTTTGGGAAGTCATGCTCGTGGAACTGGTGCTCTCCAAGTTTATGAAGTTGCTCATGGCGATGTTAAATTAGTTCATGATGTAAGTTATATTTTACTTTATCTGACAGAGTAGTATGCTATTATGATTATGTGTTGACAGAAGTCAAAATCGTAGACGAAAGGGGTTTCGCTACGCCACACATACCCTTCTGTCTAAGAGCGCAGACAATCACAATTCTGTCTACACTGTGTAGACAGGATTTATGATTAAATTGTGAGTTTACTGTAACAGGCAATTGCGCATTTTACATGTAGAACAACATATCCACCATTAAGGTCAACATCTAATTACGTTCAGTTATCGCAAACTTTCTTAGGACGATCGGCAAGGAGGTTGAAAATATAAAATCATATCTGCCATTTTCGATTTGATTGGCTGTCAAAGCAGGTCATGCACTCAAATTTGGACATATCGATAACCGTACAAAAAAACGAAATATTAGTTATTGTAATAAATAGTTGAATTTAAACTTATTGATTAAATTGAATATTAGTATAATTTTATGTGATAAATTCAATCTTCAACATGATTTATGCATCAAAAGCATGTAGTTATTCCACTAATAGTAACTCTTCTCGGGAATGGTTGCGTGAATGATTTTACACATTTCAAAATGGGGGCTAATTTAACATTTTATCACTAAAAACAGAAAAATTGCTGCGGTACGATATCGGGAAGTCATTAACTAAATTAAATGCTAGCTTTGTTTTTGTGCTTTATATACCAATGATTTCAGGCGAATTTTCAAGCCTTACGTTTCAATAATTGCGATCATCTTACAAGAGAAAGTCATTGTGGACTCTGTTTTGAACAGAGTCCATAAGTGGACTAATTATTAGTAAAAACTGAAAGTGAAATTAATAAATAAAGATTTGTATTGTATTGTATTACTTTTTAAGTTAAACAGCTTGAAAGTTCAAGTTCAGGGTAGGACTATTATACTATCTATCCTATACTTGTAATATGATTTTTTTTTTATTACACTCAATGTTTAAAGGGTGAGAAGTAAATTTTAATCTGTTTAATTTTATAAAAAAAAATCCTTTTTCTTTTCCAGATAGAAAAATCCAAAGCATTTAAATGTGGGACATTTGGAGCCTCAAGTTTACAACAAAGATACTTAGCTACGGGAGGTTTTGATGGAAAAGTACAAATATGGTAGGAGTGTACCTAATTCTTTGTTTGTCATTTTTTTTAATTATCAGATTGTGTTATTTGACATACACATGTTTAATGCAATTGTTTTTCTGGCTAGGAACACTTAAAGGTACTATTACTAATTGTATAAGATATTTTCTTGGATACTTGGTTGGATGAAATTTCATAGATTTATACCGCATTGATCATGCAGAAGGCTCAAATATTGTGTGACATGGAGTTTTTTAGGTATATAGATGTCAAGGTAGAACAGGAGATTACAATAGGGAAATTTTCTCTCAGAGCAGCTCTAGCTCAATATTTTTCTCTATTATTTTTGTAAGGTAAATATGTTTGATATCTCTTATAGGAACCTGGAATCAAGTGATGTACCAGTATATTCTGTGACTGGCCATACTGAGATAATTAATTCTATAGATGGTGTTGGTGGAATGGGAATCGGAGAAGGGGCTCCAGAACTGGTCACAGGCAGTAGAGATGGTAATTGTTAGAGGGTTTTTTCCCATCTTTAGAATTACAAAATGGCACTTTTGTGAAGAGACAAATTATGGCAGTACCGAAATTATCAGTTGGTTGCCTTAGTTAAAATAGATATATAGAATAGATATTTATAGAAATACAAAGTAGAATTCCTAGGTTGAGGTATTTTTGATGGAAGGAGGCAATTCTCCGGCATAATTCTTGTACTTCATAAGAATATTTACATATATATTCACCACCCAAAAACCCTTGAAAATGGCAAACCAAAGCCTTTGAAGTTGTGATAACCATGTCTTAAATAATAACCAGTCAGTTCCAGCCCCTAACTGCCATATCGATGATATGTGAAGTTCTGCAGGCAAATTTTTTCGGTTTGTACAAATATGTGCCACAATTTTAGGTATCAAATATTTTGTGAAGATTTGAAGCGCTTAATCAGACAACCAAATTTGTAGAGAAAAAATGTTTTAAATTTTTAATTCCTTTACTAATAGGAGCTGTAAAAGTATGGGATCCCAGACAAAAATCTGACCCTGTAGCTACTATGGAACCGGGTGAAGGCGAAACAAAGAGAGATTGTTGGTCTGTAGCATTTGGTAAGTTGTATCAAATTGTCTCCCTTACTCCATAAATTGAAAAGCTGTGCCTTGTTTTAAGTGATTCCTCTTAAACTGGTCAAGCATATACAGTGTATACTAATCTAGATATTCATCACAATATAAATATATGAATGTGAGCCGAATATGTATCAATATATCCAAAAACTGATATTCAGACTGTTAGAGTTTGAAATTATGACTTTACTTTGCTTGGTAACAATTGGTTGTCATGAGATCTTACCTAATTTTGGTCCAAATATAATCAAGGAAAGATCTATGCCTTTTACTAGTGTCTATTAAATTGTCTCCTTTTTTTGTCAATTTTGAATCTTGTATTTGGATTCTTACTTTTGTTGTGACGATAAAATTTATGTTGGATATTGTTAAAATGGTTTTAGAAATCAAACGGATTGCATTAATTTGTTTTGTTCAATTTTAGGTCATGCATACAATGCTCATGATAGATGTGTTTGTGCTGGTTATGATAATGGTGATCTGAAATTATTCGATTTAAGAGCTATGGCTTTAAGATGGGAAACAAATATCAAGAATGGGGTATGTATTATATTCAAAAAGAACAAACACATGACTTTACTATTCAAAATGTAATGTTGAGTTTATCCAATTGAAATTCCAAAAAAAAAAATTACATTGGAATTACATTAATAATGACCTTAGGACTGAGACCAACTTCACTTATATTTAATTGTAAACAAACCAGATTTTCATTCTGAAAGTGAAAGTGACACAGTTAGCCTGCATAAAGCTTTTCTGATAGTCAATTCTTTCAAAAACATCCATTACTTGTCATTTATAGTTTTGATTTTCTCCGTTGTAAAGGTTTGCTGTGTAGAATTTGATAGAAAAGACATAAATATGAATAAGCTAGTAGCAGCAACTTTAGAAGCTAAATTCCATGTGTTTGATATGAGAACTCAACACCCTAAATCTGGTTTTGCTGGACTTACAGAGAAGGTAGAACATTATTGTCAATATTTCACATATAGTTTATATTTAGCTGTTCTAAATATTAAACTAACTTACGGATTACTAATAATGGATAAATGTTACCTTAAAGATACATGTATATGTTTAAGCTGCAGTAGCTCAGATAGTTTGAGGCCTGCTTGCTAACTTGAAAGACATGTTAAGGTACATGTAACTCTGTTTTCACCCTGTCAGTGGTGCACCACAGATTGAACGATAAACCAAACCTAGTGTATAACATACCTGAAAGTTTGGTTTGTCGTAAAGAATGAATAAGAGGCATGAGATTTCCCAGTAAGAAAAAGTATACCGTTACACCTGCATGACTAAAGTCAAAATTCTTGCTCAGCATCTAGGCATATCTAAAGCAATACAAAATTGTGACATAACAATGGTAGCAAATCTGTATTACATTTATGATGCAAAATAATATGAAAATTAAAACTATGTTGAACTATAGATGGCATGTTCCCATATTGAATTTGGAAGTTGTGTATAGCTAAGTCTTGAGATGTTTCCTTCTTTCTGTCTAGGCTCATAAATCAACAGTATGGTTGGGACGTCATTTACCTCAAAACAGAGATATATTTATGACTTGTGGTGGAAATGGTTCTCTTAATTTATGGAAATAGTAAGTAGACTTTGACTATAAAACCAGTTGTTGCTATGATATCAAGGGCTCTCTTGTAAATTCGAATTTGATTCACATCATGCTGTTGAATTCTTGAGATGCCATCCATTCTGTTTACCCTTGTGGTATATCATTGTTCTGTTTACCTCAGTGGTATATCATGTGGTATATCATTGTTCTGTTTACCTCAGTGGTATATCATTGTTCTGTTTACCTCAGTGATATATCATGGTTTTGCTTACCCAGTTGTATATCATTGTTCTGTTTACCCTAGTGGTATATCTATGTTTTGTTTACCCAAGTGGGATATCATTGTTCTGTTTACCCTAGTGGTATATCATTGTTTTGTTTATCCAGTTGTATATCATTGTTTTGTTTACCCATGTTCTGTTTATCCTAGTGGTATATCATTGTTCTATTTACCCTAGTGGTATATCTATGTTCTGTTTACCCAAGTGGTATATCATTGTTCTGTTTACCCTAGTGGTATATCATTGTTCTGTTTACCCCAGTTGTATATCATTGTTCCGTTTACCCTTGTGGTATATCATTGTTCTATCTACCTCAGTGATATATCATTGTTCTGTTTACCTCAGTGGTATATCATTGTTCTGTTTACCCTAGTGGTATATCACCATGTATAATGATGTATATCTTTATATAGAAAGTTTGATGATTTTATGATATTATTTCTTTCAGTTCTTACCCAGCCAAACGTGTGGAAAAAGATTCTGAAGACTTAGAAAGAGGTGTGGCTGGAACTGTCAATCTTCTGCAAAATGTGACATTATCTACGCAACCAATTAGCAGTTTTGATTGGAGTCCAGATAAGGAAGGTTTATGCGTGTGTACATCATTTGATCAAACATTACGTGTTTTAATTGTGACCAAACTCAATCGAGTTTGATTAAAATGACAGTGACACATATCATATAAAATTTCATAAGCATTATCTTGTATAATTTATTAAAACGCAATTTCATTGTCATTCACAGATATATTTTTTGAAACAAATTTGTTAATGTAACTCGATTCTCAAAAACTGGGTCAATTTCCATAACAGGCTTTAATATTTGGAAAATTAGATTCAAATCTCTTGTCTATATTTTATATACATGTACTTCAAAAAAAGATCTCAAGTCGGAAGCAGAATCTGAGAGCAATAAATTTTCATTGACTACTATCAAACCCCAATAAATTTCTGGTTAAAGTTGATCTGAGTGATTTATGAAATAGCAGTCAGTTGGTCATTCTTTTCACAACGGCCAGTTGATCTGCCCTTAGTAATCTTAAGTGTTTCATCGTGTACACTGCTAGGGTAGAGCTGGTTTGACTCCAATAGAAGGAATTTGATACCTAGTGTATATAGAATTCGCTATTTATGCCATTAATGTAAGCATTAATATTATTGCCATTCCAGTTTGAATTCCTTCCATTTATATTGTTATTTATTTTGTTGCAATGAATGAAAGATATTCCTGAAAGAATTTTGGTTTTTTATTTAAAATTGTTTTTGTTTCATGTCAAGATTCATCAAATCCAATGTCTTGAAGGCGAATATTTTTGTACGAATGTAAACAAAATAATTTTCTGTGGAGAAAAATATCTTGTACTTATTCTGTGGATGATAACTAATAATATTGACCCATTATAAAGCAAAACCCCAAAATGTTTAATTGACAAATAGTATGTTCCATTTATGATGTTTTTCATAATGACAATTTTACATGCCCCATTTAATGAAAGGAGATAAACACGGTTGTCACGAATTTTATCAATAGAAGTACATATACATGTAGGTCAAGTTGCACCATTGTCATCTATCTGTGGCAAGTACATAAAGGGCCAAGATACTAATTTGTAGTGATAGGAAGATCACATAAAGACTATCAAAGACAAGAAATTATGTTTCTAATTATAGTAACTTATTCATGGGAAAACCCAAAATGTATTAATACAAAAAGTTTCAGTAAAGCCGTTAAAGGAACAGTCTGAGGTTAAATGTTTTCCTTTTAACTTATATTTGAAAGAATGATCTTTCAAGATATTGCCATTAATATTAGATTGCCAAAGGCCTAACACCAAAACTAGATCTATTTGCTTAATTAACAATAAGTACACTCCTTTTACAATGTTTTTAATAACATTTTGTAAATTGCCCCTTTAAATATGATTTGCACCTGTTAAGTATTCCTTAAAAATAAGTCAGTCACCCAGTTTTTATAAACCAATCAGTGTTTAATTCAAAACTAGGTGAGCTGTTGTTTATTAAGGATATTATGACTTAATGTTTGTCTAAGCATATTGTGGATAAAAAAATACTGGGGCATTGTGATTTAGGCTATATATCCTGAGTCATTGGTTAAAAATAATACAACACTCATTCCCAATGTGCTGCTTAGGATGGGCTACTATCTATCTTTGTTCCTATAATTGTGTATTTTAATCTGAAGGTTTTCAACCTTTTTCATGCATTACTCCTTTCAGGACCCTCTTTCTTTTGCATTACTCTCCTCTCTTTTAATATTTCATTTCCAATGTTATAAGTATAGCCAGACTGATTCAAATTGTTCAAATGTTTAATGCAAAAAAATGACACCCTTAACCTAGCAAGGGCAGTATTCAATATTCTCATTATCAAAACATTGCATATTATCAGAGAATATTTCTTAAAATCCATCTATATTCTGGATCAGACTGAATTGGTTTTAAAAAGGTTAAAAATGAAGTGTTATAATTGTAAGTTTGGTGAATACCTTCAGAATACTAAACTTAAAGAGATTTATTTTCGTTTTAATTCTCTACAAGAGTAATATTGAAGTTTAAAGTTTAGCTAGTCTTTTCAAATAGTTTTGGCTTTACAAATCAACAGTTGGATTTTTTTAGCTACAACTCTCAGCTACGTTAGTGCAAATTTCAAAAGATTTTGGTATATTTTTCAAAGATATGAGAAAAAATGTTTTTTAAACCATAAAAAAATTCACTGCCCCCATAAAAGGGTAATGACACCCAGGTAAAATAAAAGGTTTATGAATAATGTTCAGGAAGTAGTCTAATAATAGATTCGTTTGTAACTAAGTGGGGTGATATGAAATATTTATGCTATTTACATTGATAAAAAATGACCTTGATAATCTGAATTTAACAGCTCATTCAAAATCTTCCTTTATCTTCCCTTCCCATAATATTTGTCATTAAGAAGTTTTTTGTATTATATGTATTTCATCCTTATAACTAACATATATTGTTGTGGTAAGATTTGTTGTAAAATTAGAACTAAGTAGGCTGTAATCAAATATTTCCTTGTATTAATGAAACAAAAACTATCTGTAAGTTTTATTACGATTCAAACTGATTTACTTCAAATCAGTTACTTGGAATTTATTCATCACATTTGTACAGATCATTGAAGAGTCACAAATTTGTATTTTACATTCAAAAGTAGGATGTCACTTCAACTTGTTTGAATATTATAAGGAAATTGGTCTGGCACCTCTTCTCCCTTCCCCTCAATTAGATTATCTGCCCCCAAAAATTCCATTCTTTGGACTCCAACTATCAAATAGCTCTCATATGTTGTGTATACCAAAACTTAGAAAGATAGAAATCCCATTAATTAGGGGTTCTGGCACCAACAAATCCAACAATTATGACCAATTAGAGTGTCTTTCACGTTAAAAACTATGAACAAATCCATCATCTGATCATCTTTTGTTTTTTCTCTGGTGGAGGTTTCATACTGCTGTTACTATTATTAGATTTTTGATCTTCTGCTCTTTTAGATTTGATTTCTGTTTTCACTTCAGTTTGTATGGTTTCTTCTACAATAAATAACATAAGCATTAAATACATCTATTTACAGGTCCTATGGGAATGTTGGATTCATTTTATGGATCTCTATCTTTGAATATGGGCCAAAACTCTTTAAAGCTGGCAAGCAAAAACAATATTCTCTTTCTTTATTAACAAATATATTCTGTTAATTAATAAATATGTTCTGTTTATTAATAAATATGTTCTGTTTATTAATAAATATGTTCTGTTTATTAATAAATATGTTCTTTCAATAAACAAACTTATGCTTATTCTAGAAAATATAAAAAAGAAAAGATTTCTCAATAGAAATAATTTTCTATAATGAAATATTACATTTTTATGACACTCAACAAGGACAAAAAAATAAAAATAAAATTTCATATAGACTACTAAACTGAAACATATCTAGCTTTGACAACATCCTTCTAGATCAGGGGTTTTCAACCTTGGGGTCCAAGCTGGGGACGTCTGATAATTTATGGGGGGTCGCGAACATCATATAATCGCACAAAAAAAATGCTGTGATCTGTGAACATGTTATGGTTTAAGATTTAGTGCAAGGCCGTACCGGGTGTAATTTATTTATACAATATGATTGTATGAAGATAGTTAAATGAATTTTTATATATTCTATTCGACAGTTATGGTAAGTTAATATTTGAAATGAAATATGGGACACCAATGGTTGAATAAGCTTACCTGTTCTAGATCAATAAGATATAAATGACATCATAGTTTTGTATGTCAGTATGTCAGTAGGCCAAACCCAACACACCCACACATTTGACTCAGCATTAATAATAATGCCCTTAGGTAATTAGAAAATTCCCTATTTCAGAAAAAAAACTCTTCCGGAATTCCCAGACAATGTAAGGCAAAAGTCAGAGAGCCACTCCTGTTTTCTAAATTTTCCATGAATTTATCAAGGAGTTGGGTCTATATATGGGGAAGTAAAAAAAGAATTTCTATGTATTTTGTGTATCTGGAACAATGATATCACCGATTTGGTCCATTCAAATACATTGTCAGACATCTGTTGTTCTAACAATTCCACTTAAAAAGTAAATGTTTTGTGTATAACCATAGAAGAGTTAGAAAACTTAAGGAAACCCTTTCAGCTTAGTAAATACAAGGTATATACAAAGTATTTAAGCTTTAAAAATAAATAAAATTGGACTTTCCGAAAATATTACTTCTTCCATGTACAAATTACTTAACATAATTATGAATCATAAATAAATTGATTTGTTGAAGGTGAAATTTCCTAACATAGTTTATGGTTCAATTGTCTGTTAAAATATTTATTGATTGGGAGTTTGACATGTTCAGTTTAGTTAAGCACAGGTTTTCGAACGGTATTTGATTTAGTTGAACTATTCTAAAGTCTTTAAGTTTTATAATATTTTAATTCAAAGGATTCATCTATTGTCGCTTTCACGATCTTTCATTGATTGTTTACGGTATTTATCCTCTTCTCCTGTTAATCCTTACTAATTCTCCCTTTCCATATAAATCCTTCCTATAACCCCCTTTCCCATATAAATCCTTACTAATACTCCCTTTTCCCTATAAATCCTTACTAATTCTCCCTTTCCATATAAATCCTTCCTATAACCCCCTTTCCCATATAAATCCTTACTAATACTCCCTTTTCCCTATAAATCCTTACTAATTCTCCCTTTCCATATAAATCCTTCCTATAACCCCCTTTCCCATATAAATCCTTACTAATACTCCATTTTCCCTAAAAATCCTTACTAATACTCCATTTTCCCATATAAATCCTTACTAATACTCCATTTTCCCTAAAAATCCTTACTAATACTCCATTTTCCCATATAAATCCTTACTAATACTCCCTTTTCCCTATAAATCCTTACTAATAGTCCCTTTTCCTTATAAATCCTTACTAATACTTACTAACACTCTCTTTTCCCTATAAATCCTTACTAATACTCCCTTTTCCCTATAAATCCTTACTAATACTCCCTTTTCCCTATAAATCCTTACTAATACTTACTAACACTCTCTTTTCCCTATAAATCCTTCCTATAACCCCCTTTCCCTATAATTCTTTACTATTACTCCCTTTCCCATATAAATCCTTACTTGCCCCCTTTGGGCTTAGTATCTGGCTTCGTTGAATGTGATTAGTAAGATTCATTATGCAACCCTTGGCAGTTTCTTACTATTACCACCTTGCCCTATAAATCCTTACTATTACCCCCTTGTCCTATAAATCCTTACTAATACCCCCTTGACCTATAAATCCTTACTATTACCCCATTTCCCTAAAAATCCTTTCTACTACCCCCTTTACCTTTAGTTACTATGATTACCCTTTATGTTCTCATTGAATGATTCAGGATATGCAACAGTAATTTTAAAAAAATCATTTTTATTGTTTTCTAATGTAGCATATTACTCATTATTAGGATATTAAAACCATCAAACCGTTATAACATAAATCAAGAAATGTTATATTATTTTTAAGTCATAAAAACAAAAATAGAATTTGGGGCTGTATCCTCTTTACCATTTTTTGTAAAGTAAAGTTGAGATATTGAATGACTCACACAAATTTCAAAGTTATAATGTATGCTCTTACATATATTTCTAATAATGCTGAGTCATTTTCTAATATTCTATTTCATTAAGAAACTTCAGTATCTAAAGTGAAACATATCTGAATATATTTTTTTCCTACCAACCAATCTCATTTATAAAATCTCATAAAATCTGGAAAACGTACAAAGCTAACTTATTATTAAAAAATGCTTTATCTATTACCAGTACAAATTTTTCAATAATCAATAAAACTTAGCAAATTTGCAAGATTTATCTAAAGCCTCGCATTAGAATTCTTTGGGAATTTGAATTCACTAAGGTCATTTGCTAATTGAAATGTGGGTTAATTTCAAGAGTCATTTTGAAGATACCGGTATGTTGGTCTAAATTGTAAACTTTTTAAACTGTTTATTAGTAACCAAAGAAACTTCAAGATAATTGAGATGCATACGAAAATTTAATGGTTAATATTTGTGAAATGACTAGAAACAATTTAAGTTGTAAGGTTTTTTATGATTCATTTTATTTCACATACATATATGAGGCACCAACAATCCTATTGGGATGCAGTTGTTTCCTCCTTTTTATTGACTAGACAGTAGTCTATTTTCTCATGTCAGAAATTATATTTCATTATTGTTGTTTCCTGTTCATTATATTATTTATTCATTTCATTCATTCAGAAAAAAAGTCATACCTTTGACTGTGACAGGGTCAGTTTGTGCCAGGGCTATTGTGGGTGGTGGAAATTTTTTACCCAATTCACCAAGTAATAAATCTACTCTGGATCTCTGAAATGAGGAGCTGGGCAATTCCTTTTTCTTCTTTTCTTTTTGGTCTGGTTTTTCTGAAAACATTTATTAAGTAACAACTTTAGAGTAGTAGTAGTAATACTATTCAATTTTGATCTATCAAAAAAATATAATTTGGAGGGAATTTACACTAAGGACATTTGAGTAAATTCTGGGATTTCCAATTTTAAAAAAATCAGTATTAGGGGGATTTAACATCACTATTTAAGATTGTTGTATGTTTTTTTAATCAGTTTTTATTCTTAATTTAGCAACTTCAGTTAGGAACAAACAACTGGCCTCTTAAACATCAGTCCAATTGACTTAACCAGTTTACGCAAAAAAATAAAGGTGTTTTCTGAAAAGCATTAGACAATGAATACACCATTGATTAATATCACAAAATGTCAGCTCTGGAGAAGGCTGAAATTTGATTTGTTAAAAAAAAAAAAGGTTAGGTTAAAATGTAAATTTGGCAAAGGTTAAAGAGCCCTTTGAAACTGAAGTGACTAAATCAACAATAAGGCTAATTAAAAAAAGGATGAAAGCTTGGTCTGAATTCCATGTGTTATTCCAATAGAATTTTAGTATCTGATCATTTTTGTACTTTGTTGAAATGAAACAAAAATTTATCCACCTTTTTCCTCCTTGTCTTTAAACTGCCAAATATAACCTTTAGACGGCGTGTATTTTGAGTAGCTGGATGCTGAAACAAATGGAACAAATAAGGAAATTTGTTCTACTACTGTGAATCAGAACCATGCTGGATAAAGCCTCAATCATTCAGCTGGTACATGTAGAATGAATTCTCCTTTCTGTTAACAAAACTTTATGAAATTCATTGCCAAAATATAAAAGCTGACATAAATATGATATGAAAACCACTTTTGTATTAGAATAGATAATTTATTAACTACAGAGGCCATAGGCCCATAAAACCATAAAAAATATAGTTGACATACAAAATGCAAAATCAAAACTTAAAACTCTTTTATGTTATTTATGGCAGCAGGTATATTTACTGATGAATAAATGCTCTTATTGGCCAAGATTTTCAAATTTTATGTTCATTCTAAGACGCAGTATCCCTTTAAAAGGTTTCAATATAGGGAGGGGTTTATTACCGCATGGATTAGAATGGAAAATTATGAACAAGGAAACTTTTTGTTACCTTCATCAAAGGCTGACTGTAGACTTGAAACTGAATTTAACTGAAAACAAAAAAAATATGTAATAAAACTGAAAGTAGGATTTCCTGGCGTGTTTTTTGGGGTTGAACAAAACTACTTCATGAATACCATTTAAGTTTTAAGTCAGCAAGTATTCAATACTGACTAAATATCATTATTGACAAGCAATATTTTTGCCTAAGGGTACTTTATATTCTACCAAAAACCAAATATATTTTTCAATTCTTGCTTATTTTTATCAGAATCCTGGAATAAAGCTTGACTTTCTGATTTTCATGAACCAATGTGGATGCTCACTGTGGATAATCTGGCAGATAAGACATATTCATGCTGTAATAGTTCTTTAAGAAAAGTTGTGCTTAGAAGAGTCCACAAAGCTGGCGATTTCTTTTTGTTAACATTATATTTTCATTGGTTTAATAATTACAGATGCTTACCAATCTAGAGTTTAAGACACTGCATAAATCAGGAGCCTGGTACACCCTACCAGCAATGATATAATAATGTGATAAAGGTGTGACTGTAAATAAAACAAAAATAAAAAGATGTTTATAGAGTGTTATATTTGTAAAATAAGATCATAATATTACAGTTGTAAAAACTTTTCATTCTGAAATATTTTTATTGTATTCTCTCATGCTCTGGTGAATCTTGGTGAAGATTTTGCATTCATTTACTGATGATCTATAAATATCCTTAGTTATCTCCTATGACGTCATTTGCTTGGATATGTTGAAAATGCCGGATGTGAGTTCTAATCGCGATCGGCTTGTGAAAACCAACGCTCAAACCGCTGTGCTATTATAGATGAACTTTCAAGGTGGATTTTTTTTCATTTGTAATTAAAGTTTCAATTAATGTCACAATATTTCATTCAGTCAGCCTAACAATGTAGTTAAAACTTGAGTCGTTTTGCTTGTTTACTACTGTAAGGCTAGAAATTAATGCGTCAACAAATTAATGCGACATGGGGTATAGACTTAAATGCGAGTACAAATTAATTTTAAATAGTCAAAGGTGAAAATCTTTTGTTTTAAAGTCATTGATTACTAATCAGCTTCAAATTTAGAGACAATTACCTAATTACTTAATCCCGCCCAGTCTCAATACAATATAAATATTATATTAATATGCAGATACAAATTAATGCGATCACTGATTGGTCGCATTTAACGCATTAATTTCTATCTCGCAATAAATTGTAGCCTTACAGTATATCATTAAATACTTAAATAATTCAAAGACTTTTCATAAAGTCAAATTCAAGAATGTACATGTAAAAAACAAAAATTAAGTATCATTGTAAAAGACGACATTACCTTGTGTTGGTGAATGACGGTGAAGTTTCCGTATAACATATAATATAGGTTCCTGAACATGTAATAAAACATATTCTACACCAACCATATTCCTAAAAACAAACATTGTAAAATATTTTACTTGTAAGAATCTAGTATGAATATTTGCTTTACCAACTAAAAAAAAAATAAACTGTTTTTACTGAATACAAGTAATGTTCTCAAGGATCCTATTTAACTTCTTCTCTGTAGCAAATCATGATTTTCCCAGATTTTCAACAAGCATTTACATTTAGGTCGAATGGATTGAGACAAGATGACTTATTCAAGGTCACTGGACATTTACATGCTGACCATGATTAGAACTTATAACAACTATGTGTTGACATAAGATTTATCTACTGTTTACGTATCACTATGTTTATATACTTCTATACTGGTTACGTATCACTAGTTTATATACAACTGCGCATGAGCAACAGGAACAGGAAAGATACTGCGCAGCACGAGGCTTGGGAACTTGGTAGCGTGGCGGCTGCCATGTCAACATCATAGTCATCTCACTCATCTATATGTTTGTATTGTAATGTCACCCCGGGGTTTTTACGTATTGTCCTGTTTGTATTATCATCTACATCAATAAACTATCATCAACATCAACTATGGTTTTCACTATGTTGCACATGGAACTTTAACAATCAAAGCATTTATTTTAAAGGCCGAATGCTTTGAAATATCATTACTGAGAAGAGAAAAGAAGTAAAAAAACCTTACTGTAACTGATCCGGATTTAAACGCTGCATCTTTATCATTTCATTATTGCACATTCTATCATAAAAGGGGTTACTACGCTCTGAGAAATAGTCCATGACATTATTCTGGTTTAATATTGGTATCCAGGCTGTATCGTGCCACGATATACCTAAATTATCTGGAAATATATCAAATAAATAATAATCAATCTTTTGTGTTTGCAAACGCGGATAAAAAGGCACAAAGGGTTTTCATTTGATCTTTTTATCCACATATTTTTTGCTTTGTATATCTTAAATCAGGTAAAATTTATACATCAACAGCAACCAAGACATTCCAACCATTTTTACATTCCTTGACATGTAAGTTTTGTCATGGTTTGAACATTTTACAACTAAATTCTTTTAGTACCGTAACAGTGGACTTTTTTAGGGGCAGTCAGGAACAATGTCAAATTTTGTCTTCTGAGGGCTTAAATACTAAAATAACAAAATTTATACTAAGTCTATGAATTAGGTTTTATGATAATGTCATAAGAGGACAGGATTCATTTCAATTCTCAAAATTTTTTCACTATAAATATATTTTGGTTTAAATCCTGATATTTTCTAAGAAAAAATCATTCACAAATTTTGTACATTACAGTTGATTCGAAATACTTAGAGGTGCCTAAGGAAAATTCCGAAGGCTTTAGGAAAATTTTTTATCTATGTGGGAATTTCCACAGAAATTTCAATTAGATGGGATTTTAAACATATTATATCTAGAGTATGATAAGCAATTATCAATGGACGGTTACATGGGTGACAAGAACTTCCCTCCCATTTTATGTGGGTGTATAAAAAGAAGAAATATTATTATCTAATTGTGGGCCTCATAGAATAACATACTTGATCATTAAACAAATTGATAAGTAGATTAAAAGAACATGTTTTTGACCCTGACTTGTCCTTCAAATTTGTATTTGATTATTTTTGTATCAGATAATTTTAATATATGACTAATGCACCTTCCTATTCAATTGACCATAAACTTCCTGTTGCACATAAACAACATTCAATAATCATGACTCTAAAATTATTTTAAGGTCTGATCCCTTAAATAGTTATTTTACTCAACTGTTAAAGATTTCAAATTCAAGAAATTTTCACACGCAAAATTCATATCGTACATGAAATGAAAATGAAATGAAACCAGTTTTATGTCCTACTCTTCTGCCCATATATATGGATGACTGCATGAAAGCCCTAATGAATTTATCATATGTTTTACTTTGGTTTCCATTCAAAGTTATTCTGTTTTTATCTGCAGAAAAGAGAAAATTGAAATTTATTTTGTGTTACATATGGCAACATTTTCTTCGACTTCAGTTTTCTAACCTCTATCATCCAATCCCTCTTTTTCTACCTTCACACTTCAGCTCGTCTTGACAGAACCATTTCCGAATCAAGGTCTATCTATCAACTGTCAAAATCGTTAAGTTAACCTACACATGCTCATGCTATATTTAGTATTATATAATAATATCATAATATAATAATTTTATTTAACATTATTATCAACATTGTTTACAACAATGGCCAATGGCTGTCCACTAAAACTTGACCGTTAAGTTAACCTAGACATGCTCATAAATAGGTATCATGCCATATTTAGTATTATATAATAATATCATAATAATATAATAATTTTATTTTACATTAATTATTATCAACATTGTTTACAACAATGGCCAATGGCTGTCCACTAAGTGACTAACACTATTGGACGTCAAGATTATTCTTAGACAGAAAAACATCGGGATGTAAGGTCAGCTTCAAATAATGCCCTGTGCTCTATACGGTACCATACCGCAATCAAGCGGTACCCCGGTATGTTTTTTCCTGCTTTACACAAGTAAGGCTGAAAATTTAACAGAATTATTACCATTCGCCATCTTTATTTATTTCCCGTACGTAGAAAATGTGGAATTCCGAATTCATTATTTGGTTATGACGTCACTGCAACTGGGCTATTTATACTACATGAGTCTAATGGGCTTTCCCAGATATAATTTACAGTTTAAATATTCTCTTCCTATTTCCCTTAATTCTTAATAACGAGAGAGATGAGAAGATGTTTGAACTTTTATACCGTTGTATGCCCCTTATTTTTGTGTCCGTGTACGGTAAGTAATGCTTTTTTTTTAATTTTAAATGCAGACCCAACCTACTAAGCTACTGCTCATTTCTCTTGGGTACTGCTAAGATTATGTTTAAAGTAAATATTAATTCGTCTTTCCCATTATTTCGTGGAAAGGGTCGCAAACAACAACTATGCGGCAGTCAAACCTGTTTTCGGTGGTTAAAAGGAATTGCATTTTTTTTTTTTTTTTTTTTTTAGGATTAGTTTTGGATTTTCGCATAGATCTAAGACATTTCAACCCAATTATGGGTAAGGCCTATCTCGGCCCTTATAACCCATGATTTTTGAATTTTTTGTTATAATTCCACCCAACTGTCCTGTCCATGAAAAACAAGCAATCTGAAAGTGGAATGTCTCCTAATAGCTGTATTACTGTCAACTGATAGTGCTTTCAACTCGTTCAACAGAAAAAGTGACTGGCAGGAAGTTACTGACGGTTGCTCTCTTGCACATGTTTCCATGGACCGTCAAATTTTGGTTTCACGCGGTTTTTCTCCTTTAAATGATTCGGCATTATCCCGCTAAAACATACGCACATGAATTAAATGCGGGGTCCGGAAAAGTAACGAATTTAAACCAAATCTAGAAACAACATTATACCAAAAAAGCAAATTTTTGAAACCGTTTCCATTTTTTATTCTCGCCCAATGAAGGCTCTTTCATGGAAATCTCCTTACATAGTCGCTGTATAATATTGCTTATTTAGTCGTTCTTTATAGCTTATATCAAATATACGCACATATGTTTTAGAGGGATTATGACAATGATTCAGAATATTTAACTCTGCATTTATTTTATTACCTTTTTTAGCTGTAAATGGTCGGGAAAAACTCGGATTGGATCAGATCAAGAAACTCCTGGAGTCTGGATATCAAATATGTGGACATTTATATGAACCACGGGCTATCAATAAAGGGTGCTGCTACGATAAAGGTAATGCATATTTCATATAGTTATCAAGACTGACAGTCTTTGATAGATAGTTTTACAGATGTGGGTCTCAAATATCTACCAGAGACTGGAGAAAGCCAATCAAATATAATTACATATTACATATGATATTTGTATTCTACATTATAATCTAAATAGGACGATATTCTTTCAGTATCACTGCAGCAATGCTCCCATTTTTAACCAATAAACCGTTCTTGATAAGGTTTAAGGTAACGAGAAGGTTTTAGGTTTTAGGTTGTGCAAGCCGACACCGGCCCGACCCTTGAAAGCAATAGTACCGACATCTGGTAGGTTTGGGGATTTAACTATATTGCCTGTCGTCTAAATTTCTTTGGATGGTGTATTAGTTTGAAAGACTTATAGATAAAGTATCAGCACCTATTCAAAACGATCACTGAATCATATCCGCTTATCATAATCTATTCCATTATTATACCGTGTCCATGTATATTTTCATAAACAGTAGTCCTGTAAAAACCCATACCGTTATCTCATTGAGGTCTACATACTACCTTGATTTGATTCACGATTTATGACATCATCTATATCATTGGAGATTTAAAAAACCTCACAAGTTTTGTCACGCGTGACCTACTAAACACGAATTAGACCCGGCAACTTTTTATGCTTTTGTATCAAGTGAATAAGTACGTGTACATCAAACTGTAACTTCCTATCGTATCGTACTTCCTATACAGTAGCCTATAAAATTTATACATGTAGTTGTAGAGCAAAAGTGTGACTTGGAGCCTCCTATGTCCACAAGACTCTCCAACCCTTAATGTAATTGTCCTTTCTAAATTAATAAATGAACCGAGTTTTACAGCCTACTCTTCTACACCTTCTGCAAAAGTCAGAACGTCCCTTCTAAATGTTGTGATTCACATTGTTGTTTTCTTGTAGAACACCCCAATTTTTTCTACGAAGATGTGAGTATCTGTTGTAATGGCAATGTTTATGATAAAACAGAAGGAATATGCTGTAATGGCGAAGTTATAAATGGCGATGAATATATATGCTGCCAAGACCAAAAGATAAAATTTCCAAAAGGTGATTATAACACACACGTCACAAATTTTAAGCAATTAAGGCATATCGTGGGTTAAACTGTT
Source organism: Nipponacmea schrenckii (assembly GCA_030562195.1). Lineage (NCBI taxonomy): Eukaryota > Metazoa > Mollusca > Gastropoda > Lottiidae > Nipponacmea > Nipponacmea schrenckii. The sequence continues at coordinate 16,876,914 of CM060199.1, read as the reverse complement.
GCTCTCCCAAGTATTAAAATTTTATTTCAACAATCCTTGTCATGCTTGATCAGCCCCGTAGCTAACCTCCTAGGGGGGCATCGATTACTGAGAGGGGGGGGGGGGGTGGCAGAACAAATGACATTCTCCGATTTAACACTTTCAGATTCCAGCAGCCCCCCTTGCACCCCCCCCCCCCCCTCTGGCTGCGAGCCTGTGTTTGATAATTTTGATAATGCCAATCCGAGGAATGGTTCGTGTGCATTTTAAGAAAACGTAATGGCGGAAGTTTAAACATCACCGCCGTTAGGACTACTGCAAATTACATGTAGTATTAATTTTGAGAATTAAAGTCGATGAGAATTATAAAACCACCATATTGTCCCTTGTCATATACTCTATTCTGACTACTACATCATGGATCTAATATAAGTGACATTGACAAAGAAATGTTGATATTTCAAGGTTACACAAAAAAGGAAGTCGGCTGCTGTGGTAATATGACCTTGACCAAAGATGAAATTTGCTGTCCTGGGAACAAATTCAATACAAAGCAGTTGTATTCTAAAGACATAGGATGCTGCAATGGAAAACCATTCAACAAAAATGCGAATTGGTGTCAAGACACTGAAATTAGGAGTATCTATGAAGAAAAGTGTGGAAACAGAATTATTAACCTACAAGAAAATTCGTGTTGTAACGGTAAAGAGTTAATAAGTTACTATTACAAATCCTAGAAATCCCTCATTCGGGCACCTCTTATATAATGATGGCCACAGAGTCACTGGGAGAGTATAGGCTACAGAGTTAGCTTTACGGAATTACGTAGGTATGGCAACTGTGGATAGTTTTCCAAATTTTGGTAAACCAAGGCTCTGCAGGATATCTCGATTCTAACCCTTCGGTATTACATTTTCTTCAGGTGTGGTAAACAACCTTTCAGTGTACAAAAAAAACAACATCCTACAAAAGGACGAAAACAGAGCATGTTGTGGAGAGAGTGAATATAACATCTCAACCAATACTTGCTGCCCTGATTACAAAACCATTATTCCAAAACATCCTGATTTAACATGCTGTGGAACTGGTAGGTCTGATTATACAGTTGTGACCTAAGGAGCGAGGGATTCATTCCTGACACAATCGTAATCATCCCCTTTTATCACCTGACATAGGCCTATATAACCATGTAAATATTTACTATTTATACTAGGCCACATCCGTAATCAATTCTTCCTAGCTGTTGTTGATATCCTCGTAAGCAGTCATTTCAATGGTATATCATATGATACACCATCTTGAAATTTTATGAGGACTGGAAATATATATATCAAATATAATATTCCTTATTAAATAACGCTCTATTTTCAGCATATTTCAACATTACGTCCCAGATATGTTGCAATAAAAAGGTTTTTACACGACAATACGGTAAGGACAGTTTGTGCTGTGGCCATGGACAGATAAATACAGCCGAGGAAGGTTGTTGTTATGGTAAAATTTTTAATAAGAGCACCAGTAAATGCTGCTTGGGTAAGGGGCTTCTTTTTCTCTTTTTTAAATTTCTACATTTTTTTATTTTGAGACTGACTTTTACATACTGTTACCTTGAGACCATATCACTACTTCCAATTTAATTTGTGAGCATATTACTGCACGCATTTTACTTTGTGACCATATCACAGCGCTCAGTTTGCTTTTTAACAAATCATTACATTGCGCACATTCTACATTGTAACCATCGACTGCGGACTTGTTACTTTGTGACCATATTATCAATCATGGCCTTTTTTACTTTGTGCTCATATAACTGTGTTCTTCATACCTGCGACTGAGGGTGCCAAGTATCAATACTTATCCTTCTGAAACACGAAATGTCGTGCATCAGCAACTTGATTTGACATCGTGAAAACATTTGTCCACAAAGCTTTAATGTGATTATTTTGGTATCTTTATAGGACATTCGGATGGTAAAGTTATGTCTGTAAATGAATTTTGTTGTGATGCACAAGAGGTTACAGAAGATTCGCTGTGCTGTAATTCTATCAAACTGATAAAGAAATCGGACCCGTCACATGATAGTTGCTGTTTATTAAGGGATTCAATATCTAAGGGAGTCTCTTATAACAGAAACGAGAAGGTCAGTTTATAATCCACCCCATGTTCAGTAGTGGCTCCGGCCTCCCGGGACTGAGGGTACAAATAAAAGACGACTGTCGAGGTTGAAATTCAGAATGCGGAGTGAATAGGTGCAAGTCTTCCAAAGTGAAATCTCAGACAAGAAAATTTTTGAAACATTGAATTGATTTAGTGCATTATTACAAATGTTCTGGGACAAAACGGATACAATCATATTTTTAAATTTGTTAGAAATAAAGTGGTGAATAGTGAAAGATCTTATCATCTAGAATTTAGTCTTGTCATAAATAAGCATTGATTGTATTTTGGCTGGTCCAGACAAAATGCTGTAGCCTGTGTACCACAGTGTCGCAGCTCTTTTGGCAAAATCACACACTCATTGTGACCTACACTGTTTTGATCTTGCTCGTTATCCCGATTGAAATGAAATACATAGTACATGTATGTAAAACGACTATTTCGTTTGTTTAGTTATGTGAAGATGGTGTTTTGTTGACGAAGCGACCCGATGGCAAGGAGTTTTGTGGTGAAATACCTTACGATCCAACAAAATTTATTTGTTGTAACAGAGAACTGACCCCTTTTATCGACGGAACAAAGCCAGCGTGTTGTGGATTTTCTACAATTGATGAAAATAAACAGAAATGTTGTAAAGGACACATCATTAACTTTCCATCAGACGAGGGCATGTAAGTAACACTAAATTTAGCCCGTCTAATCTGGCCCTACGCCACGAGCCGATGTGTTATTCCGTATCATCCCGTCAGCGGAAGGGTTTATATGGGGCCAGACTTGTCAGGTTAAGCAAAGAACAAAATCAGAACTTCAATCACATTCCCATGTGTTATTGTTATTGTACATTTTTACTCTTGTTATATTTCAGCTGTTGCTTTAAAGAAACCAATCTTGGCTGTCTGTATAATGACGAATCTTGCAGCTGCACCATGAAATGTAATGATAAATTGTTCAATCCTAACTTGGAGATCTGCTGTGGTGCGAAGCTGTACAAGAAGAGTGATGTTACAGAATGTTGTGGACATTTGCCATTATATGGTTATCACACTTGTTGTAATGATAAAAGATATAATGGTATCAGGGAATGTTGTGGTCGGAGAGCTCTCAAAGATAGTGAGACCTGCTGTGGCGATTTCGTGGTACAGAAGAGTAGACAAAAGTCTCAGAAATGCTGTTCCAAAAGACCATATGCAGCAGGTTTATCGATACCATATGATCCACTCTTTTCTTACTGCAATGAACAAAATGGAAATGTCATTTCGAAGCCAAGCAAGATAGTTTCGCCAGAATGCAGACTGAGTAAGGTGCACTTACGCAATGATATGTATGGTTGGATACCGGCAGCTTGCACCAGTAAATACGGTATGTATTCAAGTGAAATGAAAGATTTCGTCCTACATGCTCCCAGACGAATAGTTTGCAATCGGGGACAACGACACAAACTGCTATATTAATATCCGAAGCACAATTTATTGATCTCGATTCTTTGTCCAATCCGAATAATAAAAGTCCCGTCTGCATGTGAAGCTGTAAAAGTTCTTGTGACCTGACTAAGGAGGCCTCTCAGTGTTGAAAAAATAAATTGGAAGGTGCTAACATCTCGAAGTATGGTTTGATAACCATAAGAACCTATAAGCAAACATTTCGAAGTATAGTTTCATATAATGTATAATATATGTAATTCTTATTTAAAGAATATTGTGTATTTGCAGGATTTATAGGAACCATTACCAATATTCAATCAAAATGGGACAGAGTAGCGGAAAGAGGTTATCAAACAGTGACATTAACAAACGTGCGCAAATTAAAAGGCAGAAAATTTAACGGGAAAACTTTGAAATTTCGAATCGAGTACATGGAATCAAAGCCTTGTTTCAGTAGATTAAAAAGACTTAAGAACATACAAGTGGCTTTATTTACATCAGCCAATTTTAAAAGTGGGTATTTTGATTTCGTGGATCATGAAATCCACGGTAATCACATACTGTATACAAACAATGAATTTTATGTGGTTAAGGCGACCAGACATATAAGACGATCATTTTACAATTTAAAACGCAGCCAGTTTTGTCAGTTTGGCTATCAGTATAGATATATCAGTCTCATAAGGTGATGCATATACTGTTACTTTCACATCTCATCTCGGGTCACAACATCACCTATCTCACAATCACACGTCACGTCATTAGCGTATCATTTTATGAGTGTTTGGTGTGAGTCGCATCATAGTATCTGTTTAGTGCGTTTGAATAAACATTTTCATTTAAAGAACCAAAATTATAGAATTTGGAGGATTGTGTAGTGACCTCATCACTATCTTATTGCAAAATTTGAGATTAATTTTAAAAAATAGTCCTATGATGAATAAAACGTGGTAGGTCTATTTCTCTAAGTTCAATGGTTTGGATACGTTTTTGAATATCATGACCCATTGTTAGTTCATAAACATGTATCCGAACCTCTCCAGAGTCAACTAAGGCCATTATTGGTTTAATTTTAGTGATATATTTCACATACGTAAAACGTCCCAGAACCATTTATTTTGTGGGTTCAACTCCGCCATAATTTTTGGTAGCCTCAATCATCCAGTAATTTACCCACAGTTTCAACGAGAGATATCTTCCTCTTCATAAACAGAGGGATCTAAGTGTTGGGGGTAACTTTTGTGTGGTTGTTTATTAGAAGTTGATTCTAAGTGTTAAAAACTGTACATAATGACTAAAGTATATATGTTAATTTAAGTGACTGAGTGTATTTTTTAGCTTACGATTTTCATTTCTTTATTTATTTTATCAGTCCGTGTGGAGTAGTTTTATTAACCAACAAAACTAGTTGCAATTCAAACAGTTGATATTGCTCAAATACAAGTAAGCCTACATGGCAATAATTCTTGTAAACTGTTCAAACCCATTATAGAAAATGATCATTACATAAAATATTTTTGAATTAATGAATATAGCATTGTTGGTTTTCAAAACTATCTCACGTTTTTTTCTGCCAGTAAGAAGTATTACATTTTTATATATATTAGTCCCAAACTATCTTACTAGGGTAGATTGTTAACTTGTTTATGGCCTGCATTCATAGGGCATTGATCAGATATTGGACACACCTATGCCAAGTATCTGAAATTTCAATTCCTTGATGGAAATATATTGTGTCTTCCAAAAAGGTAGTCTACACATTTTCCAATTTCTTGCTCAAAATGTTTCAAGCATTGTAAAAACATTGCGGTTTTACATGTCATTTTTGTGGTTAACTGCTCATATCACATATGACTTAAAATTTGATTTGTTTTTAATGTCACTAATGATTATTCAAATACTGTATTTTTATTAATGATACATTAAAATATTTTTATATAAAACTAATTTTTTTTTAATTTACTTTGCTGAAAAAGGTATAGGGAACTGGGTCATATTATTGCTCAATAATGCTCTATACAAATGAAAGTAATGAAAAATTCATTTGTTGTGGTATAGGCCTACTGGGAAAACCAATTGATTCAGTTTTTCTTCCTTTTATGTCCCGTCAATGAATGTAGATGTGTATACTATTTACATATTAAGATTACAATTATTAGTAGCTTACAATTAAATAACACGACTTAAAAGTACTCTTTAGAGGTCAAAGGTTGATATGACATACATTTTGTTTAGGATGTCTGCAAGACGTATATGATCCAGGATATTCGAATGGTTTTTCCAATCATCATTTTAAAACGTATGATGAGAAGACATTTCGCTTTTTTCCTCTGGTGAATTTGGGTTTTGAATATTATTATGTTATCTTATAATATCAATAGTCATCAGAATTACTAGAAATCTCAATTCCTTGAAAAATATCTTTTTCTATTTCTACATCTTAAAGTACACCCACATGAAAATTTCTAGTTTTAATACAGGGCCGGATCTATGGAGGGATAACGTTGCCAAAATTCTCGATTCTTTTGCGGCTTTATAATACCAATGTCTTCGTTACAAAAAGCTTTGTCAATGCTAGAAAGTAATGTTTTTACGTTTTCTAACATATTTTAAGCAAGAAATTGGAAAATTTGTATCTTATTGGAAGAACTTAATATATTGGAATTTCAGTTACTATACACAATCGGGAATTTTGGCAACGTTATACCTCCATAAAATTCATGTATGTAGAATTCGTTTTCCCGACGACTTGACTCTGGACTTTTAAAATAACAAACGAAAGGAAAATTGTCACCTATAAGTTTAATAGCTTGCCTGTTGATGATCTTATACAAACACAGCACATAGCCTGAAACACATGGCGCCCAGACCCTCTGAATCCCTACAGAAAAATCATCATATTGAGCACGTCTAGGTAGGACATGGTCGGCTATTCCGGAGGGACGGGGGGGGGGCGTGCCCCATTAGTTTCTGCCTGGGGTTGGGGGAGATAATATATATCGTCCTAAAAAAATATAATCATAAACTAATAAACTGAAGGCATTTAGCAGGAACGTTAGACGACAGATAATATTGATAATAAATATAAAATCAAATTTATTATTTATTAATGCTCACGTGTCTGGGAAGAATAAAACTGTTTATTTAATTTTAATTGTTTAAATTTTAGAAAAAAATGTTCTTTTGTTACTGTCCCATGCAGGTTGGGAGACTGACAAGGAAAAGCGTCCAGTCGTTCGGATGAGACATAAACCGAAGTTCCGTCTGCTACAGACTATGCACCCGATCAATTGACAGTTGGAAATTGAAAAAGGAGTAGGCTAATGGTCCTGGCAAAATGTCTCCTCGTTGCACACTGCATGGCGTTGCCCTAAAGGTATAGGCTATATGTTTTGCTCTATATTTAAGCTGGATATCATATTGTGATTTGTATGAATGTGTATGTCAGCAAATCTTTATAATCTTTATCTTACTTGTTAGACGAATATGTATAAGATATAGACCGATACGAGGTTAATATTCGAAAAAAAATTTCGAGGGTTTGCCCGAGACATTTTTTTCGAATATTAACCGAGGGGTTTGAGGTCTATATCTAACTTACAATCCAATCCAATTACTCAGTTTCTTTTTTACTATTATCCCCTTTTTCCGATAGATTCGTCCACGGGTTATGAAATAATCGTCGTCGACATCAAAGGTAAAACAATACCGTGGATTGTAATGATAAAAAAAAGGTTTACTGTATAATTAGTCGTATATCAATTGTAACCCTCGCTTTATCACCTACATCGGCCTGTATTTAAAACCATCTCAAAGGCCTATATGTATATTGTATCGTCGGAGACATATTAAAAAAAAGTGTTAATCGTATCTTGTGTGTATACGTTGTTTTTAAAGTAGTTACTTATGAAATAAAACCTTCAGCGACATTTTAGGTTAGAGATCTCTTTAAATAACAAAACAAAATTTTATGGTCTACTACTTACGATACATTGTCATTACACGATGAAAGTTTTGTTTCGTTATTTAATATTATGCTGAATTGTTCATAATATATTGTTCTTTTTACAATAATAAGGCTTAAAAATAAAGTTAAACATTCCTTAATTCGCTATGATCAATAATACTGGGAATACCAGGTGTTATTTTTGAGCATATTATTATGCTCGGAAAAGGGATAGATTTTCTGTACATGACCTGATATATAAAAAAATGGATTTCTTCCTGTTATGTCCGTCGATTATACGTTATATAACGGAACAAAGTCCAGTTTGACTATGTACAGCTCTATCGGCTCAATCTTTGCTAATACTCCTTAGTTTCCGTATAACATTCGGAGACCCGTCTGAGATTCTGACTACGTTTAGCGCACGTCTACTTGTGAACTAGTTTCTTGAAATATGACGCAATTAGATATGTATAAGATGATGTTCAAACGGTTTTTCCAAGGCTTATTTTAAAGTTGTTTACCATGTTTTATGGTTGCTAAAATCCGGCGAATTCCTAATAACATTTCTAACATGTAAATCAAAAGTTTTTAATTTTTCCTTACTCGTGTATCGAATGTGTACTTAAAATCAATTTTAAATATAAGCCCTATTTGAATTTTGAAAGCCACAATTTATATTTCTTGGATGTTCTAACATGCTGACTAACATGGAAAAAAGCGTCTAGTTGTTCGAAAAAAAAACGGGCTCACGTACCTTACATTCGGCTTATGTAATATGGACTTTTTTTTTTAGTTAGTCGTTAACTTCGATTGCAACATCTCTTATCGAATATAATGATTCACAAGTTGATTTCATTACGTTTACGGTATGATTTTTCAAATTTACATAACAAACGGGTTATTTCCTTGTCATAAACTGTGGATTGGAAACCGATGTCAAGTGGACGATCATCCAAGATATACGGAAGCCCATATGGTACCTTCGAACTTAGAACTTACGACTTAATACTTACGACTTAGAACTTACGACGTAGAAGTTAGGCTTCGTGTAAGATATTTTGTAATTTTGGTCGTTTTACTGAAGTAAATGTGTCATATTCCAAACTGTTTTTTTTTTCTCTCCCTTATTCTGTCTATTATAGCATTAACCTTGTCCTCATTGACATGTCATGAACCTTAAGTTGTAAGTTCTAATTTCTAAGTCCTAAGTCCTAAGTTCTAAGTCGAAAGTTCTAAGTTATAAGTCCTAGGTTCTAAGTCATAAGTTCGGATTCCTACGGATCTTCAAATTTATCGAAACATTCATTACAAGCAGATATTTGTTTAGATAAGAATGATTATAATTTAAGAATTTACTTAGAAATGAATGTTTCAGATATGTCGAAAATCTGTAGAGCTCCGTAATAAGAACTTAAAACTTTCTTACGACTTAGAACTTAAAACTTACGACTTAGAACTTAAAACTTACGATTTAGAACTTAAAACTTACGACTTAGAACTTAATATTGGCATTAATGTTAACAAAATGTAAAAGAACACCCAATATCTCTTTATAAGACAGTCCGGAGTAAAAATATGTCTTGATTAATTCATTCTCCATATTTATTTTTAGCATAATTGAGTGTCCTAAATAACAAATATCTAAGACATCTAAGTCGTAAGTTCTAAGTCGTAAGTATTAAGTCGTAAGTTCTAAGTCGTAAGTATTAAGTCGTAAGTTCTAAGTCATGAGGTACCATATGGGCTTCCGTATATTCCAAACTGTTTTTTTTTTCTCTCCCTTATTCTGTCTATTATAGCATTAACCTTGGCCTCATTGACATGTCATGAACCTTAAGTTGTAAGTTCTAATTTCTAAGTCCTAAGTCCTAAGTTCTAAGTCGAAAGTTCTAAGTTGTAAGTCCTAGTTTCTAAGTCATAAGTTCGGATTCCTACGGATCTTCAAATTTATCGAAAAATTCATTACAAGCAGATATTTGTTTAGATAAGAATGATTATAATTTAAGAATTTACTTAGAAATGAATGTCTCAGATATGTCGAAAATCTGTAGAGCTCCGTAATAATAACTTAAAACTTTCTTACGACTTAGAACTTAAAACTTACGACTTAGAACTTAAAACTTACGACTTAGAACTTAATACTGATGACTTAGAACTTACGACTTAGAACTTAAAACTTACGACTTCGAACTTAATATTGGCATTAATGTTAACAAAATGTAACAGAACACCCAATATCTCTTTATAAGACAGTCCGGAGTAAAAATATGTCTTGATTAATTCATTCTCCATATTTATTTTTAGCATAATTTAGTGTCCTAAAATAACAAATATCTAAGACATCTAAGTCGTAAGTTCTAAGTCGTAAGTTTAAAGTCGTAAGTTCTAAGTCGTAAGTATTAAGTCGTAAGTTCTAAGTCATGAGGTACCATATGGGCTTCCGTAAAGATATCATAAGTAAGGTCCCTCGTCAAAAATGTATAGGGAATTTTAAACAATTAATTAGAAATCATATTGTATTAATGATTTTGTAATATTTATATTTAGTATCCCCCAAAAAACCCATATAAGACTATATATTCACAGCGCATCGAAACTTTTGTATTCTATAATTTAACTATATCGACTTTAACGAGGACCTTTATTTTTTTATACCCATAGTCTTAATAATTATACATTATCGTTATGGAAAATTCATTTTCTATTATCGCATTCGGTATATTCCTTAGTAAGTATTCTCTTATACTTATACAATATATTTTTTAACGTTTTGCATGTAAATTTGAATATAGGTAGGTGGGCGGGGATGGACTGGTGGATAGTAATCTTATCGTTAGATATATGATAAAAATATACTGTATCTTAAAAAGTACCATTAGGGATTTATTGAATACTCAATAATTGTATATAGGGAAAAGCATCGTTTCAATCAACCGATAATAAGTATTTTAGAGTCGATAAAGGGCCATTATCGCAATGACAAGACTTGTTTCTCATTATGTGTATTTAAATATATAAAAGGCCGCATAGATCTTTTTGAATACATATAGGAGCAAGTATCAATGATTACTTGACCTATATCCGGCTTATGTCATAAAGGTTTTTTTCTTTGTCAGACGTAACTTCCATTGCATTTCTTAGAAATACCATTATTCAAAAGTTGATTTCATACCTTTTTATACGCCCACATGAAAATGTGGACGTATATTACCATCACCCCTGTCCGTCCGTCGGTCCGTCCGTCCGTCCGTCCGTCAACAATTACTTGTATACACGACACAGGCCAGAGTTTTTATCTGATTTAAATGAAACTTGGTATGTGTATTCATCTTGATAATATCTCGGACAAGTTCGAAAATGGCACGATTCCAGATGTCGGTTTATGACTTATGGCCCTTGATTAAATGAAAAAACGTTAAAATTTACTTGTGTACGCAATAGAAGCTGTAGTATTCATCCGATTTGAATGAAACTTGGTATGTGTATTCATCTTGATAATATCTCGGACAAGTTCGAAAATGGCACGATTCCAGATGTCGGTTTATGACTTATGGTCCTTGATTAAATGGAAAAAAAAACGTTAATATTTACTTGTGTACATAGTTTGCATGAGATTTGAATGCAACTTGTGTATTCATCTTAATAACATCTCGGACAAGTTAAAACATGGTGCGATTCCAGATGTCGTTTTATGAGTTATTGCCCTTGATTAAATGAAAAAACATGGAACAATCTGTTTGCTGAAGTGGGCGTATGTTACCTTGCCTGGCAAGCTATCTTATTTTATTAATCTCGAAGTGTTCCTCACAAACTGAACACTTCCTTGTTAATCAGTAATAGTAGTCACACACTATAATTGGAAACCGAAAATTTTCTAAGAAATCCAGCGGAGGATGATCCAGATATCATCAATGAGAAAGGTCCAATGTCAAAAATGAAGTGGGATTTTATCATTTGAAACAATTAGAAATCATGTTCAATCATTTTTATTTTTAGTATCCATAATTCCCATAAAGAAATATAATGTATATAATATAATATTATGCATTTCACGCCATTACTTAGGAAATCTTTCGACTGCGAGGACCTATACATATTATATTCTTAATAATTATACATTTGTCTATCGTTATGGATATTTCATTTTTTATTATCGCATGCGGTATATTCCTTAGTGAGTATTCTCTATATATTTCTTTGTTGTGATTCTTGTGTTGTGTTTGTAAATTTTTAATATATAGGTGGGTGGGGTGGAGTGGGGTGTCGATCGAAGGGATACATGCCCCGGTGTTTTTACAATATGAATAATGTTTATCTGTTAAGTTAGGTCTCAGGATGAAAATATAAAAGGAAGATAAAATATAAGACCTTTTAATCAAATACATTTGAAATTTCTCGAGCTTATCTTCAGTGACGTTTCTAGCCATTACTATGTGGGTGAAATTGTTTAAATGAACCTTATCAGGTCTTTCCGATTCATAGGACAGAGCATCTAGATGGCTTAGGCGAATGTTCTAAATGGAATTTCGCAGAATTTTCACAAATCTTAGAGAAACTGCGTTCACAGCTTACTGAAGTAACTGGAAGGGTCACTGCAATCAGAGCGAGTGTATAGACGCGATAAATTTGAGAAAGTCCAGTGGAAATGACAAATTTTTATCACCTTTTTCTACCGATGTTTTTATCAATGGGCTTTCATTAGAAGTGGTATCTCTATTCACTGCATACTTAACACTGAATTCCGCCAACATGGCATCATCTAGGAATTTCTCAGATTCATTGTTGAGACTCCTTTTAAGAGCTCTATAGCGTCAATATAGAATCTTTCATTAAGAAATATAGTCGACGATGGTTTAGGATTAGTTTATCTATCGATGAAAGGCTACGAGTTGACGAAGCACAAGCTCCGCCCATAACTCTAAAGACGAGAAATAACTGTACTATAATATGCATGGTTTCTTGAAAAAAAATCAATGGATAGAGAGAAATCTTAATAAATATATTCTATCTATTTTGTTTAAGGATAGCCTATATATTGTTTATATTCAAATATATAGCAATATTCCATGAATTATAATTGGTTGTCTCGATTGTTATATTGGAGGCGACATTGTTATACTGTTGAAAATTATGCTAGGTGTAAAATTTAAATATAAATCTTGTGATTAGAAATTAATAAATAGGCCTAAAGAACAAACTGAATGGTAGCCTCTTTATGGCTAAAGACAGACATTGTGTCATTGAAACTGAAACAACCTTTTTTTTCACCATTAAATCGCTATATAATATTCCAGGGTAAACCGGTAACAAGCAATTTTCTTCTTCCGCAGTGGGGGTGGATATCGATGATAGAGGCTAGGCTATGATATCCCCTTGAAGATCTGTTATCAATATCTAAATATATATATTTTCTTTCGGCCAGCATATACCTTGTTTCGGACAGGTATATACAACCCCGACCTTTAACAATTTGTGAGAATTTCTACCCATGACATAAAATCAGATGATTTTACTAAATATATCTTTTTTTTATAATTATAATGTGTGACACAATATATCTATAATAAGAATCCGTCCGTTTTGATTTCCCGATTCACTATTTCCCGCCAAAAACTGATCAGGTGAAATTCCACGGGTAAACGGGGTCTCGCCATATTTAACCATAGATATATATAAATAACTCTATGCATTTAATTTATCCAAAATAGAAATTCCCTTATCCCTTAAAAATTCCCGATTTTAACTTTTAAAATCTCTGAATATTAATATATTCTTTAAGTAAAAACTCAAACATTTAAGAGTGAAGAAGGATTTCGTATAAAACCTATAACGATGTTTTTCAAGACGTATTGGTTAAAAGTATTTGTTACGTCACTTGTTTGGCTGTGTAAGTTATATTTAGTAATATTTCGATCTGGTTCAATATTGAGGACAGTTTAATTCCCTTTTCCTGTTTTTCGATATTTTGTGAAGGAGAGGAGAGGCGATGACAATCGAATACAAATAATTCAACGGACTCGAGGACATTTGATTAACAATTGCCTCGCACACAGTTCCCTCTTTCCCTATCATCCTTTGAACATAAACAGTGATCCCGAGTCTTGATTTTTTTCTCTTTATTAGAATACGAACAGAAGCCTCTAAAATAGACTGTTAGTCTTAAACGTCTTCGCGTTGATAAATATGAACACCATTTATTTTTCAGAGCACAGAATTAAGTCAAAATTTGACAATTTTTTGTTTAAAATTTAGGACAGATCAACCTGTGGTATACGGATAAATAAAATCCCTTTAAAATGCGCATTTATTATGAACTAAATGAATCGGGACATGCATGAAAGTAGATAGGCGAACAATGAAATAATGCTATTGAAATGAAAATCTTATACTAGTATTTGAAATGGATATATGTGTTTCTTTTCAATGTACACTTACAAAATATTTTTATTTACCAACGTTAACACATTCATTCAAAGACTAAACAGTCCTATTATTAGGCTCATGTTAAAATTCTCATAAAACATAACGGATAAACATTTCAAAACAAGACTTTTTACTTTGTTTTTCTTTTGACAAAAGTTTTATATTGATTAGTGTTTTTTTTAAATTCTACTGCTAAACTCACTACCCGATTCTATAGTCTAGTGTACCCCATGCCTATACATTCAGATTTGCCCCCAAATAGTGAAGAACGGGGTATTAAGCCTACCAGGTAGTAGCAAATAGGAAGATTTTAACCCGTGATCTTAATATTTACTCATTGTGAATTAATATACAAACGACCCAATTTAAAATGGATTTTGATTGGCTAAGACTAGGCCTATCATAAATATTAATAAGTTTATTTTTAACACGATCGGTATTACCTATGCCATGGGTTTTTTTCAATTTTCAACCACAATTAAAAAGTAATATTTGAACACAAAAATTGTCATAATCTATCAGTAAATGGAACATGCACGATGGAGAATTCGTTAAGAAATATAAATGTTCTCTTGTGGCTAGCAAGTAAGTAGAATCGTGATATTTCATTTAAATATATTGGCCGGCTCATAAATACTAATACATATATTTCGGATACAATAACTTCATCAGGACAACTCGTGTTTGGAATTCTGAATTATAAGTTTATAGGTTTAGTAGCGAAGTAAGAGAAAAATTTACATCGAGAATATTTAATATTATGACAATCGACTCTTAGGCCTAGGACTAAAGAAATTAAAAAAAAATTGGGCTGTTTTTTCTTATGCCGTAATATGTTAAGCTGAATAGCTCTCTAAACCACAACAATAATATTCACACTGAGGTTTCAATTGGCTTATAATCTCACTGACTGATCGAATTTCACAATCTCAAATTCATTCAGTGACACTGATTGGTGATAGGCCTAATTGATCTGATGGATCTAATCATGCGGCACAGTCTGAACCTTAGAGTCACACTGTGTTCGGAATTACTCGTATCTAACTTGACAAAATCATCGATATTGTGACCCAAAAATGGAGATTAAGGAATTGACATTTTTGGGAATGTCCTGAACATGGGTTGTATATCTTCTTCTAAAAGTCTGAGAGTCAAAGACGTGAAGTTCGAAAATTTATGAACCTAGATTTGATCGAGCCTATGCCTTTTTAAATATATATGGCTAAATATTGATAATTTCGTATTTGGGCAAGTTTGCCTTCATGACCTTTTTCTATTGACCCTTCAACTCTTTTGAGACTGGAAACAAGCGGCTATTTTTGACATTTCTCAAAAAATATTGTTCTATTATTAGTTTCAGTTGTAGTAGCCAATACGTCATATCCGTGTTCTAAAACTGGTGACCTGCGTCAAACTATTGATTCCAGTAAATTTCAGTGTTGTAGAGGAAATGTTGAAGTGCGGCAAGACAATAAAGAGTGTTGTTACAGTAAGTACAGAATTTAGGCCTAGATTAGAATCAAATGTTTGCTAGATCACATAGTAGCCTACTATTTTATAGTAGTAGAGGCCTAGTGATCAAACGGTAGAATACCTCACTGACAGCTCTTCTTCTGCCTGTGGCTAGATATAATTTTTGAAAGTTCAAAACTAACAGTAGGGTCTATTTTGAATCTATTTCAAGTCTATTCATTTTGATTTATTAATTAAATTTAAAATTTCTTTTCAATTGTAAACGTTTTATTTAACCGATTTATTGAACTTATTTAAGTAATAATTAATTAGAGAAATTGACATTGTCAGATAAAGGGAGGTAAATCCATTTAAAATCATTTAGATATCAGACCACAATTATTATTATTTTTTAGAATCTGGAAAGTTTTATTTCCCAGATAAGACTTTGTGTTGTGACGGAAAATTGATTGACAAAATAAAAGACACGTCAATTTCTTGTTGTAACAATGAAGTTATTGATCTCACCAAGTCTATCTGTTGCAACAATCAAAAGATAGAACTACCTTCAGGTAGGCTATACTAATTAATAAACAATTCGACATAAGAAGGAGGTTGTTGTTATATCATCTAGGTCAAATCTAAACCAGGCTTAATAAGTAATGACATGTGCAGGGTACCACACATTGGAGATGTAGTTTGCACTGCCAACTGTACCCCCATTTAATATATTTGAGAAATTTCAAATTGAGATTTTTAAACATATTTGCATGAAAATGTGTCAGAATTTGAGTGAACCTCCTAATTTGAGCCTTAAGCATTTGGCATTTTGAATCTCTACCCCCAAAAGTTATTCCCCCATTTGGTCAGACTGCCAGTTCCCAGAGTCTAGCGCTGCCACAAGGTAGCCAAAATATTTTGGCCTATATGCAGTTTTTTTTTTGTTAATTGTTGACTGCTGGGCAATGTGATGTATCCTTGATTGATCTAAGTGCCATTAGTTTTCAAATTCCATCCATAACCATAACCAGATATAAGTAAGGTCTATAAATGTTGAGGAAATCATGCAATATTGTTTTATGTTTTTGTTTCAAGGACTGAATAATGCACAATGCTGTGGCAATAAAGTATATAATAGCAGAAGTCAAATTTGCTGTGGAAATAACATACACACAAGAAATCACAAAGTAGGCTGCTGTGGTCCTCACATTTTTGATAAAGAAACACACTGGTGTGATGAAAATGAGAGTAAACCCATACCAAAATATATCCTAAATTGTGGGGGCAAGCAAATTTCACTTTTGAACCAATCATGTTGCAAAGGTAGGCTAATGTTTGGATTTTTCCTTTTTCCTCAACATAATCTGAATTGACATTACATTTTTATTCTAGACTGTTATAATGTACCAAAAGTCTTTAAAAGGTCAATGTACAGGTTTGGCTAAAGGATCAGGAAAACTCAAGTTGTTATTAATTAAATTGGAAGTTTTTTTTTTCTTTTTGTGGGTAAGTTAGATCTTTATCTTGAATGACAACCCCAATAAACCAACAGATGTCTTTTTCAGGTGTTCCAAATGATGTTCCTTATTTTATTGAGTTTTATCGAAAAAATCCAAATCTTGAATGCTGTGGAGATAAACCAATCAACCCAAAGAATGAGAAATGTTGTCCATATGAACATGTTATTCCAAATAGGCCTAATTTAGGCTGTTGTGGAAAAGGTAAAGTATGATTTTTAAGAAAGCTTTATATTTGCTGAAAATTGGCCTTTTATTGTGCAGGGATAGTGTAGGAAGGAGGGCAACTCTCAAAAGGTTTGGACAGTCAATTCTATGGAACCTAATTACTTAGGATAACTCAAATTTACATCCTATCAAATAATAAAAATGGCTGATGAAATCCTTTGGAATTGTCCAGGAAAATTTACTTAGTCAAGATAATCAAGTAGAGTGGCCAGTACTATGAAATCAAATGGCCAAGATATTCAAGTAAAGTGGCCAGTATTATGAAATGAAATGGCCAAGATATATTCAAGTGAAAAATTAAGAAGTAAAGCTTCCATATTATTAAATACAACAGCCAAGATTATGGAATAGTCAAGATTGTAAAGCACCAAAGATATCAAGCTAGCGGCCTAAAATATAAAGGCACTCAAGAAAATCAGCTGAGTTAATCTGGCAGAGTGGCTGAAGTAGGAAGCTATAATATCCTTGAAGCCTTTGTCTTGAAGTGTGCACACAATTAATACTGAATTTTAATTGACTGATTCTAGTGTTCTATTTATATTATAGAGTTCTTCGATCAAACAAAGGAATTGTGTTGCAATAGTCATGTAATTCCGAAAGTGGGTCAAGCTGATGCCTGTTGTACTATCAACCCTTACAACCCTCGATTACAAGGTTGTTGTGGTAAAACTATATACAACATGACAACAGAAAAGTGTTGTTTAAGTAAGTTGTTTTTATATTGAACTAAATAAGAAGTGTAACCATGAATTTAGTTCTGTTCATGCTGGTTACTAGTCTGAAACTTGCTGACTCTATTCCCAGTCTCTGATAGCTATTTAGACAGATATGGGGGAGAGTCAGAAAAAATTCTGACGTTACAGGATCACAAACATCATCTTGTATTTCCATTTTATGACGCAGTTTGGATGCAAGTGCAATTTGAAATGGCTACTGAGCAATTGAAATTCTTTAAAAAAAACTTTGATGCACCATAGGCGTGACATGAGTGGTGTAGGGGGATAATGATGGTATGACCGAACTACGAAAATATCCATCTTTACATATAAATCGAGGTTTGGTGGTATGTCGTCATTTTATATCTGTACACATAGGTTTAAATAAGGCTGAAATTTTTAAGCTGTAAACATTATTATTTTGTAATAGCTTAGCTAAAAATGTTTAATTTTGAGACAAAGGAACGATAAGACTCTGGACTTTAAATTCAAAACATTCTGTCATTCCATAACAGGTTATTCTGGAGCAAGTGTTCATGATAAAACAACCCAATGTTGTGGTCCAAATAAACTAGATCCTGGTTCAGTATGCTGTAATAACTATTTTGCAATAATGAAAGACTCTCCAGATCATAATACGTGTTGCCTATATGGTCGAAAAGGAAGCTCATACAACAATGAAGAGAAGGTTAGTCACTATTTCTAAAAGTAGACTTGAAAGACACGCCCTCATTTGTTTAACCAATTGGTTGGCTAGCTGTCAGGAGTTAGAGCGCCATCTAAATTAAGGTCCAATGAAAAGCTGGCTGTCAATTAAAGTCACACCTCTATGATGTGATGTGATCACATAGCAAATGTTGGTCTATAGTTGAGTTCAAGTTTCCGGCAACAATTCTTAACAAAAGCAAGAGGCGTTTACTTTATCATTGTTAGTGGAAAAAGATGAAATGGTCACATGAAAGAGGTCGAAAAAAGCAAGAGGCGTTTACTTTATCATTGTTAGTGGAAAAAGATGAAATGGTCACATGAAAGAGGTCGAAATAAACTTATGGTTATGGAGTTTGATTTAGGTATTAAAATCAAATCATAATTTCTAGTTGAAAGAATTCATTGAAATGTCCTACAAACTTCTGACAGTGTTGTTCATGTTTTCAATGTTTGATTTTAAATTTCAGGGATGTTTGAACGGAGCTTTATATTCTAAAGGAGAAGATGAAGAATGTGGTATTGTTTTAATCAATAAAAATAAACAAATATGCTGTTTGGGAGCCGCTCACTTGAGAACACCTGATGGAGAATGCTGTGGGATTCAAACTTTTAACAAAACAACACAGATGTGCTGTGGGGCTAGAATCTCTAATATTTCTCAGCAAGAAGGAAGGTATGTATAAAATTGATAATGAAAAGTGCTAATAATTTAGCAAAAGACAAGGGAAGGTTTCTGCTGACATGTACAATGCCAGATTATCATTTGCTTCTTCTGTTTCGTCCTGCATCATGTGTTGCATTGGACATTGGATCTCTTCTAAGTCCATCATTATGTATTTGTAGTAGGTGGACTGGCCTTATATTTCTTCATTATTACATTATATTATGATTATAATTTGTAATACTGCTCATTAATATAATGATTGCTTCAACTGCTGGTGACACATGGCATGTAATTGACTTGTATTTTGTCAACCAGTATGAAAATATTGTATCCTATGGGGTAAAAAATGGTTTATTTGGCAAAATAATTAACAAACAGCCCAGCCTGACATTATATCACTGTGACTCAAAAGTAGTATTTACACTTATGGTTGAATACAGATGAAAGCCACACAAAATTGAAAAAAAAACCTATTGTTTGTAGTATGTCAAATAAAGAGGTGTAGAGAAAAATTGAATTCAGAAGATCTTCTATGTAACTTGAGGAACATGGGCAAAACTGCTCTTTTTTTTCCGAAACATGGTCGGACTCTTCCTGCACTGTAAATAATCAACTATTAGCATTTTATAAAGTATTATATATGACAAATAATTCCTTAATTTTTTACTTACCGGTATATTTTTGTTAATTTGAGAATTTCATTTTCTAGATGTTGTGGTAACACAGGGTATAAATTTAGTGAAATGCCACTTGAATGCAAGGTTGCTAAAGCTGAACCTTCTCAGTACAGAGATGATGTGGTAAGGATGTGTGGTGATAAGATATATGCAAAGGATGAATACGTATGTTGTGATAATAATTTGCATTCAAGATTAGGAAATAAGGAGTCAAGTGCAGCAGAGTTATGTTCCCTTGTAGGAGAAAATGTCTCATCAATCACAACTTTCAGTATTGTATGTATTCTGGCTTCCGTTTTCTTTCATATTCTCTTATGACTTTAAGAGATTATCATTTCGTGAATTTAAAATATAATCTTCAATAATAATATGGTACTGTGAGTTTTTAAATGGCATTGCACTGAAAGATACATAAAGTTTTATTTCTGTTATTATCAACGCCATTTTAGACTCAGTATTATTTTGAAGATGCTCTTTGGATCTGTAGTATATAATTGAAGACTGGGTGTTAAGGAGTAACTGACTCGTTCATATTTTTTTTAAGAATAAATAATAACAGTGGAGAGAAATTTTATACATTTTCTTAAAACATTCCCAAAATATAGAAAAATGGCATGTGGTTTTGCCCACAAATTTATTTATTGCAAATAGAAATCACAATTTTTGGCAATTAATTATGTAATATTCATATCATTTATGACATTTTTAGTTGCATTATTATTATAATGTAAAATTAATTGTATATATTATATTTTTGAATTCCCAATATTTCATATACATTCATGCAAAGATATAATGGTTGTTATCAATCATACAAAGATATAATTATTGTTATCAATCATACAAAGATATAATGGTTGTTATCAATCATACAAAGATATAATTATTGTTATCAATCATACAAAGATATAAAAAAATGTGTTTGAGTTAATTACAAAAAAAATTCAATACATATTTTATGACCTGTAACATAGCAAATACAACAGGTGATTTTTGCAATTTGTAGCTAAAACATTTTAAGAAGTAAATCACCAATCTTAGTAAGAACATTATTTATTATGAAATATTTAATATCAAGTTGTTAATAATGTACTATTTAACTTATTTATAGAAACATGTATGATATGTATTTGTACGTTTAAGATGTACTCAAAAAGCTGGATTCTTGTAAATGGGATTGTAAAGAGGTTTTCTAAATTTTTTGTATGTAAAAGAACATTAACGATAGTGACGTCATCAAATGTTAAAGTTTGGTGGAATAGCTAGAATTGGAATGGTGTAGATTATTTATGTTATAACATAAAAGGTTATCTCTTTACAATCTCTGTGAGAATGCTGTGTTTTTTTAACTAAACTATTTCTGTATCGGAATATAAGAATGTAACTCATGATGAGTGTAATAGCAGTTTATGGGGTTGCACTCATTTTATAACTTATATAAAAACACACCTCAAATTTGGGCACAATTTCTATAAAAAAAAACTTAAAGGTAATATTAAAAATTTAGCACAGATATTTTCTGTGAGCCATGTAGAAAAAGACCAAACTATTTTCTGTTTGTTAATTTAAAAAAAATTTCTATCACTACAATTTAGTCCAATCTTGAGGATCAAATTGGTGTAGCCTGCACTGTATATATGTTTCAATATAGATGCACTAGTGACTTATTCTCTTACTGCTTAATAGTTTATTTATATCTTTGTTAAATTAATGTTATATAAATATATATATATTTTATACTTCAACATATGAAGCCTATATTGTTTCATTAAGCCAGTAAATATCTTTTATACTGTATTTTATATAATATACATTTTGAAATTTTTCTTATTCACTGCCTATTATTAAGCCATTTTAGATAAAGATTATTGATAAGGGACTTTTAAGGCAGTAAAACTTTAAAATGATAAAACTTTGAGATGACTGAGCATTATGGCCTAAGATATTCTTGACTTAGTTAGAATAATAGGGCAAACAGGGGATATAGAACAAACTTTTATTTTATTTATCTCACTGTGCACAAATGTACTCGACATTGGATAAACTCAAATATCCTAAAATATAACATTTACCACAAGCCTAAGTAATAGTTAGACTGTATCAAAAAATTGTAAAATTAAGAGCCGAGAAAGTTAATTAACACTATCCACTTCTTTACTACTAAAATTCTACTATGATGTTACTTACTTAGTACATAACCTAGCTGTTAGTCGAAATGTCAGATTGTAAATTAGTTATTGAGAAACTTAGACAAAAGTAGGTTAGGTTTTAAGAATTTAAATGCATAATCAAGGTGCTTATTATTACTTTTTTTTACATATAAATAAAATATATTTAACCCAATTTGTGTATTATTTAATTTCAACATATCAGTTGGTCCCTTGTTAGAGGGGATATCTATGGGCTAGATACTATTGTGTTATTGAATTTCCAAGCTCTTGACATATATCAGCCACCCAGCCACTTCTTGAGCAAAGTGATAGATTCCATGTCATTGTTAAAGTCTGGCACTCCAGTCAGGTCCATAATCAAACTTGATAGTTTGGAGGGGAAAGTAATATATCCTGAGGGGCAATGGGGTCTTCATTGTAGTAACGAAATTGGTTGGTTATCAGAAATTATTTTGGAGGGGCAATTTTTTTTCCGGTGAGGGCAAGCACTTACCCTACCCCACCCTTTGCCCACTTCTGGTTGAATAACTTGCAATTATTTAGGCCATGTCTCATATCCATGATTTAGCTTCAAGCCACAGCAGTGGTTGAAATCGCATGGATTACATTACCTTTATTTTTGTTATGTGCTATAAATAGGGGTTGTTAAGTCACTTGTAATAGTAGTGACTGATCACGTACCAGTACCATGGCATTATTGTATCATGTCATCAATATGATAGGATCACTTACACTCATTGTCTGTTGGTCCTCAATATCACAAGTTGAAGTAACATGGTTGTGATTGCATCATGACATCATTGTTATTTTTAACCCATCAAAGTTTCTTCAAAAAATTAGAAAATTGTTGAGACTATCATAACTCCTTACTTTACGTCTGCGATATGGGTTTTATATTTTTTGATGCCCCGAAGCAGACACCATACCTACCAAGAAGAAGAGACTGTCATATTGCTTACCTTTAGACTTCGATATCCAACTGTCATATTGCTTACCTTTAGACTTCGATATCCAACTGTCATATGGCTTAACTTTAGACTTTGATATCCAACTGTCATATTGCTTAACTTTAGACTTCGATATCCAACTGTCATATGGCTTTACTTTAGACTTTGATATCCAACTGTCATATGGCTTAACTTTAGACTTCGATATCCAACTGTCATATGGCTTTACTTTAGACTTTGATATCCAACTGTCATATGGCTTAACTTTAGACTTTGATATCCAACTGTCATATGGCTTAACTTTAGACTTCGATATCCAACAATACCTTAATTCATCAAAAAAACGGTTTTACATGACTTGAGAATTGTTAATTAATCTACTCCATTGGGGACAGGCATTAAGTAGTCTAATTTTAATTGATACTGCATCTTAAAATGGACATAAAATTTTAGTTCTCAAAAGTGGTCTATATGAAAAATATATTCATCAGTGAACGTCATAAAATAACAGAATCCTTATAAAAACGGAACAACCCACAAAACTAAGTTTTAATTGAATTTATTAAGAGATTTTCAATAATCAACTACATTTTTATGAGTAGTAACTAAGTTTTTTTGGCTTTATCGGATTATATAAGGATTCTGTTACTCGTATGTTATTTAAGTCTGCAGGTATATCAGCTGATGAAAATGCTCTTATTGGCCAAGTTTAAATTTTTAAATTCTATGTTCATTCTGAAACGTAGTATTCCCTTAAATGATACGAAATAATATTTGTTTCATCAGTAGGATATCGGAATGAAAAAATACTCCACAAAAGTGATAAATGATTCTAATAAAGTTTCAAATACAATTCAGTTTTACTCAACATTTAATTAGTTTGAGGGCTACTGTTGCATCGTTAGTTACTGCTTTACAACATTGGAGAATTGAGATGTTATTTTTTTCCTCATTCTTTCAGTTGAGCCAAGCTGTAACTTGGCCGAGATAATTGAGGAAAGATAAATACTTGGCTTGAGACCAGCCTGTTAAAAGGATTAATGCTTTACAACACAAAGTAAAAGTCTGAATGTGTTACTTAGCAAGTCTGTAGCTTGTTGAGAAAGCATAACTTAAATGCCAATATGGATCAGAACTAGCTGGTAGAAAAGAACCTTGTGAATGCCCGTAAATTATTCTTCTGAAAATATAGTCAACCAATGAATCCTTCCATTCCAACATTATCCTATTACATCAAAAAGAATAACAGCATAGTTCCTGTTACATGCATAACAGCATACTTCCTGTTAAATTTTAACATCAAGGGGCATAACTCTATAATATAAAACACTACACTATTTCTGAGTTACTACTAAGTTCCAATTATGATGGATATTCCCAAATATTCATGGCATTGAAGTACACTTTACAGTTTGATACCAGTTGAATAGTACTGAGTGTAGGAAATTTTTGACATCAACAAAAAAAAAATATTTGTCTGGTTGGGAAAAAAATGAATGAACAGCCCTGGTTACAACTTATCTGTACTATTTAGTTTGAACTATACCAAATTACATTTATCGCTTCAATACAAAATAAAAGAAATATGAATATTTGAACCACAGACCTTCAAATATTCACTTTTCATTTCGCAGAATCAAATATCTCTTAGTAAAGTTATAATGGCAACAAGTCAAATATACACA
This sequence comes from Nipponacmea schrenckii, assembly GCA_030562195.1. Lineage (NCBI taxonomy): Eukaryota > Metazoa > Mollusca > Gastropoda > Lottiidae > Nipponacmea > Nipponacmea schrenckii. The sequence continues at coordinate 16,852,220 of CM060199.1, read as the reverse complement.
CACAAGTTCATGATGGCATAAAATGAAACTTGGAATGATGTTCAGTGTTCAATGAGAAAAATTAACAGTCTAATTCACTGTTATTATTCATCTAGTATTCACAACATAGCAATTACACCAACTGGTTCACTATTCACGGTTTGGTTTGCTTCCCACAGAACAGTATGTTCCGAATATAATGCGTCACTGAGCATGTATGATGTGCATCCCTTATTACCAGGGCTGTTGATTTGGCTCTATATTACTCCAATATATCTGGAAAACCTATGTCACACCTTCCTGTATTCAACTGCTTCAATCACAACAGTTCTCATCATTTCAAGAAGAAAATCCCTCTGAATCCAAAAATTGTTTCCAAAAAGAGTTCTCATAATCTGGTATATTTGGTAATAACTGAAAAATAATATTTCAAATAAGTATAGTTTCAGATCAAAACAAAAAACTGAAATAACATTTTCATCCTAATTCGGTAACTTATTGACTTGAAAGCATCAGCCTACAGTTTGTTAAGAGAAAATTCTGAATCACAAACTTGACTACCATGTCATAATGATCATAAAGGGGAATTATGCAAAGTTTTCATGGTCAAAAACAAGGTAAATGATACTTGAAATATCCTATTACACTTGATTAAACTGAATTTGAATTGAAAGAGTTAATTAAAAATAGAATGTACTAATTGTTAATCAATCAGTTTGACCTTGTTTTATTGTATGGCTTAATTTCTCTTAATATTTCTCTTCAATGTACTTAAGGAAATCATTTCAAACAATTTTGATGTTAAGAGTTAACCTTTGGATATAATTAGTTAAAACTTTCTGATATGTTCAGGTACACATTTGATTCATGTAAAGGTTTTTAAAAATTTGAGCAAAAACGATTTTCAAGCCCAAAAAAAAAAACCCAAATGAAATAGAATGTTCCTATAAACAGTCAAAATACATAATCATTATTTGGGTCAAGTAAATTAGGATTGGGACCAGTGAAAACTTTTCAAATACTTAATGTGTCATATAATTTATTGCAGATTGAATGAAGGCATATATATTATATACAAAACAAATACCTTGAACAGCATTAGAAACTCTTCTGCTTTTAAGTCTCGAAATCTTTGCATCATATCAAAACCTTCATTTATCAGATGTATTCCACACTTAGGAAATAATTCCCTGGAATAAAAAATTTCACATTTATGATTTATCTTAATCTATATCTTATATTGCCAGTAAGCTAGATATAAAGAATTTAAAAATATCTTATATTGCCAGTAAGCTAGATATACAGAATTTGAAAATATCTTATATTGCCAGTAAGCTAGAAATAAAGAATTTAAAAATATCTTATATTGCCACTAAGATAGATGTAAAGAATTTAAAAATATCTTATATTGCCAGTAAGCTAGATATAAAGAATTTAAAAATATCTTATATTGTCAGTAATCTAGATATAAAGAATTTGAAAATATCTTATATTGCCAGTAAGCTAGATATAAAGAATTTGAAAATATCTTATATTGTCAGTAAGCTAGATATAAAGAATTTCTAAATATTTTATATTGCAAGTAAGCTAGATATAAAGAATTTAAAAATATCTTATATTGCCAGTAAGCTAGATATAAAGAATTTAAAAATATCTTATATTGCCAGTAATCTAGATATAAAGAATTTGAAAATATCTTATATTGCCAGTAAGCTAGATATAAAGAATTTAAAAATATCTTATATTGTCAGTAATCTAGATATAAAGAATTTAAAAATATCTTATATTGCCAGTAAGCTAGATATAAAGAATTTAAAAAGAAAAAAAGGTATGACACATACTAAGTGATTTTTTGATGAAATACCATGTCCACATTTGTGGGACAGACAAATATACGGACGTCTGGGTGGCAATAAGAATTAAATTCTTTAACTAGAATTAATGCGTAGGTGTATAAAATTCTTACAATGGGACCGAGGTGCAAGAAATTTATTAGAAAAAACAGGAAATTGTTATGTAACCTACTCCATACGTAGAATTATACGGCTGTCTACTTTTCGAATCGTCTGTCTGGCAAAAAGACCAAACGTTTGTTTTTCATCACCAATCAGAATTTCACCCGAGTTTACTTTCGGTGTTATTTTGATTAAATAAGTCTGAAAAAAAGATGTTGTTAAACAAGTGATATATTTGGTTTAAGCTGATTCAAATATTAGCTTTACAATCTCTTTCAGATTTCTTAATCCCTTTTCAAAATAAAATTCAAATTTAAATTAAAGACTTTGGTCACTTTTGCTTATAAATTTGTGGGTTTTTACAAAGTGATACAGATACGAAGGGATGTAACATATGGTGGTTCTAATCTTAGTCAGTATGTAAGATTCTCATGACTTGGATTAAGCTTTCTTTACTCATTATTTCCAGTCAACCCAGCTGTAAATGGATATGAAATCAAGGAAGGATCAATCCTCCTAAAGTTGCTATCCAAGTGAAATATTTTTGTATGTTTATATACTTTGTTTTACTTGTCTGTTTGTAATTTTGAGAAGCAATGAGTCGCACGCCAGGCATGGTATACTTACTCTTCTGAACAAAACTTTCCAAATAACTATTGATTTATAATATATATAATTCTTAATTTGAAATTTCTATTTGCTGCTACCAATTTATAGTTTTATTTGAAGTTTTATCTGTACTTGGGTTTTTTTTTTTGGTTATAAGTATATGACATATTTAAATCTAGATTTAACAAGATCTGATAAGAGCCACATGATCAAAGTCAAATTTGAGTTTCATTTTATAATTGAATTTATCCCATACTTGACATGAAAAATAAAAATTTCAAATTTGTTTTAGATGAGTTTTTTTCTCATGTACTATGTCTGTGATGCATTTTAGATAAAAAAAAAAAATTTCAGTTTTAAGTTGGATAAAAGTGATATTCTTGTAGACCATTGAATACAGCCCATTAAATAAACATATTGGTATTCGATGGGCGGGTCAAAGGCTGTCATCGTTTAACGCATTTGCTTATTTCCATTAGAACCATTTGTTTTAGATGAGTTTTTTTACTTATGTTCTATGTCTGTGATGCTTACTAGATAAAAAAAAATCAAAATTTTTCAGTTGGATAAAAATTATATTCTTGTTTTCCGTTGAAAACAGGCCATTGAATAACTATTTTGGTATTCGATGGGTGGGGCCAAAGGTTGTCATCGTTCAAAGCATGCGCTTTATTTATCAGTAAATTTGAAATTCATATTTTTCAAATTAGGTATGGGATAAATAAGTTATCCAATGCTACGCCACTCGTGAAAATATCACAAGCACTCATGGCATAAAAACCATATCCACGAGTTAGCCATAGGATAACCTCTATATACACTGTATTGTCAATAACAGTAAGAAAACCGAAGATTCAAGAGATAAGAGAATCTATTAAATATCTATGAAAAATTATTTATTCTTTTCGTACTTACAGTGTTTGATATCTTGGAATATTTTGGATACATTTTATCACTATCTATCTATAAAAAAATTAAAACATAATATTTAATCAAACGAAGTCAAGTTGGATCACTGTCATTTTGTCTGTTCTACTTAGCCCATATCAATCAGAAGAAACAGTTTCTAATGCCAAGATAAATAATGCTTCTAAAAGCAATACAGAGGTATCACCATAAGTGGCTAAAATTTTAACAAAATCTAACGAACCTAAGCCAAAACTATGCAAATTTCTGTACTTTTCAAAAAATCTTAAAATATTATTTTTTAAAATTAAAGAGAACTAGATTTAGCTTTGCTGCGATCAGGAACAAATTTCAAAACAAATAAGACTAGGTCAAGGGCAATAACTTAAAAAACATTTAACACTTGTTTAAAATCATGTCACTTTCAAAGATCACACGAAATTACTAAAAATCTATTTATCAAAAATCATCAAATGAGATTAATTTTGAGATTTCACCAATATAAACGATAACACCAAATTTCATTAAAAACAGAGAAAACTAGTTCTATTGTGCTCATAATTTATTATATAAGTAATTGGTAAAAGTATGATTTTCCTAAATTGTCACATAGGATACAAGATTTGAACAACATTTAGAAGCATGGAGCACATACAGAACACAAGATGATCATATACGGATAAACACAAACTTCTCTAATAATACGTTTCAACATAACTTATCTTGTGTTATAAGCTTAAAGGAAAAAAAAACTCATCCATATGAATGTCAACTCTATTGAGCTCAGAAGAAATGTTGACCGACTTATTTGGGGCCTTGGTGATTTAAGACTACCATCCACATGTCCATGTACACACATACAAATGAAATAAAGTAAAATTTATTAACCTCCATTAAAGTCTTAATGTCCATAAACAAATCTAACTCAAATTTCAGTCTTAGAGAAAAAGAAGTCTTTGTAAACTCCTTCCTCTGAAAACATACAAATAATATAACAATTAATCATAGTAATAGTCTAACCTCAATTGCTTTTCAGTATGCAATCTTCAATTGACTACACAATTTAATACGGATTACTCTGAGTAATCCAAAGATTGATTTCCTTCTTATACATGTTTAAAAAACTCTGAGTGTTCCGACATTCTGTCTATTCCGAATTCCGACACTAATCAGTGTTTCGACACTCAAATAAAATCTGTATAATCCGTCATCTAGTGATCTTAATCACTTCTCTCCAATTAGATAATTGCTTAAATTATTGATAATTGCGATTAAATCACATTAAAATAAAAGATCACTGAACAAAATTCAGCCGATTAATCACTGCCAATGTCCTCTGTTTAAGATCAAGGTTATTGCTTTTAGACAAAATGGCTTGGGTCATGATTCAGAACTTTACCAATCTGGTTTCATGTTTAATCACAAGTATCGAGCTGTAATTTTTGATACAAAATTACAATTTCTTACCGTCCTGCCAAGCTAAGTTAGATCTTTCTGGTGACAGAGCAAAGTGACTACATATTTCTGTATCACTTAAGTTTTTACTAAACATGATCTTACTTAGAACCGCAAGGCTAGCTGTCAAACAAAATATCAATGATAGCGAGTACCTTGAACTGAAAGGCTAGCTGTCAAACAAAATATCAATGATAGAGAGTACCTTGAACTGAAAGGCTAGCTGTCAAACAAAATGTCAAGTGATTGTGAGTAACTAGAACTGAAAGACTAGCTGTCATTCAAAATGTCAAGTGATTGTGAGTACCTTGAACTGAAAGGCTAGCTGTCAAACAAAATGTCAAGTGATTGTGAGTAACTAGAACTGAAAGACTAGCTGTCAAACAAAATGTCAAGTGATTGTGAGTAACTAGAACCGAAAGGCAAGCTGTCAATTAAAATGTCAATGATTGTGAGTAACTAGAACTGAAAGGCTAGCTGTCAAACAAAATGTCAATGATTGTGAGTAACTAGAACTGAAAGGCTAGCTGTCAAACAAAATGTCAAGTGATTGTGAGTAACTAGAACTGAAAGGCTAGCTGTCAAACAAAATGTCAAGTGATTGTGAGTTACTAGAACTGGAAGGCAAGCTGCCAAACAAAATGTCAAGTGATTGTGAGTAACTAGAACTTAAAGGCAGCTGCAAACAAAATGTCAATGATTGTGAGTAACTAGAACTGAAAGTATGTAAACAAAATGCAAGGTTGTAGTTAGAACTAGGAGCTGCAAACAAAATGTCAAGTGATTGTGAGTAACTAGAACTGAAAGGCTAGCTGTCAAACAAAATGTCAAGTGATTGTGAGTAACGAGAACTGAAAGGCCAGCTGTCAAACAAAATGTCAAGTGATTGTGAGTAACTAGAACTGAAAGGCTAGCTGTTAAACATATCATTGATTGTGAGTAACTAGAACTGAAAGACTAGCGCTGTTAAACATAATGTCATTGATTGTGAGTAACTAGAACTGAAAGACTAGCTGTTAAACATAATGTCATTGATTGTGTGTAACTAGAACTGAAAGACTAGCTGTCAAACAAAATGTCAATGATTGTGAGTAACTAGAACTGAAAGGTTAGCTGCCAAACAAAATGTCAAGTGATTGTGAGTAACTAGAACTGAAAGGCTAGCTGTTAAACATATCATTGATTGTGAGTAACTAGAACTGAAAGGCTAGCTGTCAAACAAAATGTCAAGTGATTGTGAGTTACTAGAACTGAAAGGCAAGCTGCCAAACAAAATGTCAAGTGATTGTGAGTAACTAGAACTGAAAGGCTAGCTGTCAAACAAAATGTCAAGTGATTGTGAGTAACGAGAACTGAAAGACTAGTTGTCATTCAAAATGTCAAGTGATAGTGAGTAACTAGAACTGAAAGACTAGCTGTTAAACATAATGTCATTGATTGTGAGTAACTAGAACTGAAAGACTAGCTGTTAAACACAATTACAAGTGATTGTGAGTAACTAGAACTGAAAGACTAGCTGTTAAACAAAATGTCAAGTGATTGTGAGTAACTAGAACTGAAAGACTAGCTGTCAAACAAAATGTCAAGTGATTGTGAGTAACTAGAACTGAAAGGCAAGCTGTCAATTAAAATGTCAATGATTGTGAGTAACTAGAACTGAAAGGCTAGCTGTCAAACAAAATGTCAATGATTGTGAGTAACTAGAACTGAAAGGCTAGCTGTCAAACAAAATGTCAAGTGATTGTGAGTAACTAGAACTGAAAGGCTAGCTGTCAAACAAAATGTCAAGTGATTGTGAGTAACTAGAACTGAAAGGCAAGCTGCCAAACAAAATGTCAAGTGATTGTGAGTAACTAGAACTTAAAGGCTAGCTGTCAAACAAAATGAATGATTGTGAGTAACTAGAACTGAAAGAGCTTTAGCTAAAATCAAACAAAATGTCAAGTGATTGTGAGTAACTAGAACTGAAAGGCTAGCTGTCAAACAAAATGTCAAGTGATTGTGAGTAACTAGAACTGAAAGGCAGCTGTCAAACAAAATGTCAAGTGATTGTGAGTAACTAGAACTGAAAGGCTAGCTGTAAACAAAAGTCATGATTGTGAGTAACTAGAACTGAAAGCTAGCTGTTAAACAAATGTCATTGATTGTGAGTAACTAGAACTGAAAGACTAGCTGTTAAACATAATGTCATTGATTGTGGTAACAGAACTGAAAGACTAGCTGTTAAACAAATGTCAATGATTGTGAGTAACTAGAACTGAAAGACTAGCTGTCATTAAAATGTCAAGTGATTGTGAGTAACTAGAACTGAAAGACTAGCTGTTAAACAAATGTCATTGATTGTGAGTAACTAGAACTGAAAGCTAGCTGTTAAACAAATTCAATGATTGTGAGTAACTAGAACTGAAAGACTAGCTGTTAAACATAATGTCAATGATTGTGAGTAACTAGAACTGAAAGACTAGCTGTTAAACACAATTACAAGTGATTGTGAGTAACAGAACTGAAAGGCTAGCTGTAAACAAAATGTCAATGATTGTGAGTAACTAGAACTGAAAGGCTAGCTGTCAAACAAAATGTCAATGATTGTGAGTAACTAGAACTGAAAGACTAGCTGTAATTCAAAATGTCAAGTGATTGTGAGTACCTTGAACTGAAAGGCTAGCTGTCAAACAAAATGTCAAGTGATTGTGAGTAACTAGAACTGAAAGACTAGCTGTAAACAAAATGTCAAGTGATTGTGAGTAACTAGAACTGAAAGGCAAGCTGTCAATTAAAATGTCAATGATTGTGAGTAACTAGAACTGAAAGGCTAGCTGTCAAACAAAATGTCAATGATTGTGAGTAACTAGAACTGAAAGGCTAGCTGTCAAACAAAATGTCAAGTGATTGTGAGTAACTAGAACTGAAAGGCTAGCTGTCAAACAAAATGTCAAGTGATTGTGAGTTACTAGAACTGAAAGGCAAGCTGCCAAACAAAATGTCAAGTGATTGTGAGTAACTAGAACTTAAAGGCTAGCTGTCAAACAAAATGTCAATGATTGTGAGTAACTAGAACTGAAAGGCTAGCTGTCAAACAAAATGTCAAGTGATTGTGAGTTACTAGAACTGAAAGGCAAGCTGCCAAACAAAATGTCAAGTGATTGTGAGTAACTAGAACTGAAAGGCTAGCTGTCAAACAAAATGTCAAGTGATTGTGAGTAACGAGAACTGAAAGGCCAGCTGTCAAACAAAATGTCAAGTGATTGTGAGTAACTAGAACTGAAAGGCTAGCTGTTAAACATATCATTGATTGTGAGTAACTAGAACTGAAAGACTAGCTGTTAAACATAATGTCATTGATTGTGAGTAACTAGAACTGAAAGACTAGCTGTTAAACATAATGTCATTGATTGTGTGTAACCAGAACTGAAAGACTAGCTGTTAAACATAATGTCAATGATTGTGAGTAACTAGAACTGAAAGACTAGCTGTCATTTAAAATGTCAAGTGATTGTGAGTAACTAGAACTGAAAGACTAGCTGTTAAACATAATGTCATTGATTGTGAGTAACTAGAACTGAAAGACTAGCTGTTAAACACAATGTCAAGTGATTGTGAGTAACTAGAACTGAAAGACTAGCTGTTAAACAAAATGTCAAGTGATTGTGAGTAACTAGAACTGAAAGACTAGCTGTTAAACAAAATGTCAAGTGATTGTGAGTAACAAGAACTGAAAGGCTAGTTGTGAATCAAAATGTCAAGTGATTGTGAGTAACTAGAACCAAAAGGCTACCATTTGGTCAAGATAGCTTGCCAGGCAAGGTAATATATGCCCTCTGGCAGTATTGAATTTCAATAACACCTTGGCAGTACAGTAATAAGCTCTAAATAGTATTCGATCTTTCTGATTTTCAGTAGGGTTCATCCTTGATTGATTACAATTTCTCGTGCGAATATTCCTCAAAATAGTAGGTTGAATGCACAACTGGATAGCAAGTTTTCTTTGGGACAGGAAGATATGTGTAACCATAGGAAAAAGAATCCAGTTTGGAGTCTCGGTTATTAGCCCCACCTTGTTTAGTGTAACGGTCAATAATACCTGTCAAACAAATGTCAGATGCTGAGATCATTAGTTTGCTGATGACAGCACTTTTTGAGGGAACAGTATTCTGCACATGAACCTCCAAACGCTGATGTAAATGAGTTTGGATGGTTTTGCAAGGTGGGCAAATGAATGGGGATTCAGAATAATCAAAGTCAAATCATTCTGAACGCTGGTCTGTAAAAAAACTCAGATTATCAATATGTGACTAGTATTGGACGGTGAACGCATTAGATTCTTCAGTGAAAGCAAGTTACTTGGTGTTACCTTCTATAGAAAAAATTCTCATGGCAACCTCACATTAAAAACATCAAAAATAGATGCCAAGCTGTGCTGAACGTAAAAAGAATCGGGCAATGAATGGGGTGCTAACATTGTAATGCTCATGATGATCTATTGTGTGCTGATCCTGCCCATCTTCTTTTGTTTTTGTTTTTTTTTTTATTTCAGAATAAGTTTTGTCTCATTCTTTGATGAATTGTGCCTAGAAATTGAATGCGTTTCAATAACAATAGTAATAAGTTACCGGTATAATTAATATAAATTGTGGCTTTTAGATTGAACAAGCAATTGTGAATGAATGGATGGATGAATGGTATCACTGTTGCCAATATTGGCTCCACTCATAGGCATGGTATAAATATGATGTCTTTAATATTATTTTATTACACACCTGGCAAAATCTCTCAGGAACTATGGCAAACCAATTTATTCTTCCGCGTTCAAAGATTCCTTCCATTGTCATGGCAGAATCGGTTATGATTTCAGTAAATATTCTGTCATGATGAGAAGAAATAACAAAAAAAATATTTGCTATAATATCTGAAAGTAAGATCATAGCTTATCATAGAATCAGAATTTAGGCAATATGCCAAATTTTGAATGCTCTTGAAGTGAACAAAGTAGTGTTGAAACGGTTATTGATTTTTACTAACCGGGTAACTTTCGGCAATAACCATTATTAACCCGGTTAATCCCGGTTACTAATTCAAGTGCTTGTATATACCTGTATAATATTAGGTAAAAATGCATTTGCAGCGGTAACTGTGTGAACTAAACTGCAGTGGGGCCAAACATCGAAGACTTAACCTAGTTTTAGACCAGTTATTGGCTTGAAAAAATATTACAAGCCTATGAATAAATTATCAAAGAGAAGAGAAATACAGAGGCAGGCACAAATGTCAATCAATACAACAGGATAGCCTCGAACAGATCCAAGGATTAAAATATCAGTTTTTTCACGTAAGGGGAAACTGTATGGTTTCAATGAATCCATTCATCTAATCTGAATATTCATTACTGAACGCTTCTATTGGTTAACCTAAATAACATTACTGTGCACACGACAGCGTTATAGCCGACAAGATAGACTCGATTATCCAGACCCAGTTATTGACTGTAAGTTTTTAGAAAATAGAGGCTTGATAACCATTGTTTAAATGTTTATTACACGATATTTCTGTCAAAATAATGCCCCCTTTTAACATCTTATAAATTTGACGGTTAACTGATAATCTCCAATCAGGCCCGGGTAACCTGGAAATCCTACCTGGAATCGGTTAACTGATTAACCGTTTCAACACTAGAACAAAGGCTTCAAAGTTTGAGAAAAAAAGCAATTGCCTAGCAAAATACCTTGAATAAAGATTCTGAAAAGATAGCCTTGCTTAGCAAGGTGACATTCGCCCACCAGCAGCTTTGATTGCAAGTACAAATCATTGTTTGTTGTCCATTTACATTTGATTCATATCTATTCTTTAGAGAATTTTAAGCAGATAAAATAAAAATTAAAAGAATCTGTAAATAACTGTTAACTGTGAGAGTGAGTAGAGTTGCATTATGAAAACGCAACATAAGACGGACCAACAGACCGCCGAGGCGATCACAATATACGCCCCTAATAAATTTGCGGGTGTATAATAAAATTAGGATGAAAACTGTTGCATCTATTGTATTTTGTTGGAGAGAACAGTTTCTCTTCAATATTTGTTAGTAGTTTACAACATGTGCTACCTGTAGAACTTTTAGATTTTGGTAACAAATCCAAAACATCTGGAGTTTGTAAATAGCTCCATCTTGCAAAGTTATCAAATAAAAAAAAATCAGTTTTGTCTTCTGCAAATTCTATATTTTCATTTGTCTGTTTTAATTTCTGAAATAAAATTTAATGAAATAGGTCATTACGTCAATCTTTCTACTGCAGTGCCATACAGAAGGACTTCATTGACTCTTAATAATACTTTGTGGTGGCCAATTAGAATTCTTAGCCCAGCAGATTTGTAATTAAGAAATAATTGAAAGATAGCTTGCCAGGCAAGGTAACATACGCCCACTGGCAGCATTGAATTTGAAAAATAAATACAGCAATGACTCAAAAACATTCACTAAATGGATATTGAAGTCAAGGGCAAAAACTCAAAAACACCAAGTTTCATCAAAATCCATTGAAAATTGTAGCTTCTATTGAACCACAAAAAAATTTTGACACAATCTTACTAAATCAAGGGCAATAACTAAAAAACTGTTCATCGAAAAATCATCAAATTCGAACTTGACTGTGTCTTATCAATTCCAATGCTCACACCAAGTTTCATTTAAATCCATTGAAAATTGTAGCTTCTATTTTGTCTACAACAAATATAGAGGCAGGGGCAATAACTCCAAAACTTTTTATCGCAAAATCGTCCAAATAGAACTTGACCACCCTCTTATCAATTCCAATGCTCATACCAAGTTTCATTAAAATCCATAGATAATTGTAGCTTCTATAGTGTCTACAGAAAATGAATTTTTATGCAATTTTACTTAGTCAAGGGCAATTACTCATAAACTATTCATCAAAAAATCATCAAATTTGAATTTCTGATAAAAACTGTAGCCTATATCGTGGATATAACCCAAATTTGACGCGTTTTTACGAAGTCAAGGGCAATAACTCAAAATCTGTTCATTCGATAATTTCCATTTTGGAACTTGACCGAGATATCATCAATATATACATGTATACCAAGTTTCATTAAGATCGGATAAAAACTGTAGCCTCTATCATGGATACAACCCAAATTTGACGCATTTTTACTAAGTCAAGGCAATAACTCAAAATCCGTTCATGCAATGATTTCCATTTTTGAACTTGACAGAGATATCATCAATATATACATGTATACCAAGTTTCATTAAGATCAGATAAAAACTGTAGCCTCTATTGTGGATACAACCCAAATTTGACGCGTTTTTTACTAAGTCAAGTGCAATAACTCAAAAAACGTGCATGCAATAATTTCCATTTTCGAACTTGACCGAGATATCATCAATATATACATGTATACCAAGTTTCATTAAGATCGGATACAAACTGTAGCTTCTATCGTGAATACAACCCAAATTTGACAAATTTTTAATAAGTCAAGGGCAATAACTCAAAATCCGTTCATACAATAATTTCAATTTTCGAACTAGACCGAGATATCATCAATATATACATGTATACCAAGTTTCATTAAGATCGGATAAAAACTATAGCCTCTATTGTGGATACAACCCAAATTTGACGCGTTTTTACTAAGTCAAGGGCAATAACTCAAAAACCTTTCATGCAAAAATTTCCATTTTCGAACTTGACCGAGATATAATCAATATATGCATGTATACCAAGTTTCATTAAGATCTGATAAAAACTGTAGCCTCTATTGTGGATACAACCCAAATTTGACGTGTTTTTACTAAGTCAAGGGCAATAACTCAAAATCCATTCATTCGATAATTTCAATTTTCGAACTTGACCGTGATATCATCAATATATACATGTATACCAAGTTTCATTAAGATAGGATAAAAACTGTAGCCTCTATTGTGGATACAACCCAAATTTGACGCGTTTTTACTAAGTCAAGGGCAATAACTCAAAAACTGTTCATGCGAAAATTTCCATTTTCGAACTTGACCGAGATATCATCAATATATACATGTATACCAAGTTTCATTAAGATTGGATAAAAACTGTAGCCTCTATTGTGGATACAACCCAAATTTGACGCGTTTTTACTAAGTCAAGTGCAATAACTCAAAAACCGTTCATGCGATAATTTCCATTTTCGAACTTGACCGAGATATCATCAATATATACATGTATACGAAGTTTCATTAAGATCGGAAAAAACTGTAGCCTCTATCGTGGATACAACAAATGTGGACGGACCGACGGACAGGGGCGACGGACCGACGGACAGGGGCGACGGCAATATACGTCCACATTTCCATGTGGGCGTATAAAAATATAAAATCATTCATTTTTTGATTCTCATGTATCTAGGTTGGTTAAGTAGCATCTAAAATACATTTCTTTCTAAAATTGGGGGAATGGCAGAAAACAAACCTGCAATATGGGTAAAAAGGGTTTCCTCTTTTCTATCAAAACTAACTTGTTGAACAACTTAGCTAATTCTGCAGATATCACACCAATACCTTGAGAACAAAGAAAAAGTCAGATATGACATAAGATGTTCAGAACTGAGATAAGTTGGGATGATATAAGATAAGATGTTCAGAACTGAAATAAGTTGTGTTGATATAAGATAAGATGGTCAGAACTGAGATAAGTTGTGATGATATAAGATAAGATGTTCAGAACTGAAATAAGTTGTGTTGATATGAGATAAGATGTTCAGAACTGAGATAAGTTGTGATGATATAAGATAAGATGTTCAGAACTGAAATAAGTTGTGTTGATATGAGATAAGATGTTCAGAAATGAGATAAGTTGTGATGATATAAGATAAGATGTTCAAAACTGAAATAAGTTGTGATGATATGACATAAGATGTTCAGAACTGAGATAAGTTGTGATGATATAAGATAAGATGTTCAGAACTGAAATAAGTTGTGATGATATAAGATAAGATGTTCAGAACTGAGATAAGTTGTGTTGATATGAGATAAGATGTTCAGAACTGAGGTAAGTTGTGATGATATAAGATAAGATGTTCAGAACTGAAATAAGTTGTGATGATATAAGATAAGATGTTCAGAACTGAGATAAGTTGTGTTGAAATGACATAAGATGTTCAGAACTGAGATAAGTTGTGATGATATAAGATAAGATGTTCAGAACTGAAATAAGTTGTGATGATATAAGATAAGATGTTCAGAACTGGGATAAGTTGTGTTGATATGAGATAAGATGTTCAGAACTGAGGTAAGTTGTGATAATATAAGATAAGATGTTCAGAACTGAGATAAGTTGTGTTGATATGACATAAGATGTTCAGAACTGAGATAAGTTGTGATGATATAAGATAAGATGTTCAGAACTGAAATAAGTTGTGATGATATAAGATAAGATGTTCAGAACTGAGATAAGTTGTGTTGATATGAGATAAGATGTTCAGAACTGAAATAAGTTGTGTTGATATAAGATAAGATGTTCAGAACTGAAATAAGTTGTGTTGATATGAGATAAGATGATCAGAACTGAAATAAGTTGTGTTGATATGACATAAGATGTTCAGAACTGAGATAAGTTGTGATGATATAAGATAAGATGTTCAGAACTGAGATAAGTTGTGTTGATATGAGATAAGATGTTCAGAACTGAAATAAGTTGTGTTGATATGAGATAAGATGTTCAGAACTGAAATAAGTTGTGTTGATATGAGATAAGATGTTCAGAACTGAAATAAGTTGTGTTGATATGAGATAAGATGATCAGAACTGAAATAAGTTGTGTTGATATGAGATAAGATGATCAGAACTGAAATAAGTTGTGTTAATATGAGATAAGATGTTCAGAACTGAAATAAGTTGTGTTGATATGAGATAAGATGTTCAGAACTGAAATAAGTTGTGTTGATATGAGATAAGATGATCAGAACTGAAATAAGTTGTGTTGATATGACATAAGATGTTCAGAATTGAGATAAGTTGTGTTGATATGAGATAAGATGTTCAGAACTGAAATAAGTTGTGTTGATTTCAGATAAGATGTTCAGAACTGAAATAAGTTGTGTTGATTTCAGATAAGATGTTCAGAATTCAAATAAGTTGTGATGATATGAGATAAGATGTTCAGAACTGAAATAAGTTGTATTGATATGAGATAAGATGTTCAGAACTGGGATAAGTTGTGTTGATATGAGATAAGATGTTCAGAATTCAAATAAGTTGTGATGATATGAGATAAGATGTTCAGAACTGAAATAAGTTGTGATGATATAAGATAAGATGCTTAGAACTGAAATAAGTTGTGTTGATATAAGATAAGATTTTCGGAACTGAAATAAGTTGTGTTGATTTCAGATAAGATTTTCGGAACTGAAATAAGTTGTGTTGATTTCAGATAAGATGTTCAGAACTGAAATAAGTTGTGTTGATATAAGATAAGATGTTCAGAACTGAGATAAGTTAAGTTGATATGAGATAAGATGTTCAGAACTGAAATAAGTTGTGTTGATAAGAGATAAGATGTTCAGAACTGAAATAAGTTGTGTTGATTTCAGATAAGATGTTCAGAACTGAAATAAGTTGTGTTGATTTCAGATAAGATGTTCAGAATTCAAATAAGTTGTGATGATATGAGATAAGATGTTCAGAATTGAAATAAGTTGTATTGATATGAGATAAGATGTTCAGAACTGGGATAAGTTGTGTTGATATGAGATAAGATGTTCAGAATTCAAATAAGTTGTGATGATATGAGATAAGATGTTCAGAACTGAAATAAGTTGTGATGATATAAGATAAGATGCTTAGAACTGAAATAAGTTGTGTTGATATAAGATAAGATTTTCGGAACTGAAATAAGTTGTGTTGATTTCAGATAAGATTTTCGGAACTGAAATAAGTTGTGTTGATTTCAGATAAGATGTTCAGAACTGAAATAAGTTGTGTTGATATAAGATAAGATGTTCAGAACTGAGATAAGTTAAGTTGATATGAGATAAGATGTTCAGAACTGAAATAAGTTGTGTTGATATGAGATAAGATGTTCAGAACTGAAATAAGTTGTGTTGATATGAGATAAGATGTTCAGAACTGAAATAAGTTGTGTTGATATGGAATTTAACAAGTGTGAGTCTTCATAATCACCCAAGGTGAGCACACCGGTGTGTACAAATTGAATTCAGTGTTGAAGTGTAGTGAATTTCAAATGGTTTTGGATGTAAAACTTCATTGTATGTAATGTACTAGTACTTACCAGGATTTATTTCTATCATGGTATCAACATTTTTACTTTCTTTTTTGATGGTACTTGCTATCTGAGCTGAAATATTTAAATAACAGTACTACTTAGTAAGTAGGTAGCAATAAGTTTTTTTGCTTTTTCACTAATTATAATTTTTTGCTCACACCAAGTTACAATTGTAGCTTGTATTGCATTCACAATACAATTTTGATTTAACTGTCAAAGGCAATAACTCAATAACTCACACCAATTTTCATCCAAATTCAATGAAAACAGACCATTGTATACACAAACAAATTTTGATACCTTTTATTAGCTCAAGGGTTTTTCAATTGTCTTCATCCTTGGGTGCTAATATACAATTTCAGCAAGAACAAGGGCAGTAACTAATACTCAATATATTTCCGATAGGATTCATCCTGGACTTACATACACTCTCACACCAAGTTTCATCTAAATCCGTCAAGAATTGCACATTGAAGACTGTTTACGAGCATTTCAAGAACAAGGGCAATAACTCATAATTGTTTTTATTTTTAATAGGGTTCATTCTTGGGTGATAATGAACACACACAAAGTTACGACATAATCCATCAAAAATCTAGACTGCTTACCAGCTGACAGACACCAGACATTAGTAACAGAAATAAAAGCTCCACATTTCATATAATGTACCAAACATACATGTACTTGCTTTTCCACATGTACAAGTTGTAGGATTTTTCCGTTTATCAGTTTTTTGCAATAAGTTATAGAATGGTCTTCAAAGTTTCATGATGCTAAAAAACTTTATTTTGCGAATTTGAACATGAATAATAATATTCTTTATAAGACATATAGAGGTAGGATTACTACATTAAGAACTAAGAATATATGGATGTACTACCTCTGAATTTATTACGTACTACGTTTCGAAACACATGCCGGTAATGCCGGCATGTGTTTCGAAACGTAGTACGTAATAAATTCAGAGGTAGTACATCCATATATTCTTAGTTCTTAATGAATAATAATGCCAAAATATACATAGTTTATATGCACTGATCATAACAAGCAAATCAGACTTTATGTCCACCCCAGCTGTAAATGGGTATGGATAATCCGGGAAAGATCAATGCCAAGAGGTTTGGCCAAGCACCAGCTGGTAGAAAGGATCCCTGTCACAGCGGACTTGTGAACCTAATTTGTTATCCTTGTAAAATATAGTTGTTTCTTTCTTTCATTTAAACATACTGGTGATTATGTACCAATGTAAGATTGAAATATATTTGCTTATTCCATAACAAAAAACTAGGCCCTTGCCAGGCAAGGTAACATACGCCCACTGATAGCTTTGATTGTAAAAGTAAAAGTCCAATTACAGCTGGTTCCTGATTTACAAGGAACTTGGAAGTTAACTATATTGTATTGCATTCAGTAAAAAAATCAAAAAGCATTTGTTGACAAACAGAACAATTTGAAATTCCCAGAATTCCAGGAATTCTTTTTGGAATCCTACCAAAATCTTCTTCTTCCTTGGTTGGTATTAAAGAAGTTTTTAGTTTATAGAATATAGTTTGTACAGTGTCCACAAGAAATGGTTGAAAGACAGAACAAATTTTGAAATCCAAAGTTCCAGAATTGAAGGAATTTCTTTCATAATCAAACAAAAATCAATAGGGGTCTGCCTTAGATGATAATGAACAAGTATGAGAAAATTCTATAAAAACTGTAGTCTCTACAGTGTCCACAAACAAACGGGCTGACAGACGAACAGACGGATGGACAGGGGCAACAACATTATACTTCCGAATTTCCATTTGGGTATATAAAAAACTGTACTTCCTGCATTGTCTACAAGCAATTGACGACACACAGAAAACTTTAAATTCCAAGTCCCAGAATTCCAGGAATTTTTCCAAGTCACAGAATTCCAGGAATTCTTTTCGTAATCAGACCAAAATGTATATTGGTTTTTCCTTGAGTGATAATAAACATATTGTATACAAAGTTTCAAAGAGATCCCAGGAATTTTTCCAAGTCACAGAATTCCAGACAGGGGCGACAACAATATACGTCCATATTTCTATGTGGGCATATAAAAACAAAGTTTCAAAGAGATCTATCAAAAACTGTAGTCTCTAGAGTGCCAACAAGCAATTGTAGACAGACAGAACAACTTCGAATTCCAAGTCCCAGAATTCCAGGAATTTTTTTTGGAATTATACCAAAATCGATAGGGGTCTTCATTGAATGATAATAAACATATATACCAAGTTTCAAGAAAATCCAATAAAAACTGTAGTCTCCACAGTGTCCACAAACAATTGTTGACAGACGGATGACAAACAGTACAATTTGAAATTCCAAGTTCCAGAATTCCAGGAATTTTTTTCAGAATCATATCAAAATCAATAGGGGTCTTCCTTGGATGGTAATAAACAAATATACCAAGTTACAAAAAGATTCATAAAGAAATGGAGTCTCCACAGTGTCCACAAGCTTTTGTTTACAAACAGAACAATTTGAAATTCAAATCCAAGAATTCCAGGAATTTTTTTCGGAATCATACCAAAATCAATAGGGGTCTTCATTGAATGATAATAAACATGTATACCAAGTTTCAAGAAAATCCAATGAAACCTGTAGTCTCCACAGTGTCCACAAACATTATTGACAGACGGATGACAAACAGTACAATTCGAAATTCCAAGTCCCAGAATTCCAGGAATTTTTTTCAGAATCATATCAAAATCAATAGGGTTCTTCCTTGGATGGTTATAAACAAATATACCAAGTTACAAAAAGATCCATAAAAAAATGGAGTCTCTACAGTGTCCACAAGCTTATTGTTATCAAACAGAACAATTTGAAATTCAAAGTTCAAGAATTCCAGGAATTTTTTTCGGAATCATACCAAAATCGATAGGGGTCTTCGTTGAATGGTAATAAACATGTATACCAAGTTTCAAGAAGATCCAATAAAAACTGTAGTCTCTACAGTGTCCACAAACAATTGTTGACAGACGATGAGAAACAGTACATTCGAAATTCCAAGTCCAGAATTCCAGGAATTTTTTTCAGAATCATATCAAAATCAATAGGGGTCTTCCTTGGATGGTAATAAACAAATATACCAAGTTACAAAAAGATTCATAAAGAAATGGAGTCTCTACAGTGTCCACAAGCTTTTGTTTACAAACAGAACAATTTGAAATTCAAAGTCCAAGAATTCCAGGAATTTTTTTCGGAATCATACCAAAATCGATAGGGTTCTTCCTTGAGTGATTATAAACAAGTATACCAAGTTTCAAGAAATTCCAATAAAAACTGTAGTCTCTACAGTGTCCACAAACAATTGTTGACAGACGGACCGACGGACCAACAGGACCAACGGACCGACGGACAGGGGCGACAACAATATACGCCAACATTTCTATGTGGGCGTATAAAAACTAGGCCCTTTTGAGATACAACCTAAGAACTCTGTCCAAATTTCATAACTGTTCTCTTGACAGTGGTTCTAAACAACAGGATGCTATTTCGAGATCCCAACAGGAGTGATCCGGAAATATTTTTTATTTCATGGAGTTCCAGGTTAACATAGTACATAAGGTGTATGTGAGTGAATTGTGTGTAATGCAAATGTAATCATAATTTTTATAGGATTTCCTACTGAGATGTGCAATTTCTTTATATAGACAACAGAAATTTCAATTATTATTGAAAAAAACAACACATTTCATATCTTTTTAATTCTAAAATATACACAATAATAATACATTCATTCTACTAGATAGATTCTTCCTTCCTTTATGTTTTTATTATTTCATCTCAACCTTCTTCTGGTCTCATATCTACAAATAGAAACCATAACAAGTGTTAATCATTTATAAAATATACCACCAATACCATACTGCATGTATAGGAGTTCCACTGTGTTCACAATTATCCATTTTTTGTGGGGATATTCGATCGATATATACCAAATTTGTAATTAAATCAATCAATTGGCCTAAAATAGGAATTATCTAGCCTAACAACTCTGCCTTAACTATTTAAATGAAAAAGCTTAAAATCAATCAAAAATTATATACCAATACAAAACTTGAATACATTTTTTGTAACAATTCTATAAAGTTGCCTTAAGGACATAAAGATATGTATGTTAAGAAACATGGGTGGTTACCCTAATTCAATATGTCATATTAAACCTATTATTTCGACTAAACGCAGATTCTAATTCAGGTAACGGAGTTAAGTTAACAATTTGAAATTGGAATTTACAATTAAATTTCGAACAATCTAAATTGGTTATCAATTGCAAAATATCGGTAAGCATGAATCACAATAAGTTTTTGATATTTCCATGGTTTATAGAATTTAGGAAGCTATGTGTAAGTGTGTTAAGGTTAGATGTAGAGTTAGGATTAATGTTAAAGTATGCAGAGGAATAGAAAAACCATTCCGATATAAATTCCTAAATTTTACAGACCATGGAAGTTTAAAATTGAAATATATTCCTTTGAAATATTTGAAAAGTAACCAATCTAGATTGGACAAAAATTCTTCAAATACCAATAACAAATTTTCACATAAGCAAAAATTTCTTCGAATTAATTTGTCTCCGAAGCTTTTTTTTAACCTTTTTCAACAATTTTTGTTTATCATATCCAGCTGTTAAATCTTGGGTCATATCGCTTTATGTAACCAATCACATTTCTAAACAATAATCTAAATATCATTTGACAGCTATTTTATTTCTGACCCAAGTAACGTAAAAATGGTTCAATTTGACCGCAGAATCAAAAATTGCAGTCCATTGAAACCATCAAATTGAAATTTAGAAGTAATCAAGTGATTTTGATCAATTTTTAAAAAAATAAATAGTGATTCTAATATTGATCATCGAAAAATTGATTGGAAAATATTTGAAGTAGATATTCT
Source organism: Nipponacmea schrenckii (assembly GCA_030562195.1). Taxonomy (NCBI): domain Eukaryota; kingdom Metazoa; phylum Mollusca; class Gastropoda; family Lottiidae; genus Nipponacmea; species Nipponacmea schrenckii. The sequence goes on along the minus strand of CM060199.1, from coordinate 16,831,126 downwards.
AACCGAAAAAGGTTTCAAAACAATTCAAATCATTAAAAATTAAAAAAAATTTTACCACAGAATCAATATTTCTGGTAAAAAAATATGAATTTATGAAATTTGAAAGATATCAAAGTGAATTGAACAGAAAATTTGGTAAAGTCAAAAATATTCTTTGGTTATTTCTAACTAGCACAGGTTTATAACTTGTAGAACACAGGCTTCATAACAAACAGAAAAGAAGAGGAACTAGAACTGTGAACAGCTCCGAGCGTGGCAACTATGCGTTATCCCATGGATTTCGAACATTTTGAAACTTCTAACCTGCTAGCTTTCAATTCCGGTACTTTTCAGCCTCCAATTGTGGAACAAGCGTTACAATATTGTTAGATCTATAGACAGCTGATGTCAAGGCCATTCTATATGGAAAATTTCAAGGTCATTGAAGGTGAAGGTCACAAGATTTAGAATTTCAAATTTTTAAAAAATTCAAACGGGCATAAATAATAAATGACGGACTAATTTAATTTTAAAGAAAATTTGCCATTCTCGGAAAAATGGCGCATGCGCAACTAGCAATTGGAATTTTTTTCTTCTCGGGGGATACAAATTATTTTGTATAGCTAATATATACTGTTTTTGCTTACATTCTTGAATTACACGGGATGTAGGGCCGCCTGAAATGAGATAAAAAACCGGAAGTCCCCACGCCCAAACCGGAAGTGATCAAAAAATTTTGATGATATATTTTTAATTGTGTTGCGTATTTATCTATATCCTGTAAATTTCAGATCGATCCGAACATTAGAGCCCGAAAGTGTAATATAACCGTCCAAAATTGCAAAATAGTCAGATTTCGGTGGGCTATAAAACCGGAAGTTAATATTTGTCATGCAATATCAGCACATCTATAGACAGCTGAGGTCAAGGACATTCTACATCTCAAATGTCAAGGTCATTGAAGGTCAAGGTCACGAGATATAGAGTTTTAAATTTTTGAAAAATTCGAACGGGCATAAAAAAAATTCAAATTCGAAAATCAAAATTCTGTTCCCAACATTTTTTAGATAAAGTATCAAGGATTCGATAGACACCAAAATCATAACAATCGGTCAATAATTGGCGGACTTATTAAATTTTTAAGAAAATTTGCCATTTTTGAAAACTGCGCATTCGCAACATTCAATTTAATTTTTCTTCATCTCAGGGGATTAAAATCATTTAGTATAGCAAAAAAATACTGTTTTTGTTTAGAATCTTGAATTACCTGGGAAGCAGGGTCGCCCGACATGAGACGAAAAAACCGGAAGTCCCCAAGCCCAAACCGGAAGTGATCAAAAAATTTTGATGATGTAGTTTTAATTGCGCTGCCTATCTATCTATATCCTGTAAATTTCAGACCGATGCGACTATTAGGGCCCGAGCTAGCTTGAAATCTTATTTGCATATTATGCAATTAGCCACTTTTGGGTTAGCGAAAATTTCATGTTAGATATTCATTTTTGATTCCAGCCCATATAAAAACCATTGGTGAAAACAGAAATAGTCTATCTTTTTCCGTTTGGGCTAGCGAGCTTCCCAAAAAAAAAAAAAAAAAAAAAAAAAAAAATAATCCGAACGAAAACAAAGCGTGACAAATTTCATTTGCCACGCAATAAATATGATTAATCTTACTGCCATAAGATTGAAACAGAATACAAACAGGGTATATATTAAATAATAAATTCATTTGAAAGAGAAAGTCATCTCGTTCTGTTTACAACAGTCGTGAGAAGCCGTAATGGTATTGATGGTATCCATAAAAATATCAAATAGTTAAATTAAATAAGACAAAATTATCTAAAATACACATAAAGCAGTATAAAATCGACAAATGTCAACAAAATATAAAATCCCTATAAGCTGTGCGCATTGTTCAAGCATAATTTAATACTCAATTTCTGACAATAATATTTTTTTGAGGTTCTCTAGCACACTCCAGCTGTAAATGGGTACCGACAATCCAGGAAAGAACAAAGCTAGGGGGTTTGAAACAAAATAAAGAGATTGATATTCAAATGGTTGTTACACGATGCTATCACTTAATGGTCTTAATCCCACAGCTAGTCCCACCACCAGACTTTAGTATGCCACCCGATAGACGCAGGACCTGCCCAAGTTTGACTGCCTTTATCCATTGAACACATGAAAACCGAGAATAATTTAGAAAAATATCTGGCAATAGTCTAGATCTGATCCCCCTGAAGCAAGGTAAAAAATATAGAATGTCATTTGATTTTGAAAAGATCTAATCGTTGCGACCGTAGGACACATGACCACACCTACCCATAACAAGTAGCAAAAGGCCCCCTCATCTACTACATGTCTTACTTCAGCTGTCACGCAAGCCGCCGTCCCCTACCCAGTTTAGAAAAAAATAACATCATCAATCTTATAGCCATTCCTACAGAGGGAGAATTCCTAATATATAAGACTGAAATATGTCCAGTTAAAGCCAAAGTTAAGTTTTAGACAACTCCCCTTATCCTAAAGAAGTTGTATTCATAAACAAAGCCCCTGTTGAACTTGGAAATACACTCATACTTGAAGTTGATTTCATGTTGAGTGACTAAAATATTGTCCACATAAAATCAACCTTTATAAATCTGAGAGCTTTAAACATTCATTCTTTACATCTTATATGATACACAGCTCATCAGATTATAGCCACAGTGGAGGAAAGACTTGAATTGGGAAGAGAAAATTTGGCCAGACTTCCCTTATAACTTGAAAAAGTCATCTTTTCTCTTCAAACAAAATAGGATTTTAGGTTTGACTTGTATAAAATACATTCACACATTTACTTAAAAGTTCAACAGGAAGCATAAATAAACCCAATAGATTCTCAGATTCAAGTGTTCCGTTCCCTAGGAAGTTTTACAAGGAGCCCTGTTACGCTTCGGAGAGATTATGCTTTTTATCCTTCTAGTGGATAGGATCTTATATCGTAACCATGGGAAGATCCCGTTAAGAATGGGAAGAAGATTTGTAATTAACAGAATATAACAACCAATATGAATACTCTCTTACTATTGATTCTGATGTCTTATTCTCTTGTAAACAAATGTTCTCTGATCAATGTCATGGTTTGATCCTAATTTTGTTCTTTATCGATAATCAAAATTTTTTGTATTGTCATACCATCAGCTTTTCCTCTCAAGTATCATTTAACCAGCTTCTTCAGCCTAACATGTATATCATAACATTATCATTCCTTCAGTTACATGTATATTATCATATATATCATAACATTATCATTCCTTCAGTTATATTATCATATATATCATAACATTATCATTCCTTCAGTTATGTTATCATATATTATAACGTTATCTTTTCTTCAGTTATATTATCATATATATCATAACATCATTCCTTCAGTTATATTATCATATATATCATAACATTATCATTCCTTCAGTTATATTATCATATATATCATAACATTATCATTCCTCATAACATTATCATTCCTTCAGTTTTATTATATATTATAACGTTATCTTTTCTTCAGTTTCATTTCTATCATATATGATAACATTATCATTTCTTCAAATTTATTATTATATATCATAACATTAGCCTTCCTTCAATTTTATATTAGTTATTTTTACTTAATTTTCATCATATATTATAATATTATCATTCCTTCAGTTTTATTATCATATATTATAATATTATCATTCCTTCAGTTTTATTATATATAATAATATTATCATTTCTTCAAATTTATTATCATATATTTTAATATTGATCATTCCTTCAGTTTTATACAATTTTATTTTAATTTATTGATTATCAAATGACAATTTGTTACCAGGATAAATTTATCAATGTCTAAATGATTTTTAAATTTAGTATATTATTACCATATATAACACAAGATTATAATAATGGGATAAATATTATTACGATACAAAAACAAACTATTTTTATCTAAAGTGATTTCAGATAAATTGAAATACTGTTTAACAATTTACTACATCTTTAATGGTAATAACATAGAATTAACATCGAAGTGCCTATGTTGTAGAAACAAAATAAAGAGATTGATATTCAAATGGTTGTTACATGATGCTATCACTTAATGGTCTTAATCCCACAGCTAGTCCCACCGCCAGAGTTTAGTATGCCACCCGATAGACGCAGGACCTGCCCAAGTTTGACCGCCTTTATCCATTGAACACATGAAAACTGAGAATAATTTAGAAAAATATCTGGCAATAGTCTAGATCTGATCCCCCTGAAGCAAGGTAAAAAATATAGTATGTCATTTGATTTTGAAAAGATCTAATCGTTGCGACCGTAGGACACATGACCACACCTACCCATAACAAGTAGCAAAAGGCCCCCTCATCTACTACATGTCTTACTTCAGCTGTCACGCAAGCCGCCGTCCCCTACCCAGTTTAGAAAAAAATAACATCATTAATCTTATAGCCATTCCTACAGAGGGAGAATTCCTAATATATAAGACTGAAATATGTCCAGTTAAAGCCAAAGTTAAGTTTTAGACAACTCCCCTTATCCTAAAGAAGTTGTATTCATAAACAAAGCCCCTGTTGAACTTGGAAATACACTCATACTTGAAGTTGATTTCATGTTGAGTGACTAAAATATTGTCCACATAAAATCAACCTTTATAAATCTGAGAGCTTTAAACATTCATTCTTTACATCTTATATGATACACAGCTCATCAGATTATAGCCACAGTGGAGGAAAGACTTGAATTGGGAAGAGAAAATTTGGCCAGACTTCCCTTATAACCTGAAAAAGTCATCTTTTCTCTTCAAACAAAATAGGATTTTAGGTTTGACTTGTATAAAATACATTCACACATTTACTAAAAAGTTCAACAGGCAGCATAAATAAACCCAATAGATTCTCAGATTCAAGTGTTTCGTTCCCTAGGAAGTTTTACAAGGAGCCCTGTTACGCTCCGGAGAGATTATGCTTTTTATCCTTCTAGTGGATAGGATCTTATATCGTAACCATGGGAAGATCCCGTTAAGAATGGGAAGAAGATTTGTAATTAACAGAATGTAACAACCAATATGAATACTCTCTTACTATTGATTCTGATGTCCTTTTGTCTTGTAAACAAATGTTCTCTGATCAATGTCATGGTTTGATCCTAATTTTGTTCTTTGTCGATAATCAAAATTTTTCGTAATGTCATTCCATCAGCTTTTCCTCTCAAGTATCATTTAACCAGCTTCTTCAGCCTAATTTTTATACACTATAACATTATCATTCCTTCAGTTATATTATCATATATATCATAACATTATCATTCCTTCAGTTATATTATCATATATATCATAACATTATCATTCCTTCAGTTTTATTATCATATATTATAACGTAGTCTTTTCTTCAGTTTTATTTTATCATATATAAAAACATTATCATTCTTCAATTTATTATTATATATCATAACATTATCATTCCTTCAAAAATTATTTTTTTAATTTTATATATATCATAACATTATCATTCCTTTAGTTTTATTATCATATATTATAATATTTTTTTTTCGTTTCATTTTATCATATATAATAACATTATCATTTCTTCAAATTTATTATCATATATCATAATATTATCATTCCTTCAATTTTATAAAATTTTATTTTACTTTTTTAAATTTTCAATCAAAATTTTTACCAATAAAATTTTCAAATTCCCAAAGTTTTAAAATTTATATATTATTTAAAATTAACACCTCAGATTATAATAAAATAAAAAATTTTTACATTTTTAAAACAAATTTATTTTTCAAATATTTCAATAAAATTTAAATACTGTTTTTTAAAAATTTTATTTTAATTTAAAAATTGAAATTAAAACGAAGTGACAATTTGTGAAACCCAAATAAAAAGATTGATAAATTTTAAATGATTGTTAAATTTACTAATTATTAACCCCCATATCCCCCGCCAAGATTATAAAAATGGGGGGTAATTTATTTTACCATTGAACTCAAAAACTAAATAATTTAGAAAAATTGGGAAAAAGTCTTAAAAATTTACTGCATCAAGGTAAAAACATAGAATTAATTTTGAAAAGTCCCAATTTTTGGGGAGGGAAAAAAAATACCATAATTAATATTCAAAAGGTTCTTACATGTCTTACTTCAGGCTTAACCCAAGCCCCCGTCCCCACCCCAGAGTTTAACTTATGCCATCCTACAGAGGGGACCTCCTAATTTGACTGAAATATATCCATTGAACCAATAATTTTAAAACCTAAAGAATTTTATTTAGAAAAAATCCCCTGTAACTAGATATGATCCCCCTGAAGCAAGGTAAAAAATATAGAATGTCATTTGATTTTGAAAAGATCTAATCGTTGCGACCGTAGGACACATGACCACACCTACCCATAACAAGTAGCAAAAGGCCCCCTCATCTACTACATGTCTTACTTCAGCTGTCACGCAAGCCGCCGTCCCCTACCCAGTTTAGAAAAAAATAACATCATCAATCTTATAGCCATTCCTACAGAGGGAGAATTCCTAATATATAAGACTGAAATATGTCCAGTTAAAGCCAAAGTTAAGTTTTAGACAACTCCCCTTATCCTAAAGAAGTTGTATTTATAAACAAAGCCCCTGTTGAACTTGGAAATACACTCATACTTGAAGTTGATTTCGTGTTGAGTGACTAAAATATTGTCCACATAAAATCAACCTTTATAAATCTGAGAGCTTTAAACATTCATTCTTTACATCTTATATGATACACAGCTCATCAGATTATAGCCACAGTGGAGGAAAGACTTGAATTGGGAAGAGAAAATTTGGCCAGACTTCCCTTATAACTTGAAAAAGTCATCTTTTCTCTTCAAACAAAATAGGATTTTAAGTTTGACTTGTATAAAATACATTCACACATTTACTTAAAAGTTCAACAGGAAGCATAAATAAACCCAATAGATTCTCAGATTCAAGTGTTTCGTTCCCTAGGAAGTTTTACAAGGAGCCCTGTTACGCTCCGGAGAGATTATGCTTTTTATCCTTCTAGTGGATAGGATCTTATATCGTAACCATGGGAAGATCCCGTTAAGAATGGGAAGAAGATTTGTAATTAACAGAATATAACAACCAATATGAATACTCTCTTACTATTGATTCTGATGTCTTTTTCTCTTGTAAACAAACCCAAACTAAATTTTGACTCTGGACTAAACATTCCCAAGGATATTATATATTAATACAATAATTTGTATAGTTTTTGATTAGTTAGTGGCTTCTTACTTATGATCTGTCTTTACTCTTTTAATTATAATTGATGTGTTCATCTTCCTCATCTTTTAACTCTTTTCATAGCTTCACCTATTTATCTTATTGTTATTTGTTGTTTTTCACCATAGTGTATATACATGTATATATGCTCAGTTGTTACCTGTTATCTTGTAGTTTGATCTGCTTGATAATGATAAGAGGATACCTACCGAAATGTAGCAGTATTAATAAACAATAGTTGTAATCTATTAAGACTTCTTCTTTGTAATATATTATAACAGTATCATTTCTTCAGTTTTATTACCATAAATTATAACATTATCATTCCTTCAATTTATTTCTATCATATAAGATTATAACATTATCACTTCTTCAGTTTTATTTATATCCATAATTATAACATTATCATTTCTTCAGTTTTATTTCTATCATAAATGATATCATTATCATCCCTACAGCTTTATTTCTATCATATATTATAATATTATCATATATCATAACATTATCATTCCTTCAGCTTTGTTCTGATCATATATTAGAACATTATCATTTCTTCAGTTTTATTATTAACATATATTTCAACATTATCATTTCTTGAGTTTTATTCTTATCATACATTATAACATTATCATTGATGTCACATATATCATACAGATCCTACATTATTAAATAATCATTCCTTTAGTATTATTACAATGATCAAGGCTTTCCAAATTTATTCAATTATTATTTGAGGCTTTAATTATAATCCAATATTCATCATAAATTGACTATCGTCAAAATTGTAGCCTGCAATTGCTACAAATTATAAAGCTTATACTGTTTGCATTTAGGTACCTAGTTCCTAATTATCAACATACACTGTATATATATAACAATCATAGCAATTTCCTGAATCTAAATTTTGACCTACCTCAGAATATAACTGAATTTCTTTTGGTATTTGATGAATCCTCCTTTATAATATAGCTAAAAAAAAAGAATGATTTTTAAAAAGATGCTAAAACACAGGTTATTGGAATGTTCAATGTGCACAAAACAAAATTCATAGATAAAACTGGGATCTAAGCTCTATTTGTCATTATTATCATTCTTGTGTCAACTGCATTCACATAGTTTCATGTTCTTCTTGCCTCAAAATTTATTACATATTAATATGCTATCAATATCAAATTACATTTACCTTATTAATAAATGGTGTTTAACTCTTAGCCTGGATCTTTGATTATAATTAAATGCTAGGATATCACTCATTAAAATCCATACACTGTAAGGCAAGGTTATAAAATAGAAGGCTCTAACACCAATGTCCTGATGTCAAATAGATTTAATATTACAATCAAGAAATCAAAGTTGGAGGAAAATTCAATGTTTATGAAATAAGCTTATTTTACTAAATTTAAAACTAAATATTAATGAAATAAATGAAGACTTACCTAAGAAAAGGCTTGAAGTCAAAGAATGTTCAAGTCTGCATCCGGGAAATCTTTCTGTTATGTTGCTGATATGACAACAAGAAGTGAATTCTGGGATGTCTGCAGTCTCAATGAACATACAATACAGGTGTAGGGGTCTGTACTCTATACTGATTTAGCTCACCCCATGAACTATATAGGTGAAGAAATGTCTCTACCCTATACTGATTTCAGCTCACCCTCAAGCAATGAATGCACCCTTTTTGTTTAAATTTAAAGAAAATCTCTAATCCCTGAACAAAATTCATCCTAAAACATTTTATAATCTTGAATATCCTGAACATATCTCATTCTTCAATCAAACATTTCAACTTAACACAATAGTTGAAGATTAATCAATGTTATACTTTGGCTAAAACAATACCTTTTAACTAAACTGTCTTTACAGGCAAAGTAATATACAGCAACTGGCATTGATTTTGAATAATAAATTGGGAAATACGCCTAACTCAAAAAACATTCATTGAAAATTTTTGTCCATGCCATTGCTCGCACAAAGTTTCATCAAATACGTTGGAAACCTGCAGCTTCTATGCACCCATAAAACCATTTTGATGCAAGTTTACTAAGTCAAGGGCAATAACACAAAAACTATTCATGGAAATACACACCAATAGTTATTAATAGGTTACCCATTCAAGTTTTTCTCCCATATAAAACCATTTTTAATGGTTTCTGAGCACTCCCCTTATATTTTCAGCTATTTCAGTTGAAGAAATGATACTATCACAGATAATATTTCAGAGACTTATGTTCTCATCATCATCGTACACTATGATTTTAGTTTTGCTGGTGTTAACACTTTACTCATATAACTTTACAAATATTTTCTAATGTACATATATCTTGTGTTGGAGATCTCCTAGTGTCAGACATTAAACAAAGGTAATCTGCATAAAGCAGTGCCAATATATCCGTTGCTTACTGAACTGAGAAAATATCCCTTACATTGTTCTCTACAAGACATTTTTACATCTGGTAAGTAACAGAATTATTAATATAAACAACAAATCATATGAAATATTTTGCGATATTTCTTATTTTCAATTGGGTTCATCCTTGGGTGATAATTTTAATTTCTGCAAAAATTGTGCCTTCTTAAATGTTTTCAGCTAAATTTTGATGAGTTTTCAAAAATAAGGGTGATAACTGATACTTAATATTTTCTGATTTTGAAAAGGGTGCATCCGTGGGTGATTTTAAATACTCATGCGAAGATTCATCAAAATCCTTAAGTAATTGTGCCTTGTTAGCTGCCAAAAATCAAACGCAGTTTTACAGAACAAGGGCCATAATTCATATTCAATATATTTCGATATTTTTGAGTTTCGATAGAGTTTATCCTTGAGTTTAACACACTCTCACACCAAGTTTTCATCGAAATCTGTCAAGAATTGCGCCTTTGAGAGTGTTTACGAGCAATTGTGGACGGACTTTGGTGACGACAATATATGCCATTTCATGTGGGCGTATAAAAACCTATAAAACCCTTAATCAGCAACATTTCCAGACCAGACATGCTATAAAGATTATGTAATATAAGTAATGATATAACTTACCAGCTAAATCTGTATCATAAATATAATGAAATCCTTTATTGCGGCTAATTTTTTTCAAAATCTCTAAATTTTTAATACTAGATGCATAGAGAGGGGCATATGATGAAAAACAGCGCTTCCCTTCCCTAATCAGTTTTCTAGTCAAACCAACTTTAGCCAACATCTTTCAGTGCCTTTAATATAGAAAACATAAAAAAGGTACCGTAATTGATAAATAGTTTAGGTGGGTTTAAAAAAAATCAAAGATCCCAGTTTAGCACTTTCTCCATGCATTTGGATATATCAAAATGCTTTCCCTTTGGATGATATGGGTTTGTCAGCCTATCATAGATGACCAATCAAAAGCATGGACCACTTCAGGAAAATGTCAAAAATTGTTTCATACTCTTAAACCCATTGTTGATGGACCTAAACAAGTTTGTGATTCAAAAACATATTAAGTAGGTGTTGTGGATGTGTTGTTCTACTTCTATTTGCATAGCCTATTCTATAGACAGTGCAAATTTTGTCAAATTGAACGCATGGTGACAATATATGACCATAAATCTTGTACAAAGTATAAACATGATTCAGATTGAACGGCATTAAGAGTCTCAGTACTTGAATAATGGCCTTATGGGTATGAAGTTATGCCAAGTTTATAGCTCAATCAGCAGATACAAAGGATTATGATGATAGCTGTAAAACAAAACAGAAATGAAATAAAAACAGAGACACTCTGAAACAAATATACAAGATAGTAATGAGCCTTTGTTATGTCTTATCTGTAATACAGATATTGTTAATGGTGTACATAGAGCTCAATGGAATAACATGTGTGAACTGGGTATAAATAATCTACTTTGACTGCTCCAGAATTTCCAAGACATTGTTTGATGTGATTAAGAAAGACTGCTCTGAATGGGTCATGTGGTGGATCTGTAGAAGTTGCAATAGTAATTCTGTTTGAAAAGAATTGGAAAGCCTGTAAAAGTAAGATACGAAAAGTCATTGAAGTCGTTCTACTCGACAATGAAGATTTCCTAGAGAGACCAAACACCAAAGCAGAAAAATCACAACACACATTCACTCAAATATTACTGAAGCTCATCAGGAGACAGAATATAGGAAAGAGAATAAAGATAAGAGGTGATAGGAGTACCCATACTAACATAATATACTGGAACCAGTAGTAATTGACTGACTCTTGTAGCTAAACATCAAACAACCCCCAAGCCTGCAACAACAGAGTCAGATCCTCCCTTCTAAGTAGAGTTATCAACAGATTACAGATCTACCAGGAATAGATTACTGATTCAATATGAATGCAACCTTTTTCAGATTTATACAGCTAGAATACAGCTAGAACTGAATCAGAGATCAGCAGAAACAGTTAATTAATACAGTACTTTTGTTTTAACGCTATGCATCAAAAGTAAATCAGTACTATCAATGGTGAATATATAGTTAAACCTTTTTCAGATTTTTTACCTAGAAAGAAGGTTGGAGATTGAATTCTATATAATTGCTATCGAACGCACTGCTTTGTTTTCGAAATGTTTTTTTTTTTTTTTTTTTTCAAATTCTGCTCAGAGCGCCCAGCAAAAACTTCATGTGCCACGTACAAACTGTTAACATTTCTCCCGCAAATGTCGCGAAACTAAATCATTTGAATATATTTTCACTACATTTTGTCCAACCAGAAATGACGTACGACGCTATGTCAAACTTTAGGTTTTTTTCTCATTTGCGAAGCAAGTTTTTAATCAATGTGGATTGCGTGTTTTTTGTTTATTACTTTTAATCTTTGTTAAAAAGATAGCACTTTCAAAATTTTGAACTTTGTCGCTGACTTTTTTAATTTTAATTTTTGCGTTTTTTCAACTTCTACATTTTTATTTTGATCGATCTGAAAGTTTATAGATATATATACATTTTGATTGCGGACTATAATAAATTTTCAAAATTTTGATACAACTTCCGGTTTTAATGTTATTTGCTCTTAAAATTGAAATTTGCACTTCCGGAATATTGAAAATATTTGAAAAATGTCTTTTGCAATTAGCTAGAATTGTTCATTTAATGATGTTAAATTTGAAAAATCCGAACCGGAAGTAACGGATCATACGCCATTTTGATATGTCTAACTTTTGTAAAACTAAAAATTCAGTCTCAGGTTTAAATTAAATTTGCATAATTTTCGGGTTTCTGCAAACATCAATCGATTGCGCAAAAAAGTATGCGAAGGGATTTTGATTTTGCTTTTCCTTTATTTCCAGTTGAAATATTTCAGTAATAGTCAAAAATTTTAAAGGTTATATTTCGCCATATTGACCTTTGGTGACCTTGTGACCAGAACAAAAGTTATTGCCCTTGATAATATCTGCCCAATGGTATCTTCACTTTTGTTGTTCGATGTTCACTTCCGGTTTTGCAGCCAATTGAAAATCACAAATTTTAACTTTAAAGAGCTCTATCACGTGACCCAATTTACATAGGACAGAATTTCTTACATATTCCTTTTACGCTTAATGTCATCTTTCCGTTAATATATTACACTTGGTATTTTAATCAAAATTGCGCGTTTAAAAATTTCAAAATTTTGTAATTTCTTCTATATTTAGTGTGCGTGTTTTTCTTTAAATACAAATAGAGTCTTGGGGGATAATTTGATTTGTGTCATTTTGATGTATATAGAATCGATAACCGATCTAACTGAAATATATATGGAAACTGATTTTTGAATTTTGATTTTGATTTTGATTTTTTAACCATTAAAATTTTTAAAAACTTTGAAGGGTCGTATATTGTTATGTTGGCATTTGGCGATCTTTTAACCTGTACAAATGTGATAGCCCAATGATATATTAAACTTTATTGTAAGATTTATACTTGAGGTTTTATCGGCATTCAAAAATTGAAATTTTTCCTATAAAACGGTCTGTTCAATGTAGGTTGCATTTGGGCGATCTACAAGATATGAGTTTCAGGGATCCAAATTTATTTTTTATTTTAATCGTTCTACATCCAGTTAAAATGATTCTAAGCTATTATATATCTTAAATAAAAGGGATTATTGTGTATTTCTCATTGTGGGCGATGTATGATATGGAATATTTGGAAGGGAATTACAACCTTTATAATTTTAAATTATATCTCTAAAGCAACAATAATGTACAGTTGAGTGGAATAGTGGTCTAAGGGACGCAACTCTATAAAATACACTCTTAAAGATGTAAAGCCGCGCTGTTAATTTGATGTCTCTATGTTATACCTTGGCAACTTGCCACAAATTGCAGTAGGCTCCTACTACCTAAATTAAGATAGATGTTAAGTAATAAATAAACAGATTAAAAATTATTTACGATCTGGAAAGTTAATGAAATCCGAAATCAATTTACAATCTCAAATAAGGTGTTATGTCCCTTAGACCACGAATTGTTTTTTTTTGACGTTTTGTAAAACACCTTTCTCAACGTCTAATAGAAATGATGCAAATACATTACTGCATTTTTGGAATTCTTAATGCTGCATTCCCGTAATGCAACGCACTGCTTCAGTGCCGTTAGTCGTACGGCTCTAGTTTGAGTTATTCTCAATAGAGGTCATGGAGAATAAATATATAGTTAAGACAATGTGATCAGAAAAAGAATAGAAATAATCCTTTTTCGAGGAAATCTTACAAATTAAAATTCGCCAATAAGATGTTGTGGTTGCAACCCCAACACCACTGTGGAAAATTAAAGATCTAAACCAAGCCATTCAACAAGACAACATTCCTGCAAAAAGTATCACAAATGATCATGGGTAATTTTAACAATAAAGAAATATACCGGGTACTGGAACAAGATCAGTACTACTAGGCCTACTCATGAATGCAGTTGAAAAAGTGATGATGTAATAGAATTATTAATGGGAAATACAACCTTGTAATTAATAATCAGCTCATTACTATTTGAAAAGAAACAAGAAACAGGGTAACCAGTAGCAACAAAAAATGGAAAAAAGTCAGAAAATCCGAAAAGAAAAGTATTTAAAATTCGTCATTAGGCGCTACTTCAATTTTGTACGTTTTAGTCTTTTAGTGTCTTTTAAAGTCATCAAAATGATCAAGACGTAAAAATGAAGTAGGCCTACCCTAGCACCAAATATTTTGTTGACTCACATCAGATTTACTACATTTATCAGACTTTGTTATTATTATCAAAACAGTGAATAAAGGGGCCAGGCTTAATTTGTTTCGGACAATCATCCAACAGCCTCAAACACATAATATCTTTTGGTTAGCTAATCAGAAATAGTCTACAGAGCTTACCTTAGAAATTTGAGCCTTCAAATTCATGTGTTTCCATAATTATCCGTGTTTGAAAAATCATAATGTCTTAAGAAATTGCGAACATCCCGCCATATTGGAAAACGGTTCGTCTTGATAATCAAAGAGTTATCCTTCCCGTCATGCAATAGCTAGCGGAGATCTATATAAATAAACTACAACGCATTTTCAATTGCAGACTTTGTCAACAGGACACACAATTTTCGGACTGACTGTAGACCAGCCGCGTAGCCTACAGCATGGAAAAAAAATGAAAAGTGAAATTTTTTTTTTGAGGTATATTTCAAGGTATTTTGCAATTTTCTTAGAGCTTGAATATTTCTGAGGACTGTTTAAATGTAACAAAGGCCCATAACGACCCCATACAGTCAAATTTACTACATAGGCCCCTAAAGGTGGTCTTATGGCGTGGTACACGCTAAGGCCCTTCCATAAAAAGACAACAGTATGCGGTAATTTATGAGCATGGAATGGCTAACATGTGGCTCATTCTGATTCACAACACAATATAGCCTATTCACATTGAACTTGAAAATATCGGAAGGCTCACCTTTAAAATAAAGTTACAAGTATCAGTCTACTGCCAAGCCATAAGTTTCTAAAAGCTCTAAAATATAGTCAGATTTCTCAGATCTGAAGCACAGATGATATTGATCTCACAAGCTTTGAGAAATTTTAAAGTTTAAAATCAAATATTGTTCGAAACCTTCTTGGGTGTGACTATGTCTTCAAGGAAACTGTATGTTGCAACCAAAAATAAAAATATACCTTATTCTATTATAGATAAAACAATCCGGAAAATTCAAAGAGAGAAAATTGAAGTATCTTTTCCATTTAAATTTCAAATTAATTTTTTCAATTCTACACAAAGTGAGAATTTATAAATAATTTTGGAGTTTTTGTGGTGTTTAGTCACACCCAAAAATAATTTTGCAATAGAGGCTGCCATTTTGACAGTCATGTGACCAAGTATTCACACACTTAATAGTTTTAAATTTAAAAACAAAAAACAAACAAATAGGCCTAAATAATATATTGGGGGATTATCAGATCTATATGCATATCATTTTTGCATACTAAAAACTCATAACTAAGAAAAAGTAAAAATAGCATAGCTAAGTAAGTAGATCAACTTCCGGTATGAAATCAATGGCGCGGTATACCGTGTGTTGAATGTTTCCAAAACCGGCTTAAATAACACCAAAACAGCCTTCACATTTTAACGAATATAAGGTTTGTTCTTCTAATGTCTTTCTTTATCGTATGACTGCTCTTTGAACTACCTACTATTTCATTTCCCTGCCGGTTTTATCAGTCAAAAATATTTTACCAATGTTTTTACTTTTACATAAGAGTAACAGACATTCAAGTCAAGGGCTATGGATATGAGTGTGCTTTAGTTTAGGTAGCCTACATTCATTTGTAAATCTATGACTATATGATCTTATTTGTTTCTAATTGTTTTAGACAGGAGTGGATATTGACAAACATAATATAATTACAAGCCTACACAGTAAATTAGCATCTTAATCCAGACAAGTAACAATTTTATATTTAACTGGGTAGGTAGGGTAAACTATGGATAGGCATAGGCAAGGCATCCTCAGATGTGGGAAAATTGCGAAACTTTCTTGACAGTGTCTTGATGTCAAATATTGTTAACACTCATGATCTTTCAATGTCGAAAAAGCAAGACATTGCGGTAAAGCAGTCAGTCATTGAACAAAGAAAATTGTTGACCAGTAGAGGGCGACATAGTAGAAATCATGTCGTGCTATAAATAGATGTGTCATGTGATCTGTAGTGAAACATGGTGTTACAAGTATGCAATTATCAAATTCAAATTTTTGCAGTAATGGATATTTTACGTGCGCATATTTCGTTTTAGAAAAATTCATCGAATTAAATAAACACACCTTTAGAAATTAGGTTTGATGGATCACAGTTATACGTCACGCTCTTTTTATTTTAGGTGATGATGCATTCCATTGTTCATATCTGAAATGGATCACTGTTATGCTGGTCCAGAAAGTTCAGATGTGAAAAATTCAGTAGACGGTCCGCCAGATACAGATCATAATTATTTTGGTGCAAAAGTTAAATCGGAAAAGGATAAATACGAAATGTCCGAGGATAGTGAAGTTTCCAGCAATAACCTGATAGCAAAACAGAAAGTTGTAGATCAGAATCAAAACTCTGCTGTCCAAAGTGACCAGGAAATGGAAGTTGATGAAACTAAGCCAGTTGAGTCAAGTGATGTCAAAGAAGGTGATAATGTTAAAGATGATTCCGGGGATGAAACCGGTTTAATTATGGATGTTGATGAGAATAGTTGCGACACAACTAAGAGTGGTGCTGTAGCTAAGGACGAAAGGGATGAAAAATCATCACTGGCAGAAAGCTCTCAGATTGACAGTTCTCAAGCTGAGAGCTCTCAGATTGACAGTTCCCAGAATACAAACAATAATAATTCTGGTGATTTAGATGAAGAAGATGGTTTAGAGTCTCTCATGAGTAACAGTAATTATTGATTTTTATCTGTTTTATGATCTAGATTACCATTATTTGTATAGTATTTCTCTAAACCTTTGGTCTTCGTAAAGAATGGATATTCCATCCTGTCAATTAGGAACAATACTGGTTTGTTAAATATCTATGATAAAAGCAGTCAAACTTTTTTTCTACGACTAAAATCAGGGGTCATTGTTGATCACTTGATGAAAAAAGTCTTAACAAATCATTTACAATTTTTTTGCAGTTTCTGAATACACTAAAGATCTTGATATGGACATGTTACTCCGCCCCTTTAAAGAAGGTAGGTTTTCTTTGATCTTTATTAGTGCTAGTGCACTAAGGTATTATTTTACCAACAAATAGGGAAAACTGTGCCTTTAATGATAGTACATGCTATTACAAGTATGTTTTGATTGAATAGGTTGGAAGCGAGAAGTCGTTCAAAGAAATGTATTTGAGAAGTATTCAGCCAGTGGTAGAAAGAAGAGTAAACCTGTTGATATATATTATTTTACACCTGAGGGTAGAAAATTGGTGAGTTTTTATTATGGTCTTATCTATTGTAAGCAATCATATGCAGATTCAAAATATTGTTGTGTCAAAGAAAATTCGAGTGTTTACTTGTTAATAATCCTCAGTAATTCTGTATTTACTTGTTGATAATGCTCAGTAATTCTGTATTTACTTGTTAATAATGTTCAGTTATTCTGTACCGGTATTTACTTGTTAATAATGCTCACTAATTCTGTATTTACTTGTTGATAATGCTCAGAAATTCTGTATTTACTTGTTGATAATGCTCAGAAATTCTGTATTTACTTGTTGATAATGCTCAGAAATTCTGTATTTACTTGTTGATAATACTCAGAAATTCTGTATTTACTTGTTGATAATGCTCAGTAATTCTGTTTTTACTTGTTGATAATGCTCAGTAATTCTGTATTTACTTGTTAATAATGCTCAGTAATTCTGTGTATTTGAACTCTTAACAATGGCAAGTTGAATTGAGCAATATATTGCTGGGTTATAATATGTCTAAATTAATATAAAGATGAATAGGTTTGAATATGATAATTATCTTGCATTTCTAAGCCAAGGTATGTTGATTTTCATTGGTAAATAATCCAAAACAAAATAGTTTAATTCATCTAGAGATATTGTTAATTAAAAGCTGTTTAAGAATAAAAATTTTGAACATTGTCATATTTATAATGAATTTGATGACGTCTATAAATTGTTGTTTTAACTTTTCAGAGGTCCATGATACAGATAAATGATTATTGTAAGTGTTTTTTGTGCGTTTAGAAATTGTTGTGTCATAATAATTGATCGAAGGCGATGCAAAACTTTCTCTATTAGAAATAAAGGTGATATGCACCAGTTTTAAACAGCACTCACTTGTGTTTCTTTAATACACAGTTAAAATTTATTTGAGGAAAATTTGAAAGCAATTCCTCAGATGACACAAAATCTTCATACCCTTAAACCTTCATTACCAAAAAAAAACAAATTAATGGAATAGACAGATTATAGTCTTCAAAAATTTTAAACTTAAGTAATTTTTTTTGCAGTAAATAAATCTTCATCAGTGAAGCTCCCATCATCATGTTTCTGTTTCATGAGAAAGCCAATTTATCGAGAACCATTTGAAATAGTGAGATCAGCTGGAAAGTCCAGACGAAGCTACGACAGTCCAGCTAGTGTCAGTCCATTAAAGAGAGGGCGTCCTGGAAAAGGAAATAAAATGAGTCCCAAACCTACTCTGAAGCCTAATAAGACTAAATCATCTATACCAGAGCCTGAAGTAGTTATTGAAAGAGATGAAGATGAGTTTTGTGTCACGCCATATTTAAATATGGCTATTGAAGCAGCAGCTAGTAGAAAACGATCTCTTGATGATGTTACTACCCCAGCTCCACCTGTTAAAAAGAAAGCCACGAGCTAGAAAGAGTACAACTCCACGACCACCATCTCTTCAACCAAAACCAACTGTTACATTACCGTAAGTACTATCAATCAGTGGTGAGTGCTGTAAAATCATTGATTCTTTTTTGTCAACCAATTCGTTTCCCCATTAATATATTTTGTTTGTTTATGTTTCAATACCAAGAATTTTAAAAATTTGATATGTATTATGTATTTATGAATTGAATATGGATTAAATAACAATGGATTAAGTGTTTCATTTTAACAAGAATTGATGACAATCCTTGTTACTTACATATATATACTTTGGTTAAATATTCCAACCAAATCTATGAAATTTGGTGCCAATATGCATAATCGATTAAAAGAGTTCATCTGGTCATTGTACTATCAGATATCTTCACAGTTGATGACAACTTTTTTTTTGAGAAAAATCCAAGTGTTAATTGTCAATAATTTCATAGGAGAATATTAAGAATTTTATATTGTGCTTTATTTCAGTGCACACCTAGAGAGATCAGAAGGTCAGCTATGTACTATTAACTGTCCTGGACTAGAGGGTCAGCCTCCAGAGTTGACCTGTAGTCAATGTATGTGTTTATTTCATCCTAAATGTGTCAACGCTGGAAGTGATGTGACATCAGCTAATTTTAAATGTCATGTAAGTTTATAGATGATACTTCTCTTTCTAGTCCTAGTTTGTGTAACTTATTTGTTCATTATGTGCTCAACAGAGTAAATATCAGTAAAGCAGATTATCAGATATTGTGTTTTCACTTGCCTTTGATGTTCAAACTAATCATATGTTAACAAATTAGTTGCATAAAATATTAGAGAAGTAGACATAAGGCACGTAAAAAATAACTGTGTACTTAAGGTGTATGGAAAATATCTCATTTGACAAAATATGTCTAAATAACCAACTTCTTGTTTTACATTTCTATATTCCAATCAGGCATTAGCGAGATATAATTTCTCATATAATAATTTTGATTTTCTGTTTCAGAGATGCAGATTGCTCCCCAATGGTACCTGTAACACCACGCCAGTTGTTTCAAATAAAACAACATCATATACCATGGTATTTCCTAAAGCGCCAACTCCTAAACTTAGTCAAAATATGAATTCCACATTACGCACCTATTTAGATAGCAAGTCCCCCCCACTGACTCAAAGTAATTCTATTTTACCATTAGAAATTCCCCCTCTTCCGCCATTAAAGATGGCAACTTCTTCCATGATACCAAGAACTGCACTACCTTTGTTAAAACCATCTCCAGGAATCTCTATGGTGCCTCCCAAATTGATAGCAGCTCCAGGAACTGTTCCTATGAGGACAATAGCGCCTCAGTGTGTCATTTCTCCTCCGAAGCCCCAACTAGGTCTCACCCCTCAATCTCCTGTCATTGTGCAGAAACCATCAAAGGAGACACCAGTGAACGCTCAATTATTAACTTTACCTACAGCAGTGACCAAACGTTTGAATCTCAACCAACCACTCGCTTTAAAGATCAACAATGTACATATAGTAGTGCCTCCCAACTGTGTCATAAATTCAAAAGAAGGACTTAAAGTGGTGTTACCCCCAAATACATTTGGTCTACCTACAGACCCTCAGACAAAATTAAACGTGACTGTTTCGAACAATAGTGGAGGCGTGGAAGGGTTTAAGCCAGTTACCGAAACTTCTTCAAGTGATAGTGCAAGTGTTAGTGTTAATGGTAGTGTAAATGGTAGTGCAAATATTGTTAATACTGTTTCAAGTAGGTTGAACGATGATAAAGCTAGTGTTAATGATATAGCTAGTGAAGTTAGTGTTAATAAAATGAAACTGAGTAAGAAAAGAAAGTGTGTGGAAGGTATTAATCCAGCTAATTGTTATATTAAGGGTTTATATGGTGGTTATGATTGTATGTTATTAATATTTAGATATCTTTCTACACATGATCTGTTACGGTAAGTGATTTTAAAATTTTTCCCATGAACTTTCGATGTTTTGCTGTTAACTTCCAATTGTTTCTATAAATGTTCAGTATTTATTCCGTTTAGTATATTTTTGGTTAATTATCAGTATTTTTTATGTGAATCTTCAGTTTTGTTCAGTACAGGTATTTTGCTTAACAGTGTTATGAGTTACTTATAAATAAAGTGTTAAGTTTGGAATATTATAGTACCGGTACACACAATATATGCTGTACATTTAATAGTGAAAACCACTGTAATTTATCACCTATTTTCAGTGTTGGACAAGTTTGTAAAACGTGGCACCATATTTCACAACATTTATCTTTGGTAAGAATTTGTTACAGTTGTTTATACTATTATGCTATCTGAACCGCAAAACAAAACCCAAAATCCAAAATAACAATTTGGCTAAAAATTGATCCTAGCAAATAAACCTGTTCATATTTGGAAGTTTTATCAAATAGAAATGAGAAAGTATTTCCTGAAAAATAACTGAAGAATGGTACCAGGTGTCTAGAAGAGTAAGGATACCCTGCCTGTTATATCAACTGTCAATGTTGTACGTTACATACATAATAGGGAGGCAAAGCACATATCTATTGTTAAATTGAATAAAAAAGGGGTGACGACAAATCTTCAAACATTGGTGACGACAAAATGAAATTTTCGTTATATTTGTGACATTAATATTAATTCCATATTTTGACTTATGCTTTTATTCTTGCTTTCAAAAGATATCCAATAGGGTTTAAACAGTGACAGATGTAAATTTTTGTTTTGGGAATAGTTGAGAAGCAAAGTACTGGAATCAAGTCACATTATTTTAAAATATAAATGAAAATATAAAGAGAAAATTGATGTATTTTGATGTATAATTCTAGTGGCGAGTGATACGATTAAAAGATATCAAGATACCAGACTGGGAAATAGCTTGTAAATTTATACGTAAAGTTGGTGTACAAAGACTGGTAAATATATAGTTTTCTTATGTATCATTAACCTACTTACTGACCACTGCTTTAATTTCAGCAACTTTTTAATATGTCGACTATATCATTGTCTGGAAGTCTCATGAACAATGTATAATAATAATAAACTCTTTATTTAACAAGTGTTAGAATTAGGTCCAATACACAAGGACATTGCCCATTGGCAGGCTTTTTGCAATTGGATAAGTATGCTGGAACAGAAGACGTTAGACTACTTGCAATCTATTTTTTATATACCATAGATTTCTATATCATATTTTGATGCTTATGTGTAAATTTGGGTGTTGTTTGCATATAAAATTGTACATTGTATTAATGTATTATATTTCAGAGTTTAAAAGGTCTACATCATTATGATGACAGAAACCGAACCTGGCATCAATTGATGGCTAATTTATATAACCTTGTGGCTCTCCAAGAAATAACTTTTGGTCTGGTACCAGCTACAGTTCTACATTCTGTTTGTGAAAAGTTACAGAGTTTACAAGTTTTCTCAGCTGAATTCATCTCTGATAGCAATACAGAACAAATGTGGTAAGATTACAGATTCTGAAATATAGATAGTGCTGTTTGAGGCAATTTCAGATATACATGTAACTTTTCAATAAAAAATCTAACTTATAATTAATGTGCACTCCATTGATATATACAATTGAAGTTTTACTATTTCACTCTCAAGCTTATCTGACTTTCAATAATATGGAACTTTGAAATATAATCCCAAAGGTGAAAACAAACTAAACTCAATTGTATGTTTTTATTGCATTGTAGGAGAACTGGATGTCAGAATTTCATTCTTAAAAATGATAATTATTACATCATATTTGAAGTCTGCTGCTGGATAATTTCATATTACTAATATCATATATTCATTATTTCAGGAACACCCCAACAAAGATAGATATTGGAAAACTAAGTAAATTAGAATATTTACAGGAATTACGATTGCGAGGTTTAGGTGGACTAGTTTTACCAAATACTTCCAATAGTGGTTCTTTATCAAATTTAACACAGTTAAAACGCCTTAAAACATTGGTATGTACTTGTTTGTGACATTTTACAATGCTTTCTTTGTAAACTTTCCTCTTTGAATACTCTGTGATGTTTCTAGTCATCCTAAGCCATAAAATTGTGGTTGTCTTTGTCAGTCAGTAAAAAAAATCGCAATTTTCTCCATTGTCCACTGTTTTATATGGGACACACAGTAGGAATTGATGCATTTTATTCACTTTCATACGGGATGACAATATTTTGTACATAATACTTAAAATCCTATACATGTATATCATAATTAGTTTTGAAGTCATTCCCATATTAATTTGAAGTGACTTTGATTTATTCTTCAGTCTCTGACTTCTCTAAGGTCGTTTGAAGATAGTGATTTTACCTTTCTGGGTGAGATGAGGAACTTAACTACATTAGAAATAGGAGATTGTTCACCATGGAAAAAGGTATATTCTTCGCATTTTCAATTCATTGACAACCATGATGTTTACTAGCTTCTCTAGTCAGTTAGATCAAGACTGTTGATTTGGCCATATATGCTGGAAATGTCTGTTGAAAAGGCACTCAGACATCAAGGTCTATAGGTCAGTGACGAAAAAAAAAGAAGTAAAAAGTAAATTACCTTTCTTCATACAGATTACATTTGGATAGTAATATATCATAGTCATATCATGCCTGAAACATGCCTGTTTATAAAATAACCAATTGGGAATAACTAATTCAACAGCTCTGAATTTTCATACTGTTTTCCCAGTCATTAAATGGTGAATTGATAAAGGGAAGACTAATATGTGGTAATCAACCATGGCCTATTTACTGTCATAATAAGATACTTGAGAATTGATGAAACTAAAGCACTTAGGTCTACAATAGAAAATTATAACCAGTAATGTTCTAGAGTTTAGCAAAATTTCTTTCATTTTATTATTGAATGGTTCAGTCAGCTAGAATGCTAATAATAATATAATTATATTTGCTAGGCATATGAATCATTAGGTGAATTAGTAAATTTAAAAAGATTAAGATTAGAATGTGGTGGAGATTTTAACAATACAACATTAGCAGATTCATTATCTAAATTACAAAGGTAAGATTTCATTGTTTTCACATCTCTCATACCATTTGAGTTTCAACTTTGCTAACATGGAAATCCTTTTCCTCAAATTTTAAGTTAATGTCTGTATCAGAGATTGGTTTAAGTCATTTGTTCTCAGAAGATTCCATGTTACCAATCAGTGACCTAGCTTCAATGGTGCCATGGTACTCCCAGAAAAAAAACTATTCTTATTTTACATAGTAAAAGAACAGCCTAAAAAATGGTGTGGCCCCAGCTTGACCCCTCACTTGATGTTTCATAGAAACGCTATGATACTAAGGTTCATCTTAGAATACAAACACACTTTGTTTCAGCCCTGCTATCAATTTTTTTCCTTGTGTGTTCCGTTTTTATTAACCCATTAGGTGCAGAAGACTAGGAAGTAAAACTCCATTAATTTATTGTGAACATCCAAACTCTTCCATAGTTTACTTCACTAATGAGCTCTGGAACAAAATTTGAGCAGCGTTGTCAATGAAAATGTATTATAAGTTTCATGGTGTAATATTTTAGATTAGAAGAATTGGAACTAGTCATGTTTATAGTACCCAATAATTTAGCTGATAAAATAAATCATCTTCAAAAATTATACCGATTTGTTATCTGGCCTTATATTGAGGTAGGTGTCTTTTTAATCTTACAATACCCAATAGTAAGCTTGTTGTTTAACTTAGTAAGTCATTGATTTACATTTGTGGTTTCGATAAGTTGCATTGAAAAAGAAATGTCTGGTGTAAAGAAATACAGTCCATAGGATCTGATTTGACACTAAAAGTCCTTATGAGAGTTGTTAACTATTTAAAACTGTATATTTCAGGGTAGAGATGAAGCCTCTTGTTTAGCACAACTCAATTCCAACACGTTAAACACTATATCCAAATTATGTAAACTATTATATTTAGAATGGGGTATAGTCCAGACCAATGATAGGAGTTCCCCGTCCAACAAAGTGGACAGTTTAAAATTTCTACCTGGACGCTTTGAAAGCAATAGCGTCTCTATTCAGGAATTGACTGAAACGCTTTGTTCTATTATGCCTGATACTGAAAAGATCCGCATCTTCAGAACACAACCTCTGAATCATACAAGATGTAAGAATAAAGATTCCTGAAAGGATTACATGACAGTCTGCAATGTAGTAGAAGAATAAAATAGGCAGCAAGAAACAATAATATATCCATTTCAAATATTGAGAGCTTTGACTCAACTCTGTTGCTTAGCAGCAGTCAGAAAATCTTTGGTTATTTATTCAAGATCAAATTTTACATATGCAATGCTTAAAATCGTAAGGGCATATTGAAATACTTTAGTGACAAAGTTTGCTTTGTATATTCTATCATAGTCTAAGAGTTAAAACTAAATGTTAGTGAAAAAATTACAAATCAATTAATTTGTGAAATAAGTTTTGCTTCCTGTGAACTGACACATACTTCTTCAAGAGTTTAAGGATATCAGATGAATCTCATGAATTAAAATGCTGTTTGATTTTTTATTTTATCTATTTATCATTCATTGTATATAATGTATCTGCTCCCTATAGACAGGATCATTACACCTTAGTGTAATTTAGGAATTCTGACCGATGCAAAATAACGACCTATCATTATTATTCTTAGCACATTGATCCACAATAGTCCCTTCTACCCTACCAAAGAGTAGGCTAATTCCTTAATTTTCCAGAGAATGGTCAAAAAAATTGTATCAAATTATAGATAATTTATTAAGTTAATACATGAAATGTACAAATATTTTTACTATATTTCATTATTATGTATATTATTTCATTATATTTCATTATTTACATTTTACTTTCAGTTAGTTTGAATTAGTAAAGTGTGCATATCATTGTTTTTTTTTCCTGAAGAAATGAATATAAGTGCTACATTATATACAAAAATTAATTCAACATAATCTTGATTTGTAGATAGAAAATGAATTATGTTGCCATTTAGTATCTATATATATCGATTTAAATATTGATTTAGGCTATTAATGAATACCATCATTATTCATTAGCAACAAAATTCATTAGCATAAATTTAATTGATGCATTTAATAACACTTATTAACAAATTGATTACATTTTGTAAATAAGCAATTTCTTTTGATAATGTTTTGTTTCTATTTCAACAAAAATTGATTTTGATAACATTGGTTAAATCAGTTTTTCCACATAATAGGTTTGGTTTCATTAATTTAAAGTGTATGTAAATTATTTATGATACTTCTATTATAATTATTATTTGTATATTACAGTACAACATGAATTGTGTAATAAAAACATTATCATTTATTATCTCCATTGTGCTCGGTCATATACTATACTATTTTGTCTATAATGCGCACAATTAAAACGAACAATGGATTTTCCAGAACAGAATTGACCTGGGTTTAAGTACCCAGATAAACAACCCCCTTCAGCCATTCCCTCACTCGAATAATCATTCTCGTAAACATTAAGTTTCGTATAAACCATACAGTCAACAGTTCACAGGTATTTATTGGGAAATACAGCAGCAAAATAGCTTACATTTACAATTTGCACTACATTACATTCAGCACCTGTGCTGGTGGAAGATGTCGAAGATATGAAAAATAGATATTTAAAAGGACGAGATGTGCTCTCGTCTTGTCGATAGATCAACATTCACCAGGGATTTGAAATCATCATCATTCTCGTAAAAAAAATTAAGTACATTAACCTCGAGCGCCCTGTGCTGATGGAAAGCGTTAAAGATATGAAAAGTAGGTAAGGCCGAGAAGTGATCTCGTCTTGTAGATTCATCAGGGATTTGTAATCATCATCATTCTCGTAAAAAAGATTACATTAACCTCGAGCGCGTTGTGCTGGTGGAAAGCGTTTAAGATATGAAAAGTAAGTATAGGCCGTAATCTGGTTTGAAGGTTAATTCTTATATTAGGACTTACATGGACAGAATGGCTCATACCTAGAAGAAAATATATCACAAGTTCTAAAGAGAAAAATAAAGCTTTATTTAATGATTAGTGATTAATAGCTTAGCGATCTCGCCACGCTTTATATCTATGGAGTTACAATTATAAACAATTCGTTAAAAGTAGATTATAAAAGTGTCCCTGACTTCAATTTATTTGGCATTATACGTATGTGGAAATAAAAAGCAAAACATATTCGAATAAATGTAAACAGAATGTTTAAATTAACGTCAACAGAACTTGAAACATTGTTACCCGGAGTTTTACGTAGTGTGATTTTTCTGAAGATTGCACAACGTGAAACTATGGTTAAAATACATTTCCGTTCTGTTTTGATATTTTTTTAAAATAATTCTATTGGTCTACTATACACATGAACAGATTTATTTTTTTGTAACAATGATAATAAAATCTCAAAGAATTTTATTGAAAAAAAAACAAAAAAAATTCCTGCTCTGATAATTCTAGCACCGGTATAAAACCATTTATTAAAAAAAGTCATTGCATTATAATTTATTCTAAAACTTAACAATATTATGTGATAATAAAATAAACTAAAATAAATAAAAAGTACCAAGGTCAATTCTACAATTTTGTAATTGCTGTATAGTTTGTTTCAAAAGTTCAAAGGCATCAGTATTCAGTATATGATTTGGTGCCCAAACTATTTTAGTAGAGTTCCATGATTCCATCTGGTCAGAGAGAAATTATCAAAATGAAGATCGAATATAATGAGATTCAACCATATATGGTCTAAATAATAAATAAAATAAAAATTCTAATTGCAGACAGTAATCAGCGATCTAGAATAATTGGACATGATTGAATATCGTCCAGTTCAACGCCCCAATATATCTGTCCGTCCTTAGCCCAACCACGAGCCATCTTGTCAGTAGTGAAATACTGTCCAATATCACCGGCTTTACTAATCACAATAACCCCACCAGAACTTCCAACTTTATCATACATATTCTCTAGTGCCTTCTCACTAGCTTCTTGAGCTGATAAACCTGCAAAACATTGATATCAATGAAGTCTTTAAATGACTTTTATCAATTATATTTTCCGCTTGCTAATATGTAAGAAATTAAAGGTCTTTGCACTTTTCTAGACACTGCTATCATAAATTTTCCTAAATATGCCAACATGGATTTCTCATCCCATGACAAACTGATAAACATCTGAAGCTTCCAAAGCAAATTATGGTCATGTCACAGGTACATGATACAATTTATAATGAAAATTGATAACCTTACCCTGTTCCATTAAGAATGTAATATGTCTAGCTAAACAGACTTTGATTATACCTTCACCATGACCAGTCGTAGAAACACCACCAACTTCATTATCAGCATACCCACCACAACCTGAGAGTGAACAAGAAATTATATAGACGTTGTTTCAAAATGGCAATATTGTCTTCTTATTATTATTGTCTGTTTTTTTTCTCATAACAGAACCAAGATGCCAGTTTTTCATTCTGAACAATCATACGTATAGTTGAGATTTAGCTCTATTATGATAAGACACGCCATTTGAAATTAGATATTATCATTATTTGTCGGAATACTCGATGTTAAGTTTCCCATGGGTAAATTACCTACCAACTAAAGGCGTATCACCAACTCGACCTGGGCGTTTAGCTGTAATCCCCCCTGTTGATGTACCAGCAGCAACATTCCCCATGGAATCTACAGCTACTGCTCCCACCGTATCATGACCAACTGTTTTTCTGTAATGGAATGGAAATTAAATTAGTTTCAATGGCTTAAAACCATTTACTCACCCTTCTGCAAGGATCCACAATGAAGGTCATAATTTCTTGACGTCACTTTTATCGAAGGCTTTTATGTGCATCAAGCATATTTCGCGATTAGAGATATCATTAAACACTTGGTTTTAGTAGAAAATGCAGGAACAACAGATGTCTGATTGGATATTGGAAAATTGATGCTATCAATGTCACCGAAACAAAATTTAGAAAACCTCTTACCATCAATTTGCAATATTGGTGTCTCACGGCGGAAAGTAACTCGTTATTAATGCCATATAAAAAATGTCCTCAGTCCACATACAAAGATAAGTAGTTTCTGGCCTTTCTTACCTGTGACCAAACATTGTATTTACAGTATCCTTGTAACCACTAATATGAAATCTCTCCCACTCTTCCTTGGCATGAGAACTAACTAACGACTCTATGTTTACTCTAGGTACTCCCATTTCTTTAGCAAACTTGTTTGCACCTTCACCAACTAACAGCACGTGATCTGTCTGGAAAGAATATCAAAGTTGGTAATGCTCACTAGACACTAAGATAATGGGGAAAATATACATTTCTGGTTGATATCTTTGAAGGACAATTAGACAATGATATGTTTATTTCCATGTCCAATTGAATAATGATCTTAATTCGAAAATGACAATATCACACCCTTCATCAAAGCATTGTCCGTACTCGTGTATAATTTATAGAGGGGCCTACTAGAAATAGTAAGACCAAATCGAGCGCTATTTAAGCATTGGGAATCTTTTGTTATCATTTAATATATATCATATATTCTAAAAAATTCTACCGCTTCCTTGATTAATTCAATGATAATTCTAATAAATTCTACCGCTTCCTTGATCAATTCAATGATAATTCTAAAAAATTCTATCGCTTTCTTGATCAATTCAATGATAATTCTAATAAATTCTATCGCTTCCTTGATCAATTCAATGATAATTCTAAAAAATTCTACCGCTAACTTGATCAATTCAATGATAATTCTAATAATTTCTACCGCTTCCTTGATCAATTCAATGATAATTCTAATAAATTCTACCGCTTCCTTGATTAATTCAATGATAATTCTATTAAATTCTATCGCTTTCTTGATCAATTCAATGATAATTCTAATAAATTCTACCGCTTCCTTGATCAATTCAATGATAATTCTAGTAAATTCTACCGCTTCCTTGATCAATTCAATGATAATTCTAATAATTTCTACCGCTTCCTTGATCAATTCAAATGATAATCTTACCTTATCCATTACCAGTTTAGCTAATTTGATAGGATTCGCTATACTGTTAACACAACCAACTGATCCTGCTTTCATTGTTTTTCCATCCATTATCATTGAATCCATTTCTACATCTCCGTCGTAAGTTAGAACTGATCCCTTACCTAGACAATATTATCAAACAGAAACAAAAACAGTCAAAAAAGCATTTATCTCGTTCAATATGAAATTGGCAATCATAGTTTCAATAAATACTTTATTGGGTTATGGGATCCTAGAAAAATCTTTCTCCTATACTGAAACACTTGATGTCGTTAACTTGGTAGCAAATTCAGGGAAGCCAAATAGCCTATGATACCAACCTTGTATACTAGCTATCATACTACTTTAATATAATAGTCAAAGACATACGGATTCATATTTCATGCTTGCCTTATGATAGTACATGTATTACCAGTATTAATACAAAAGACACACTGTTATTTATCAAAAGTTACTTGGCATATTTTATTTAAGTCCCCTTTGATCTTACCTGCATCGAAGTTTGGGTCATCTTCCATCTTGATGATAGCAGCTTGCACAGCTTCTAAAGCTGTACCTCCGGATTGTAAAACCTGATATCCTGCTCTTAAAGAGTCCTGAATACCGAGTTTGGTACCATCTATCATATTCTCTGGTATTGCCCACGCTCCTCCATGTACTGCAATGACGGGTGAATTCATTTTGGTTGATTCTGCAATTAAATTATTTCAATGCTACCTTTATATATTTATGGATCTGAGACATAATAATAATAATAGACATTCGAAATGACCTGGAATTGAGGATTGCGGTAATTTTCGTTTTACACAAGAAATATGTATTTTCAATTTTGAAAGTAATACGAACCAAATCCTTTAATATAATCATATTATACATCATAAACCAACCAGAAATTAGATGACGTATGGACATTAAGAACCCGTTATTCAAACCTGTATGGTCTTTAAAGTGAACAAAATAATATATTATATTTCAAAATTGAACAAAAATGTCGGACTTGAATGGTCGAATCCTCCTCTATCACCTAAAATATGTTTTTCCTTTTTTAAGAATCCTGTTGAAATATAGTTAAAATCATTAAAACTGAGTTTTATATACATTATTCGCTTCTAAATTGATATTTTCTAAGTAGTAAAGCTCATGTTGGCTTGAATACCAGAAGATTATGTGCTTTCTTCATTACATAAAGCTTTAATTAAACAAAATGTCCTATCCTATTTATAGCTTACTCTCAAATTTAAATCCGAGGATTTGTTACAAAATACGCTGTATTCGTCAATCATATATACGTTATAGGTCTATTATTATCAACAAAATAGATCAAATATTTCAAAGGACAAGAGTTATAAGTTTAATTTTTATTTGATTGTATTTTTTAAAAATTTCGATAGGACAAGCCTTTATCAGTTAATTAATAGAGATTTTGTGAAGTCAGTTAAGATTTATTACGCATAATAGTAACAATCTGATACAAGAACGCTGTGTATTTCAGTCAAGGTAAAAGACGAAGTTCGTTATAGCTAAACATTATGAAGAAGACGGAATAAAAGCCTACCTCAACACATAAATAAAAGCCCAAATGAAGCATTAACGCGTACACAAACACCAATGTTGAAAAATAGCCTACTTAAAACTGGACTCAAATGGAATTAAACTTACTTAGAACACCAATAAAAGCCTCTTTAAACATTCAAATGAAATAAAGCCTATACACTCACATCGAATAAAAACTCAGATGAAATAAAAGACTACCTAAAACACTAACATGGAATAAAAACCTATCTAAACACTCACATGAAATACAAGTCTATACCTAAAACGTGACATTGATGGAAACGGTTCCTACCAAAATCATATGTTTCTATTTCTTGTCACGTGACACGTGACATGTCACCTGTCACGTGAAACTCGTTTGAAACGCAGCCTAAAACACCCACATGGAATAATGTCTATCAAACACAAGCACGTGAAATAAAAGCCTATCTATAACATTCACATGAAATAAAAGCCTATCTAAAACACTCACATGAAATCAAAGTTTATCTTTAACACCTACACGGAATGCAGGCCTATATAAAACACTTACATGGAATAAAAGCTTATCTTAAACACCTACACGGAATGAAGGCCTATATATAACACTCACATGGAATAAAAGCCTATATAAAACACTCACATGAAATGAAAGCCTACTTAAACACTGACATGGAATAAAAGCTCATCTTAAACACCTGCACCGAATGAACGCCTATATAAAACACTCGCATGGAATGAAAGCCTATATCTGAAACACTCACATGAAATGAAAGCCTACTTAAACAAATACATGGAATAAAAGCTCATCTTAATCACCTACACCGAATGAACGCCTATATAAAACACTCGCATGGAATAAAAGCCTATATCTGAAACACTCACATGAAATGAAAGCCTACTTAAACAAATACATGGAATAAAAGCTTATCTTAAACACCTGCACCGAATGAACGCCTATATAAAACACTCACATGAAATGAAAGCCAACTTAAACACTGACATGAAATAAAAGCCTTCCCAAACACTAACATGAAATAAAAGCCAACCTAAACAATTGTATTTAATAAAACGAAACCTTAACACTGACGTGAAAAAAGTCCCTTATAAACACCTTCACGGAATGAAAGCCTATATAAAACACTCACATGAAATAAAAGCCAATCTAAAACACTGACATAAAGTAAAATCAACTTAAACGAAATGAAATGAAATAAAAGCAAACCTAAACACTGACATGAAATGAAAGAAAAACCTAAACACTGACATGAAATAAAGGCAAACCTAAATACTAGTATGGAATTAAAGCCAGCCTATGCACTGATGTGAAATAAAAGCCAACCAAAACACTGATATGGAATAAAAGCCAACCTAAACACTGACATGAAATAAAAGCCAACCTAAACACTGACATGAAATAAAAGCCAACCTAAACACTGACATGAAATAAAAGCCTACCCAAACACTAACATGAAATAAAAGCCAACCTAAACAATCGTATTTAATAAAACGAAACCTAAACACTGACATGGAAAAAGCCCCTTATAAACACCTACACGGAATGAAAGCCTATGTAAAACACTCACATGAAATAAAAGCCAATCTAAAACACTGACATAAAATAAAAGTCAACCTAAACGAAATGAAATGAAATAAAAGCAAACCTAAACACTGACATGAAATGAAAGAAAAACCTAAACACTGACATGAAATAAAGGCAAACCTAAATACTAGTATGGAATTAAAGCCAGCCTATGCACTGATATGAAATAAAAGCCAACCAAAACACTGATATGGAATAAAAGCCAACCTAAACAATGACATGAAATAAAAGCCAACCTAAACACTGACACTGACATGGAATAAAAGCCAACCTAAACACTGACATAGATAAAGCTTACTCAAAACACCCACATTGAGGTCTACTTTCGTATATAGGCCTACTGAACGGTGCCTTGGGCTTAAGGGTCTTAATCTGAAATTACAAATATTCGCCTATCATAATGCAAAATAATGGTGTTATCAGAAATTATATTAAACTCTTAGAATGACCTGGTGTGATCTTTCCAATAACCATACACTTATGAATTAAACTAGAGACAGGTTATACTTGCGATGACAAAACATAGCACAATTAATAAGAGTATCCTACCTATTTTATTGCTAGCCATTATTTATTCCCAATGGAACCACCGACATTCAATCGACCTCTGTTTTAATATCCGATCTTACTATCAGGAACGCGCTAAAGGAAGTTCCAATCCCTACACTATATATAAGATTTCTAAGACAATTTCTATATAGTATTTTGTAGTATTAGTACCACAATGATCTGACGAAAGTGTGTTTAACTATATACGTCATTCATCTAATTCACGCTATCGATTTTTATACTCATTCATGTGAAGGTCATTCGTCCTGTTTTCATTGATCAGTCACCTTAAATGACCTAATGTAATAATGCTCTCGTAAATACTAAATGCGCCCAAACGACCTATATTTTTTATACATTAACGCAACGTATTTTTTGACATACATCAACGATTCTATTATATATTTTCATATAATAACGATGACACGTTAAATACTAAAAAAAAAAAAAAATGATATACCGGTATTTGTATAAATCTATTTATATTTCATATATAATGTATTAAAAAAATAATTAAAATTATTTTAATTTCAATTTGATGTAGCGATAACAATAAATTCTGTAAATTATTATAATTTTAATTTGATGTAGCGATAACAATAAATTCTGTTGTTTTAAGAGTATAATCATAACACAATTTAATTAACAATTTTATATTTTTGAATAACAGATAAGGGAAATTGTTTATTGTGTTAGAGATCAATCATATATTTTTAATTTAACCTATCGACGTTCACCACAGGAAAGTATAAAGAGCTATCATATCTGCAGGTCAACCTACCAACGATCCTCACAGGAATGTATAAGAGCTATTAAGGCTTCTGGTTTTACCTGTCAACAATCATCACGGGAAAGGATAATAGCTATCATAGACCTTCAGTTTAACCTATCAACAAATATCACAGGAAAGGATAAAAACTATCATAGACCTTCAGTTTAACCTATCAACAAATATCACAGGAAAGGATAAAAACTATCATAGACTTTCAGTTTAACCTATCAACAAATATCACAGGAAAGGATAAAAACTATCATAGACCTTCAGTTTAACCTATCAACAAATATCACAGGAAAGGATAAAAACTATCATAGACCTTCAGTTTAACCTATCAACAAATATCACAGGAAAGGATAAAAACTATCATAGACTTTCAGTTTAACCTATCAACAAATATTACAGGAAAGGATAAAAACTATCATAGACCATAACCTATCAACAAATATTACAGGAAAGGATAAAGGCTATCATAGACCTTCAGTTTAACCTATCTACAAATATCACAGGAAAGGATAAAGGCTATCATAGACCTTCAGTTTAACCTATCAACAAATATCACAGGAAAGGATAAAAGCTACCATAGACCTTCAGTTTAACCTATCAACAAATATCACAGGAAAGGATAAAAGCTACCATAGACCTTCAGTTTAATCTATCAACAATCATAACAGGCATGTATAAGAGCTATCGTATACTAGCTGAACCTAACTTAACTTCCTAATATCATTTCAGATTACTATTAGTGCTTATAAAGATTTCTTAAAATTTTTCTTTTATTTGCCACTTTAACCTTTCTCCAACTATAATCAAGAATCGTTTAAGAAAATAAAAACGTTGCCTATCATCAGTGGTTATAATTATTTTACTATAACCTTGACCCACAGTCATACTTCACTCATTAATGAAAATGACCTACATACTTGAAGGGAGATTATTAAGTACGATATCTGATATCACAGTCAGGGACATTGGAATCAAAGAAAAAAGGGTTACATTCGGGTGTACATTTACATACAAAGCTGCTTTACCAGTGGTCTGAAGTATCTGACCATATCGTTATGTACCTAAGTACTAGTCCGAAACTTGTTTACTCTATTCCCAGCCTATGATAGCTATTTGGACAGATATTGATGAGGGAGAGTAAGAAAAACTTAGGCACAAAAAATTTGGATTTTTCGCATCTTCGGAGGTGAGGTTTTTTTTTAAAACCTATTTATATAATATCTTGAATCTACTAAACCTCGATATATTTGTAAAGATGCAGCCATATCCGTCCAGTAGCTATCAAAGGCTGTGAATAGAGTCAGCAAGCTTGGAACTACAAAGCTACCAGGAACTAATGTGATATCCTCTAGGCATACATGTACACATAAACATATCTAAGTAAGTATATGGCCATAAAAAGTGACCACTAATATTTTTTTTCGGACGCTTACTTCATACGTCAACATTATACGTCATTAGGTTTCTGTATGAGTCAACGGATTGGGTTCAAGATATATGAAACAACAAACGACTAATGAGTCGCAATTATCGATTTTAAAAATAGATATGTAATTTAAGTGAAATATTTTCACACATTCTCCTGACTTATCATTTAAATAAACATCCAGCGACCATATTATACATTAAACATCACAGGTCGAAACTTTTCGAATACATTAAGACAAATTTAAGGAAAACATAGTTACTTAGTTGGCTAGATATCCGAATTGCTATCAAACACGTAGGTTTCCTGTTTGGCACTCCTTTATTTCATTCATAGTAACATAGAGTATAAATCATTGTATGGTTGAAAACGAAGGACGGTAACAAATTATCCTTACGTATTTTTTAATGACGTGCTCTGAATATTAATAATTAAAGGGATTGTAAGAGGGTTTTCTCAACTTGTTTAAGTGTATCTGTACAATTCTGCCTTATTTGCATCATTTAAATTTTCCGTCAGATATCGGATGTTATAATAGAAATACTGAACTACATGACGTGATTATCGTAAAATCTGTTTATGTATCTAAGAATGTATGTGATAGCTAAAATACAAAAAAAATGTAAGAGCCACAGATTGGGAAATGAATTGGAATGGTTCAAATAGATGCGGACAGTGTTATACAAAAACAATTTAGAAAACTTTGTTACCGTTAAGGATTGATTGCGTGGCAAATGAAATTTGTCACGCTTTGTTTTCGTTCGGATTATTTTTTTTTTTTTTTTTTTTTTTTTTTTTTTTTTTTTTTTTTTTTTTTTTGGGAAGCTCGCTAGCCCAAACGGAAAGAGATAGACTATTTCTGTTTTCACCAATGGTTTTTAATGGTTTTTATATGGGCTGGAATCAAAATTGAATGTCTAACATGAAATTTTCGCTAACCCGAAAGTGGCTAATTGCATAATATGCAAATAAGATTTCAAGCTAGCTCGGGCCCTAATAGTCGCATCGGTCTGAAATTTACAGGATATAGAAAGATAGGCAGCGCAATTAAAACTACATCATCAAAATTTTTTGATCACTTCCGGTTTGGGCGTGGGGACTTCCGGTTTTTTCGCATCATGTCGGGCGACCCTGCTTCCCATGTAATTCAAGATTCTAAACAAAAACAGTATATTTTAGCTATACTAAATGATTTTAATCCCCTGAGATGCAGAAAAATTAAATTGAATGTTGCGCATGCGCAGTTTTCAAAAATGGCAAATTTTCTTAAAAATTTAATAAGTCCGCCAATTATTAACCGATTTTTATGATTTTGGTGTCTATCGAAACTTTGATACTTTATCTAAAAAATGTTGGGAACAGAATTTTGATTTTCGAATTTGAATTCTTTTTATGTCCGTTCGAATTTTTCGAAAATTTAAAACTCTATATCTCGTGACCTTGACCTTCAATGACCTTGACATTTGAGATGTAGAATGTCCTTGACCTCAGCTGTCTATAGATGTGCTGATATTGCATGACAAATATTAACTTCCGGTTTTATAGCCCACCGAAATCTGACTATTTTGCAATTTTGGACGGTTATGTTACACTTTCGGGCTCTAATGTTCGGATCGATCTGAAATTTACAGGATATAGATAGATACGCAACACAATTAAAAATATATCATCAAAATTTTTTGATCACTTTCGGTTTGGGCGTGGGGACTTCCGGTTTTTTTTTATCTCATTTCAGACGACCCTACATCCCGTGTAATTCAAGAATGTAAGCAAAAACAGAATATATTAGCTATACAAAACAATTTGCATCCCTTGAGAAGAAAAAAATTCAAATTGCTAGTTGCGCATGCGCCATTTTTCCGAGAATGGCAAATTTTCTTTAAAATTTAATTAGTCTGTCATTTATTATCCGATTTGTATGATTTTGGTATCTATCAAAACCTTGCTCCCTTATCTAAAGGATGTTTGAAATAGAATTTTGATTTTCGAACATGAATTTATTTCATGCCCGTTTGAATTTTTTGAAAATTTGAAATTCTATATCTTGTGACCTTCACCTTCAATGACCTTGAAATTTTCCATATAGAATGGCCTTGACCTCAGCTGTCTATAGATATGACAATATTGAATGAAAAATATCAACTTCTGGGTTTTATAGCCAACCGAATTCTGACATTTTTGAAACTTTGAACGGCAATATTACATTTCCTTACGAACACATTGACTTGAGATTTTCTGTTTTATAATAGCCTCAAAACTCTTCAATAAAGGATATATGCCAAAAGTGCAGAAGCATATTTTAAAAACTCCAGTACTAACATAAAATATATTCATCCCACATCAATGTGGTATACATCATTGGACTCCAAATTAAATTGTCTCTTAAATGATATGCGACATGGTCGTTTTACCATGAAAATTTAAGCATTAATTTTAGATAAATTAACAAAATAAATACCAATTTTGGGTTTTTTATTTCATAAAATCTGTTTCAAATTGATCAGTCAGGGTGTTAAAGGCTGTTATATAACATGTCAGTAAAACTGGTGGTTTAAATTTTCACACCTACTTGTCAAATCACTGAGCTGGGGAACAAATTAATCTGATTATGTAATTTCTTAAAATATTTCCATTCAAATTCAAAACATACATCAAGTTAAAGAAGTAAATTCGCTTGTCATTGATCAGTTCGAATTTTGTTCGTATCTTAAATAGAAATGATTTTATAAAAAAAATGTCAAATACAGTCATGTGAAGAGTAGCAGACATATAAGTCTTATAAAACACAGATGAACTATTGACCACTTTAGTCACGGTTCAACGCACACAGGTGGCCAAAGAGTAAATTAATCTAATGATATAATCTGATAACCCTAATAAAATTTATTTTTTTGTAAAATATTTGCATACAAATTCAAAAAATATCTCTTTATAAAGCTGTGAATAAGCAAATTATCACATAGCTTGAATTTTCTCTCTATGTTAATTACAACCAAAGTTACAAAATAATGTTTAAATTTGAATATAGAGAGTTTAAATTTCATGACAAATTGTCATCTTACTACCTACTTAAATTTTGGTTTGGAATTTATGTAAATATCCTACCGAAATCTTAAACATGTACAAAAATCTAATAAGGAACTGATAGTAGAAACTTATAGTAAAAAAAATTGCCTCTATAGCGAAAGGTTTATGCTTACAATTGTAGGCTGAAAAGTACCGGAATTCAAAGCTAGCAGGTTAGAAGTTTCAAAATGTTCGAAATCCATGGGATAACGCATAGTTGCCACGCTCGGAGCTGTTCACAGTTCTAGTTTCATTTGAAATTTGTTTAATTTCAACAATCCGTTAGCGTTAGTTTACGAGCGACTTGAATTTAAAAAATTCAGTTGCACATTGCTGTTGATGATACTATAAAAGAGTATATACAATACACCTATATGTTTATAAGCGTGGCAAAATCCAATTTATATCTATACCCATTTAATGAGAATTCGTTTAACTAGTAATCATATTCAGGTCCTATAACTGTTATCTTATAAGGTATGAAAAGAGAGGTGGTCAGGTTCATCGTGTTATATACACATAACTGTGATTCATATTTCACATTTTGCATATCAAGTCAATATCTTGACTCCCTGAAACATAGATCACCAACTCAATATCTCTCAGATCATATATCTATTTAAAATGTACATTTAAATTTGATGGCCGACTACAGAAAATTTAAGTTAAAGTTCTGGAATTCCAAAAACCACTGACGTTGAACGGGACTCTGATAAACTCTCTTTAGTCCCTATAAAGGTATCAATTTTCAATCTACCCTGTTTCACCTTTATATTAGTCCAGGTTCTTTAATAAACTGCACCGACATATTATACGGGTCTTGACTCCAAGGATTTGAAAACTTTCCCGGCTTCTTGAGCCCTATTCCTCTGGACCCCCCCCCCCCCCCCCGTTAAAATCCACGGAAGAATAATCAAAATACAGAACTAAGTAACTCACCTTTGTGACTCGGTGATGCAATACCGAACCTATCCACACCAGTTCTGTATACTGGAATTTC
Organism: Nipponacmea schrenckii; assembly: GCA_030562195.1. Classification (NCBI taxonomy): domain Eukaryota; kingdom Metazoa; phylum Mollusca; class Gastropoda; family Lottiidae; genus Nipponacmea; species Nipponacmea schrenckii. The sequence goes on along the minus strand of CM060199.1, from coordinate 16,791,059 downwards.
TTAACACGCGATGTTTTTATTTCTTTACTGGCGTTCATCTAAATGTGAGAGCCAGAGGTATCCTTGATCTGTTTTGTATAAAAAAAATACTATTCGGTGATATAACGTTAATGTTATATCTAGATATAAGCTTCACAGAATGATGAAACCACGTATAAAGAGTGTATAAGACGTTTTGTTTACAGGCAAAGAGCAGTAACTTGAGATTTCCTAACTATTGTATGTGTATCGTAGACACTGATAGTATCAATTTAAACCATTCTGTATTTTCACTAAAATGATGATCTAACTTAACTATTTTCATTTCATTTCTATAAATCAATGTCTAGAAAATTGCATATTTTAATCGGCAAATAAATTATACTGTGCTTAGCACTTATTTACAGTTGTGTCTAATATTTCAAATATTTTGAAAATCAATAGAAAAATATAAAGGATGAACAATATTTTTTGTACTCTGAAGTTCATTTATTGCAACTGCATTCCATTTGAGAAAAGAGTTACTTTCTGGTCAATGTTATTTATCTGGATAAGCGTGTCCGATAATCTATATCTGGTTAATCGTGACTATTGTAAGAGCCAATGAAAATTCGGGTACCTGCTAGGGAGCATATGTTTTACTAAAAATATATATATCTGTATGAAGCGGACCCGAAGGACATAAAACTTGAAATCGATTTTTGATAACTATTTTAAAACAAACAAACATTCATTGATTATATTTACATGAAGAGAGATACTTGAAGTAAATTAAAATTGCATTATAAAAATAAAATCTCCCGTTTGTTTACATGTTGCTATGCAATCAGAAGGGGTTTTCCAATCAACACATGTAAACAACGATGTCTGAGTGACAGCATAGAACTGTTATAAATTTCATTACAGGATCCAACGTGCATTTAAGGCAAGATATTTTTCCTAAGTGTATTTGAAGATTCGCAAACAAAATGGAGAGAAGGCAGGCAACGTTAAAGGAAAAATTAAAGACTCACTATCAAAATCGAGATTTTAAACCAAAAGAAGAATCTGCAAATCGAGTTGGGATGTGTTTTTACTGGTTTATGGTGTTTTCTTTATTGATCGAGGCCGTGTATATATTAATACCTACTTTATACAAGTCTAAACCGACTATCAGAATATTAGCCACTGTGTTTGTGTTCATTGCATTAATAGAATGTACCATATGCTGGTTTTTAACATGGAGAGATGTAGCAAATTATGTCAGAAAAACATTTAAAGGCAAATATTTCTCAGAGGAGAGTGAAACACCTCAGGGTTGGAGATCATGCCCCTCTTGTCAGTTAGATGCCCCACCCAGATCTCATCATTGTAAACTTTGTGGAAAATGTATTTTGAAACGAGATCATCACTGCTTTTTCACAGGATCCTGCATTGGTTTCTATAATCAACGATATTTCATTGTGTTTTGTGTACACATGATTTGGTCCAACTTTTTTGCCTTGTACATGCAATTGTCTTATTTAAATCAAGTCATGCCAATTTTTTCAAGTTCTTTTCTGAATTACATGCCAGCAGTGAACATGGTGTTTTGGATAATGGGAAAAGTGCCACTTGGTTTGCTGTTACTGACAATTCATTCATATTTTTGTATTTTCACATTAGGAGCCAGTATATTTTTCTTTTTCTGGCAAATGTATCTCTTATCAAGTGGAAAAACAAGTTTTGAAGCTTGGAGGAATATAAATCCTTATGGAAAAAGTGCCTTAGACAATATTCGGTCAGTGTTTGGACCATTAAAATTTGCATGGATCATGGTATTTTTCCCTGTGCCTTTTGAATTGAGTGAAGATGGAATAAAATGGGAAGTGACACCACAACATTTGAAGAAAGGACATTAAATTGAATATTAAAATAGAAAAAGCCAACATTCATAATATGTAACTTATTTTATTAAAGTTAAAAATGTGACAAAATTTAATATTGGTTCTGTTCTGGTTTATTTCATACTGATTTTTGGAATACAAGCTTCAAATCATAGTATTATCATAGTCGACGACTTTGATAAAATGTCAACAGATCATTTTGATTTTTGTTTTTTTCACAAGGCTATTTTCTCCCCAAAATTAGCTTGAAGAAAGAGTGTTTTTATATTAAATATAAATTCGCTTAATATTATATTGGTATCAAATCCTTCAATACTTAAAGCCAATATTCCGATTCACATTAAAATTATTTATGAAAGAATGAAGGTAAAGCATTTGAGTTTGTTATTTATTGTATCATATCGAGGGGCTGGACTTTTGATAATTTGTCTATTGTCTTTATGTTCCATACTACTGTTTATTACAAACTCAAGATATTTTGTTTGGTAATTCAATTCTGTCATTATTAGCAAGTTTGTTATTCAGTGAGAACTTTCTTCGGCTAATCATTCATTTTTTCAGCAAAATATTTGTTCACGTGTGTACTAGTTTATGTTTTGTTTGTACCTTATTTATATCACTGCCCTTATTATGTTTAAATAAAAATTATCGGGTTATTTAACACTCAAGACTTGCTTCATAAACTTGATGTAAGGGGAATAACTCTTTGATATGATTATGGAAATAGATGGTCCACATTTATTTTCTATGAAATAAACAAACACAAGATTCCACAAGAAAACCTTTAATTCAACAAAATTAACAATGAAACAGAAATGATTCTCAGAGGAAACATGTTAAACATTGATCGTTGCTATCATTATTGGACCCTTCATCAGACAACTATATTCCTTTTTGTCTCTTCAAATTGTCCAGCTGTATTGATTTTATGCTATTCACATTTTTGGACTTCAATGAAAGCTAATTCAGAAATTAAATGTAAATTTACTTGCTCCTCAATGACTTTGATGTCTGAAGAGGTGTTAATTAGAGAATTATTTGAAGAATAAAGGATTTAAAACAATCCTTCAAATACAAGTGGAAACTGATACTGCCCTATTAGGCCATAATACATATTGCAATACCAGGCAAAGTAAGAAAAGTTTCACCTTACAATCAAAGTTTACATGAATTTTATAACAGTATACTTGCAGATAATAACCAATGATATTTGTATGGGCATACTATCACATGATATCACATGTGATACACAACCATATAATGACATGAAGTTCACCAATGTATCCTGATATCACAACTCTGATTATAATCGGACCACTTACACTACAAATTAATTACCAGAGCCACCAATAACATTACCAATATCACAATTCAGTAGGCTTATTTATTTGATTAACCAATGTAGCACTGTCATGATGTAGAACTTGTACATTATTGAGCTTTAGTGACTATTAATACAGCTGATGGGACGAGGCCTGAAAAATACAATATCAAATCATATTCAAATTAAACAAATTGCTTACATTGATAAGAGCAACACTCTCTAAGAGTCAACTTCTTATAATATATTCATTGGTCAGATTATAGATGAACCAGGTTTTAGATTTTGAATTTAAAGGGGATACAGATATTAGATCGAATAGAGCCATACATGTGTAACAACCTTGTATCCATCTTTTAAAAATTCATGAATTTACACGCTTTGAAATAAATCTACAATCACCCAATCTCCCGATTTTTCAAGACAAATCTCCCGATTTTTTTTCATGACCTGTACACATGTATGAATAGAGCTCTTAAGTCAGAGCAAATATGTACCTGTATGACTTTTAATTGATTCTCTAATATGTGCTCATCTTTTGAAATGATTTTGAAATCTTTAGGCTATTCCATCTTTATAAAACTCTGATTGGTTATCTTATTATCAGTGCAACCAATCAGAAAAGATTATGATGATTCTACTCACCTAATAAATCTAACGGTTTATTCATATCTTCTGCTGTAAAAACTTTTCTAGGGAAGGAGGTCATTAAAGAGAAGGATCCACTCCCATCAGTTCTATTCATTTCTATATAAAGCCTTACTGCCGCTAGGGGCTCTTTAGCTTTGAATGTTTGAGTTAATGCTTGACCATTTGTTAATCTGATCTAAAAATTAACCATTGTATTAAATATGTGATGGTGAATTTACAGCCAAATTAATAGAACCCCTTTTTCAAAATGGTATACTCTAAGAAAGTATTGTATTTTGTAGGGTATTTTGAGGTTCTATAGCGCAGTTGGTTAGAGCAATGGTATTTATATTATGTAATTTGCTTGGTTACATTGGTTCCAAACTCGATCGGCATGTAAAATTCAAATGACCTTGAATATGTCATCTTCTCTCATAGTAGACCTAGAATAATCTATAGACAGATCTATAGACAGATCTATGGCCAAGGACAAGCTGGTAGAAGGAACCCTTAAGTCAACAGCCCTCCTTTAATGTGAACCAAAGTTGTAATCCTAGTAAAATATAGTTGTTTCTTTCATCATCTGATATAAGTTGTATTGCAGTACCTACTAGATCAATTATTATAAGGAAGATAGATGGCGGAGGGCAATATTGGGCTGGCTCATGCTTTTAGCCCAGTAGGCGGCAGTCAAACTTGCCACTGACTCAGTTTTTCCCATTTTTTGTTATGATATAAGCATAATAATTCTAAGCAGTCTTATAATTGGGCATTTTAAGTCACCAAAGGAAGAACAAGAAGTGGTAAAATCTAGTTACAAAGCATTGAAAAGCTCTGAAATAAACAGAACAAACTGGAATCAAGTTTGCCATAATTACCTGTAAACGACAATCATCATAAGTTTTAGCTGGTGCTGGTGATGACACTGCTGCTGTGGCAGAAGATGCATGTTCAGTTGCAGATTTTAATGATGAATTAGCTTTAGCTGCCTGGAAAAAAATTAGAAATTGCCAAATCCTTCCTATTTGATCCTTCAAAAGCTTTCAAAGAGGCAAGATCACTAGGTATCAGGGAGCTGCTCTTATTTATTTCATCACTTATCATACAGAATCATTAACAGAATTGAACAGCAAGGAGAAGCCTATTGTCTCTTCAACCTATCAGAAAATATTACAGTTCTACAATGTTCCACATAAACAGTATATTATACATGATTTTCAAATTGTTGAATTGACAAACTTAGAAATACATTGAATATGAATATGCATGAACATATGACTAAATGAGCAAGGGCAAATGTACTCTCTAATTGGTTTAAATCCATTGCCTTCTACAAACTATATGTTTAATGTGAACCAATAATATGAATAATATAAATGTTTCACCTGAGCAGCTCTCTCCCTTTTATCTTTTTCTATTTCATCTTTTACCTTTTGTCTGCAATATCAAAATTTTCATAATCAAAATAATTCATTTTGATAAAACTCAAATCTAACTAATCAGCATCTGCTCTCAAGATTCCTCCATTTGTTCTTGATAGGTACAGCAGGAAAAAGGCAAGATCAACAATAATCAAAGAAGTGAACAGTCATTCTATAGGCTTTGAAAATTTCATAGCATCAATTCAATTTACCGAGCCAACTTTTCTTCCATTTTTTCTCTTCTTCTCTGTTCTGCCAATTTCTTTATTTCATCTTCTTCTAGCCTAAAATAAGGATACGGACAATGTTTATTTTAGATTTTTATAGATATCAGGCCCAGATATTTCCGCTCCAGTGAGAACAAGAACAAATGAGAATATAGCATTATATGTACAAAGAGAAATGTAAATTTATCTATCAAAATTTTTTATAACACTATTTTTAATGTTCTGATAATCCAGGGTATAGAATTTATATTGTTTTCAAGCGAAAAAGACTAGATAATAAAATTGTATTCTAAACTTTATAAGTATGATAGATATTTCTTTGATAGCTAATAAGAATTTGTTTTAACACTATTCGATGCCGAATTTTTAATCTCAATTTCAATATTTGAAAAAATCACTTCAAAAACACAAACTAACTTTTGTTTAATGACTGTCATATCTTTGCCTGTAGTTCTCCTTGCCTTTTCTTTGGCTAGTTGTTCCTTCCTTTCTTCTTCTTGTTTTTCCAGTCTTTTCTGTTTCAATCTTTCTTGTAATCTACATAAAGGAAGTAAACGAAAATCAGTAAAACACAATTGACATGACTTCTTAGAAAGTTGTTTCTTTGCTGTTTACACCATCATTTAAATCTAGTTGATGTTGTTCAAAGAATTTATTATAAATTGTATCTTTGTTCATAATTTGGAACAAAGAGTATAAGCACCAATTAAGAACAAATACAATTGCATAGATATTTGAAAAATTATTATTATTGGGTAAGTAAAACAAGAAATTGCAAAATTAAACAAATCGGAAATCATAAACTTCCAAAACACATGAATCAAAACTGACATTCAAATAGTGGAAAATGGATTAAACTCCGTAATTATAAATATAAGCCAATTACAGAAAGGGTCAGCTGTAGGTAACTTATACCTCCCTTGAAAGTTTGAAACAGCAGATTGAGGTGTATTTTCCTCGTCTTTCCATTGTATCCTCACCTATCTAGTTGTTGTTTTTTCTCTTCTTCAGTTAAAGGTTTGATTTCTTCAGTAGATTCAGAGAAACTGGAATGTTGTGTTCTAGCTGCATGAGCTTGTACATCCAGTTCACTTTTCATTAGTTTACCACATCTAGAAAATTACACACCAAATTCCTAGATAAACCTTTATGTATAGGGAACACTGATTAATCTAGCCAAAAGCACAATTTCAGTTATTTGGAACAATTTTATAAGAGAAATCAAGAGTACAATCAAATGTTAAAGAACTAACTTGAATTTAAAAAAAAAAAAAAATTTGATACCTACTCATCACATTTTAATGATTTAGCTTGTTCTGGAGTGTCTTTGTTTTCAGGGGTTGTATCTCCTCCTATAATAGAGATCAGTTTAATATGACAAACAGTAGACCATGGTCAAATACTGAAACTTTGGAGAAGAGAAAACAATGAAAGACTTTTACTTGATAGTCTTAGTTCAATAGTAGATGCCTATAAAGTGCATGTTTTCATCTATTGGCAAAAAAGTTAAACACTAAAATGAAATGGAGTTTTTTCTACTATCCTACATATCTGCTGAGAGGTTTTATTTGAAAATCAGTTGATAAAACTTCATTTTCAACATTAAGGACAGTTATCTTTAATACACAACGGAACATATTTGACATACCTGCTGCTTCACCTAGAGTATAACCCTTAGATGGTGCTACAGGATCATCAATATCAGGATCATCAGAATGAGCAAATAACCTAGAACAATATAGATTGATAACTTCTCTACTAACAGTAACAGCTACCTGACAGTAACTAGTTTTCGGACTAAGATTTACTGTACATCCTTAAGTGAGACTTAGAAAAAAAATCATCAGAATGATGACAACAATATAGATTGATAACGTCTTTATTAACAGTTACCTCACAGTAACTAGTTTTCTGAAGACAATGTTAAGGTTCACTATTCAGACTAAGATTTATTGTATATTAAGTGAGACTTAAAAAAAACTGAGACGTAGTATATTTAATCCCTAAATATGTCTGAAGGATTAATCTTCAGAAAAGTCACTGTAAACAAACTATAGATTGAAGAGATTGACTTGAATAATGTTATTTAACTCACCAGTCCATAGCTAACTGTACACTTTTATAACCTGTTTTAGAAAGAGCCTTTTCCCTAAAAATCAAATAATAGATTTCAACAATATCATATAGATCAACTTTAATTCCAGTTATCTTATCTAGATGACTTCCATCACCGAGTAGATTTAATTTCCTGTGCTCATTGTTTGGTTTAAGCTTACCGGTATATAATTGATTTAAAGCCTGGATTCAAAGGAAAATCCCATTCCTTATATCAACAAAAGAATTATTCAACAGGAGCGAAAAACATCTTTTGATTTTATTTTTCTGAAAGCTACAATGCAATGATTGATTGCTTGATTGGGATTGCAGTTTACACTCACAGAGAATAGCTGAAATTAAAGATTAATAGATTTCTGCAGGATCTCCCCTTCCCTCAGGTACTCATTGATTATACAATTTTTATTTCTTATTCCCCAGATATCAAAGTCAGTTCATCCTTTTTATCCTTTTACGAAAAACTTGGTACAACTATTGCAGAAACAAAACTAGCTACTACAAACAGTAATGGGAATAGAAGAATAAGCAGAAGTAAATTAACAAAGATACAGTAAGCAATACAACAAGACCATAGCAGAAGAAATCAGTGAAATATTCTGGAAATATCAGTATGTACATTCAAGAACAAATTAAAAATCCTTATCAAGAATCTCACAGCTCTTGATATAAAAAAAACTTGCCCTAGACGTAGAGAAACCTATTGAACTAAACAACTACATCAGCTCCATCAAACTTACCACCAAGAGGCAATAACCTGGAACTCTGGAAATAACACCGGAAATGGTCAAAAAGAAATTTGAAAAGTTTGACATAAACAAACTATCTGCACCTTGTTTCAGAAATAATAAGCAGAAGGCACACAACCTACAACATGTAAGAGGCCAACATTACTCCTATACAGTTACTCACAAAAGGCTTTAAAAGTACCATCCCATTATCCTGACCAGCATTAGTTAGAGATGACATAATGCAAAAACTTGAATGTAACAATCTAAGCTTACTCAATGAACATCAATATACATTTAGATCAGAACACCCAACAGTCACCGAACTCCTAGAAGTGCTAGACTATCTGACAGATTCAATTGAAGCCAATCTTGACAATATCTACCTAGACTTCCAAAAAGCCTTTGATAAAGTGACACACACAAGATTTCTAATCAAAATTAAAGCCTTTGGCATCTCAGGCCTACTACTGAAATGAATTGAAATTTCCTACAGGAAACAATATAGCGGAGTATGTCAAGACAGTGTATAAGACCACGCTCTCTTCCTGACCTTCAAAAATGACTACCCCAAACACAGTGCAGTCCATATTATTACACTCTTTGCTGATGTGAAAGACCTTTAAAATGACTTAGATACCTAATGGAATTGGCAAAAATATCGCAGATTTATTTCAATGTCGATAAATGCAAATCCCTACACTTTGGTTTTAACAACACTTACCATCAGTTCTACATGACAACAGATAAGAATAATCCAGATCACTTAAACAAGATTCTTTGGAGAAAGACCTAGGCTCTGGTAAAACATTCCATGACAAATTTCAGTACACAAATTTCAACAAGTGTGAAACAAGCCATCAGACTAGTCGGAATGGTTATAAGAACTTTTGAAAACATAAGCCCGGAGGTGCTAGTAGTTAGTACCATTCTTTAAATTGCCAAAAAGTCCTTATCACGAGTATGCAGTTACTTTGGCAACCATTAAGTAAAATAGACATCATTACTATTGAAACCTACAACAAAGTTAATACCAGAGCTGAAATACAAAGCCTAACCTGAAAGACTACAAACACTTGGATTAACGACCCTAGAATACAGAAGAAAACAGGCAGATGTCATTAAGATTTTAAGATATAGATACTACACTAAACATGATGCCTGCGCCAACCGAATTCTGTAATTGGCATTTTCTTCTGATATATTCGAACTACAACAAGGAATTGTTGTGGAAATGGGTATTTTGTACTTGTTGACACGGCTGCTTCCGGTCCGATTCTGGGATGTGTTCGTGTCGCCAATGGTTGTATTCGATTGATAGTGCTGTGCATATAAGTGAATGGTCTCTGCACGTGCAAAACGTGAGATGATATAGGAGAAGGTATAAAAACTGGTTGGCAGTGTATCATTTGTCGCAATATTGTATCCGGACTTCGGTACGAATACATGTCCTTTGGTAATAGTTTCTAGAAGGTGTTGTACTGTTTGTGTTGTGATTGACGTTGCAGCCATTCTGGGTGAGTCTGATAGTTTTCCCTGTAGTCTTATACGGTTGATACCTTTGGCAGCCTATGCCCTCGTCTGTCTCTGGCCACGGACGACACTTATAACATCTGAGAGAGTGCAGACGAGGTCGTTCCACTTTAGAATGAAAAGAAACTAGCAAGTCAGAAAGTCAGAAAACATTTCTTTAGTGCAAAAAATTATCCCATGGAAGTCTCGACCAAACTTTGTTGTAAATTCAGAAACACTCAAACAGTGCAAATCTCATCACTTAAGGCTGGAAATAACACAATATAAGATTAAATTCAAACCTAGCCCCGTGCAATAATGGTATAAACTTTTATACTTTTATACCAGTAGGCCTACCAAATCTACAACAAGTGACCTTCTATTTTATCTTTGTGGATCCAAAGGATAAAGGCAGTATGTAGGTTGTCAAAAAAGCTATCAAACATACCACAGACAGAATAACAGTACCGGTATATATTATAACACTTTTGTTTCTTAAACTTTTGATGATTTGCCTTTGGTCCTTTTGAAAGTTTGTGATGTTTTGACTTGTGGGTATTAAGACAGTATGTAATTTAGCAATGAGATTGGCAGAAATACTTACGCTCTATTTTGAGGAAAGCCCATTTCCATTAATGTTTCTACATCTGTTGGCATTTTGGGAAAAAGACGAAGAATTATACAATTTCAAGTAGGCTTAATAGGTGACAAAACAAAAAACTCAACAGAAATAATTATCAACTTCCGGTTTTTGTCTTTTCACCACCGATCAAATTTAAAACTACGTACCATCAAATATCGAGTAAATAGGCCTACAGAATTCTGGCACCAAGTGCAGTAAAAAATTAACATACTTTATAATGACCTGCACATTTTTTCTTTGTAAACCTTTACATAGTGACTTTACCAGTACACTCTAAGGACAAATTTTAATGTAGTTTACTTTCCATCCCATTTTGAAAACAATCTTCTTGAAGCCAACAGAAAATGTCAGTTGCAAGGTACCGTATGCAGTTTTTATCTCTAATTAGACAAATCACCTTCTTGATAGAATTGTCCATGGAACTTGTTCAGCAGAATGTGAGCATAACGCTAGCTTCTCACATCATCACATTTAGATATTCGTCTCTGCGAAGCGAGCTAGGATATAAAGTTTCATGGTCAGTATCGTGAACTTGAAGACGTACCTCACGTTATCCTAAATGCGAAATCATTCATGCACCTGACACAGAACACCTTCATTCCTATTCGCGGTGTTTTTAGTAAGTATTTATTGTGTTAATTGATTGAGGGTTGCCGCCCAATAAATCATTATAACATTACCTCCCTTTGAACTAAGAAAATTGGTCTTATTTCTTGTTTTGAATATGACAATGGTATATCTTATTCTATTTCTTAATTGAAGTATGTTTGTGATTATCTCATATAAAACTATTTATGTTTTTGCTCCTTCTTATTGAACTAAAATAAACGAATTTATTTCTTGATATTAATTCCCATAAGTTGAAGCATGATCTCTTATTTCCGCCTCTATTCAGGTTGGCCATGTCTTTGACCCTTGGACCAATAAATGGTATTATATCCTTGTGAAAACACTCTGGCATACTCAGAGCCTAGACCTCCAACACGTTCTCAGATTCTGCTATTGTGTCAGCTATGACTATTATATCATATGACCTTCATCATGGACAAAGAAATAAGATTGAAGATTCAAGAATTCTTTTTAAGCTGATATCAACAAGAACTCCGTTATTGCTTTTCCCCACAACAGCCTAGCTGTCACAGGGCCGACATGACAAAAGCGTCTTTAGTCGTTCGGATTGGATAATGAACAAAAATCCCGTGTGCTACAGGCTAATCTATGCGCGTTAAAGATCGCTCGACAGTTTGAAATCTACTGGCAAATTTCCCTCAATGCACACTGCATGGTGTTGCCGTCTTTACTGGCTCAGTAGGTGCAGGGCGGTATTTTCTGTACCCATATAATTTGTAAGCGAGAAGGCGTACGATAATCTGAATGAATATATCAAGGGTAGCAATAATTTGTCTAAATCAGTGATCTATTCTTTAATTAACAAATGGAATGAACATATCCCATATCAAAAACACAAAAACAACAAAAATAAGTGATAACAATAATTAAACTTAAATGTCGGGAAAAAACTATCAAAAATATACTGATGGACCGATGTTCTATTTCTATAAGCTGAGATACCTGTTAACATTATACGATGCGATTGTATATCAATAACAGCAGACCGAATTATGTTTTTTTTTTATATAAAAACCCAGCTAAAGTTTTCTTTCATGGCAATAACACAGTTTCAGAAGAATTTGAGCACAAATTATTATTTTGTGACTTCGTTTACTGTTGTACACTAGGAAGTTTGGAACTTGCTATGAAACAAGATGCTGTTAAAATCATTTTTTAGATTTTTTAGATTTGAATATTTTCTTAACGCCATTCCACACCGTTTTCTTTTTCTTTTTTTGCATACCAATTGCCGATATAGCTGCTAAGCGGAATACCTCTCGAATTCCACCGTCCATTAAAGCGGAGCACTCAACATAAGCGTCAGCATGAAGTTTTTTTGATATCTTTTTCGCATTGCGGTATTTAATATGATTTTTATTTTCCTCTTCTCTCAGATCCTGTTTGGTACCAACGAGAATAAACGGGGTTCCCGGTTTAAATTCTTTAAGTTCTGGCAGCCATCTTGTTTTTACGTTTATCAATGAGTCTTGATCCACTAGAGAGAAACACACAATAAACACATCCGTATCAAAGTAAGATAAAGTTCGTAATCTATCATACGTTTCCTGTAATGAGAAACAACTTTATGGTTAAAACGATGAATCAACAATTATCAGAGAATTTGCATCAAGGAATTAGTTTTTGTTGTTTTCTACTTAAATTCCATTTAGCGATTAGGTAGAATGCAATAACGATTTATATCATTAATAACATGAAGCCCAAACAAGGATATCGACCTGCAACAATAATGCAACGAATTTCTTTACTTAAAAAGGTGCTCATTTCAGATCGAACTAGAAAATCTTGCCAGTTTTTTTTTTCAAATTCTTCAAAATAGGCATCATATTGTGTTTGGGATCAAGTCAAAGGTAACGTTGTTAACCTACCTGTCCAGCTGTATCCATTAAATTCAAATTAACTTGTCTTCCTTCCACTTCAATTGCAGCTAAAATATACAAATATACACAAAATCAAATATTTTCAACATCTTAGCATATTCTGATAACATTGTTTTCGAATACCACCTTGGACTGTCTCTTTAAAAAAATTACTTTATATATAATAGGTCACGCCTAAACGGCTTATTATTATTTCCGGTTGATGAAAAATTCGATCGGTTTATGTTTGAATGTGCTTATATCTGAACTTTGGACTTCTTGTGACAAATTGAGGGAAGTTAAAACGAAAACTCTACTTTGGAATTTTTGAAATTATTTCCTGAAACTTATATTATTATATTATGTTTGTGCAGAAATGATCGGTCTCTCTCAATCAATACTCGAAAAGTCACAACATAATAAATCAAATCGTTCGCTATTGTTTTTAGTTGAACTCATTGCAATCAAACGACCAAAACTTCCACCAAACAGGGTCCAAAACTCAAGGACAAGCGTAGCAACAATTTCACCATTACCGTACGAAAAATAGTTTCCTTATCGTTTACACTTATAATGTGGTATAGAATTATTATATTTTTTTGCTCCATCTTTCAAAATTCATCGATTATTACGTTTAAGTGTTTCATGTTATGTCTTTAAAAATGAAAGATCTGAAATGAGACAAAAAATATGTTCCTGTGTTGTCTTTTTATTTTCTATGGCGGCTTTCTTAACTACATACTTTCTTTTCGCCGTTGAAGTATCCATTTTTACGTGACAATGGTTTGACTAGACTTGTCATCGGATACAGGTCTATCAATTTAAACATTTTAAGCTGTCATTAATTGTGACACTGTCGTTATTTCTAAAGGCTTTTAAAAAGGATGATTACGAAGTGTAGCATTCCATAAACCCTCAACTATTTCAACATTTCAAATATTGAGGGCACATAGCCAAATCCGTTATCTGAAACTTTGTGTCGTTAAAGTCGTGAGAGGTGAGGCAGGTTTGAATTTGAATATGATACGGTTATCGTGTCGTTTGCATAAATATAAATAACAAAAGGCGAAAGACTTTCGCCCTGTTTCATACCTGTTTTGGGATAGTCGTTTTTCTTTTTCAACGTAGAGGTTTATGTCGATAATATTATCCTGTTGATCCAGAATTCGTTGTTGTAATATTATTATTGGAGTTTTCATATTATATGACCCTTCAAAATTTACTTATTTATTTGTTTGTTAAGATTTTTTTATGGTTTACTCCATGCACAACGGTATAATGTCATTTAAAAATTTACTGTTTACATTTTCTGGCAAATGTTGATGCTGTATCAATTTGATATTTGAATCACCAAGATATCTTTCCTTTCGCAAAAATATGGTAGTCGTACCAAAGCCAAGGTGTATATTTGAATGTAAGCCTCGAAATTTGTTTGACAATTTTAGAAGACGTATTCGAACGAAAATTGATTTAAAACAATCGTTCAGTTTTATTTTATAATCGCCATAATAAATAGGGTATTTTTCATTTTCAAAATCTGAATTCGCTACTGAAATAGAACGTTATTCCCCATTTACTTGTGTAATGTTATTGTACAAACATGACTGTTTACGACCTTTTAACCTTTCATATGCGATTAACACTCTTAAATCTTCCTGATTGTAATCATGCATGAAAAATGCTTGATCCTGATTTGAATCAATAGACATGATTATGTCATTCTCATTGACCTGTTATATTCAGAGAGGGAAATCTTTTTTTTATTATTATATCATCCGAAACATATTTGTCATACTTTGTCAGCAGGGGATATGGAAAACAAAACTGAAACAAAATGAGAGATTAATAGGCTATCAATATCTGAATCATAGTTACGTGTTTCGTATACAAATTTAAATTCAATCATATTTCGAACGCTGTTACATTAACTGATATTGCGTACGCTATAACATTTTTGTTATTAATGCGAAGGATATAACATTTTTGTTATTATTGCGTACCATACGGCATTAATTACTGATAGTGCTTCTCTGTTACATTTACATTCTTAAAAAGCGTACGATATGGCATTAATTACTGATAGTGCATCTCTGTTACATTTACATACCTATATTCCGTACGATATGGCATTAGTTACTGATGGTGCTTCTCTGTTACATATATAGTACGATATGGCATTAGTTACTAATTGTGCTTGTCTGTTACACTAAAATACCTATATGGCGTACTCTATTACATTTCTATCATTATTGTGTACGATATTACATTAATTACTGATAGTGCTTGTCTGTTACATTTACATATCCATATTGCGACGGTGTTACATTTTTATCATTATTGTGTACGATATTACATTAATTACTGATAGTGCTTTCTGTTACATTTACATACCTATATGGCGTACGCTATTACATTTTTATTATTATTGTGTACGGTATTACATTAATTACTGATAGTTCTTGTCTGTTACATTGAAATACCTATATGGCGTACGCCTGTTTACATTTTGTAATATTCATTATTACTGAAGTGTTATCTTACCCTTTAAACCTATATGGCGTACCTTTTCATGAATTATATATTTTTAAACTGTTACATGTACTTATTGTTCTTACGCTGTTAGATTTGTAACACTTCGTACACTGCAACATTTCATACACCATTAAACTCGTCTCATAAACTCATAAAAAGAAGTGTTTTAAACTTAGTTACATTTCCTTAAATCTATTACATTTATTTACCTTTTAAACTAAGTCACATTTCCTTAAATCTATTACATTTAGTTACCTTTTAAACTAAGTTACATTTCCTTAAATCTATAACATTTAGTTACCTTTTAAACTAAGTTACATTTCCTTAAATCTATAACATTTAGTTACCTTTTAAACTAAGTTACATTTCCTTAAATCTATAACATTTAGTTACCTTTTAAACTAAGTTACATTTCCTTAAATCTATAACATTTAGTTACATTTTAAACTAAGCTACATTTCCTTAAATCTATAACATTTAGTTACCTTTTAAACTAAGTTACATTTCCTTAAATCTATAACATTTAGTTACCTTTTAAACTAAGCTACATTTCCTTAAATCTATAACATTTAGTTACCTTTGAAACTAAGTTACATTTCCTTAAATCTATAACATTTAGTTACCTTTTAAAGTAAGTTACCTTTCCTTAAATCCATTACATTTAGTTACCCTTTAAACTAAGTTACATTTCCTCAACTCACTCTATTACATTTAGTTACCTTTTAAACTAAGTTACATTTCCTGAAATCTATTACATTTAGTTACCTTTTAAACTAAGTTACATTTCCTTAAATCTATAACATTTAGTTACCTTTGAAACTAAGTTACATTTCCTTAAATCTATAACATTTAGTTACCTTTTAAAGTAAGTTACCTTTCCTTAAATCCATTACATTTAGTTACCCTTTAAACTAAGTTACATTTCCTCAACTCACTCTATTACATTTAGTTACCTTTTAAACTAAGTTACATTTCCTTAAATCTATAACATTTAGTTACCTTTTAAACTAAGTCACATTTCCTTAAATCTATTACATTTAGTTACCTTTTAAACTAAGTTACATTTCCTTAAATCTATAACATTTAGTTACATTTTAAACTAAGTTACATTTCCTTAAATCTATAACATTTAATTACCTTTGAAACTAAGTTACATTTCCTTAAATCTATAACATTTTGTTACCTTTTAAAGTAAGTTACCTTTCCTTAAATCCATTACATTTAGTTACCCTTTAAACTAAGTTACATTTCCTCAACTCACTCTATTACAATTAGTTACCTTTTAAACTAAGTTACATTTCCTGAAATCTATTACATTTAGTTACCTTTTAAACTAAGTTACATTTTCTTAAATCTATTAATTTATCTATCCCCCATTAAATGATAATTTGATCCATTTTTCACCCGATAACGTTTTTATACCATCGTAACTTACTTTCCTTTTATGATTAGCCTTAATTTTACCATAAACGAAATTTTTAAGTCTTCACATAGTTTATATAATTCAAATCGTGTGATTTATAAATAATAGACATGTTTCAAACTTAGTTTTTATTAAAATCAAATTAAATTTTAAATGTAAAAACCGTTTTTAAAAAGTTAAAATTTCCTTAAACTTTTTATTACATGCAAAAAGGCTACCTTTAAATATAAAGTTAAAATTTCCGTGAAAATCCCCAAAATAACAATTCAATTTTTGTAAACCTAATTCATTTTTTTAATTATCTATTACATTTTAGGATATCTTTGTAAAGCTAACTTATATTTCCTTAAATCATTACATTTAAAATTTTTTACCGTTTGTAAAATAAGTTATTTTCCTTCAACGATTATGCCAGTCCCATTTGGGGTTGCCGTTTAAAGTTTAAATTTAGTTAACTGAAAAAATTAGGACCGTAGTTTGCCGTTTGAACAGATTCCACATCCAGTTCCGATAACCCTTTTACAATTTATTTTCATTTCATTTATTGACTCCTTGCAGTTATGGTGATGAATACATTGGCCGGGGTGCCAAATATATTATGAGCTGCTTTACTCTATTACATTAAGTTATATTTCCTTTTTAGTTGCTTATTGAACTTACATTTGCTTCATTCGATTACATTTCGTTATATTTCCGAAATGCTATTACATTAAGTTACATTTCATTAACTCTGTTGCTTTTAGTTATATTACATACACTTGGTTACACTTTAATTCGTATAAAATATTATTGCGTTTCAATCAGTAATATTCTGTACTGTTGTGGAACAATGAATTATGTTCGTTAAGTTATGTTTCGTCCACTACATTAGAGTTAAACTTTAGGAATCTGAAATATTTGACGAAATATTAAACAAGCTGATCAAGCGAATATTTTTGATCGCCTAAATATTTACTTTGCGAAGACTATACGTTTTTAAAAAACCAAGTATTAAAATGACCAATTTGACGAGGTTTTTTCAATGAGCCCAACCTACTAAAGACACTATTTGAGATGACGCGAATGCAAATGTTTTGTTAACACCCAATTTTATTAGCTTTAAGGCGCAGTAGTTGAAAATGAATATTGTAATTTTTGTTATAAAAATGTAAGGTAAAATATCCGATACAACAACCTTAAAAGTTAAATCATTTGTGGCCTATTCCAGTATTGACAACGGAAGCTGAACCATTATAATATGAAGACATAATCTAGATCCAAAAGTCCAAATTGTGCATCTGGTAACGAATTGAACGGCTATTCGGTTTTCAGCAAGGGTTAAATATGCTTCCTCTGAATATGTTGACAAAATGACAAATCCGAGGAGCATTCGGTATTCCAAATTGATGGGCATTCCCCATCTCGTCCGCGATAGCCGCTGAAATAAACAACAAATCCCTTCGAAATAATCAAAGTTTCTTACCATTATAGTTATCAAAACAAGTCGGTATATAACCCTCCAGAAATTTACCATTCACATATTTCAACAACATACTAGTCTTTCCCACCCAACCATCCCCTACAACAACACACTTTAACCCTCTGTCTTCATTTTTCTCCATAGTTATAATCGTCATCTTGACACTTTCGTTATCTTTTACTAACTGACAATTCAAACTTGAGGTTTTATTTCGTCTGCTCTAAAAACCCATGTGATTAATAAGTAATATAAGTAGATTTATTTCTGACGTCATGATAACTGTGTAAGTTTCAAGTTGTAGACGATGACAGCCAAGTCTCTTAGTATCTGTTATATCAATGAATGACAAACTAACTAAATATGGGTCTAGATATTCGAGAAATACATTACCCGATCGTTTTGTGATATTCTGACGCCGAATACTATTTATATACACAATTTTGGCTTAGGTCCTTATTGGGGAAATACTACTATAAATATCCCTTTTGCTATTATGACCAGTGGTTCACTTTGAATTATATAAATCTTTCTTAGGTAATAATTTAACACCTGAGTTGGGAGTTGGTTTTTAGTCAACACAGTATATATAGCAATGACCTAATACTATTTCTTAAAGAGTGTTCATGCAAAATATGTGGCTTATTAAAGGAATAATAGGTCTTCGAATGAACATAGAATTTGAAAATTAGAAAATTGGTCAGTAACAGCTCTATTCAGCAGTAAATATACCTGCTACCATAAATAACATAAAAAATAGTAATTATCCAGTAAGATGCATTTGATTAGTGAAAAACGCTTAATAAATGGATTAAGCGTTTTTAAAAAATGACTTAGTTTTGCGAGTTTTCAAGCTCTTAAGCGATTATGTTACTTTATGATGCCAGGTAAGTTCCCTGATGAATATACACTCATATTGACCTTTCTTGAGAACTAAAATTTACCTATTATCCCTTCAAGAAAGGCAGCGTCCTAGATAGAGATAAATTTGACGAGTATTCTTGCAAACAATGTCCCCATAGCACACTTCGCTGTTTGTTTTACCGTGTACATTTCCCTGTCAAAAAGCTTAGTTCTTTTAAGTTTTAGCTAAGTTACCTCCCTTCACTATTGAAAATTCAAATTTTTCCCGAAATTCTTATCTGTCTTGGAGTCTTCTTAGGTGCTAACCTTGGTAATGACTGAACCTCAGTTATGGATAGATTACCCATAATATAATGATGTTGTATGTTCAAATCAAGGGATACTAACCAATGGATTGGGTTCATCGCCATGAATTCTACAATTTATCAGTACAGTTATTCCGCAATACGAACCTATTTACAAACCATGTTTATGAACTAAAGAACACCTACACCTGTACGTTCTACTTCATAGTTGCTGGAATAAAGAGGGAAAAGCTTTGTTACGTCCTGATTTGCAATAAATTTTTGTTCGGTCTTCTGAAGATCAAATGTCACGTTTATAGAAGACAATTAATTCTGGTAGGGCATTCTGGAAAAAGAAAAAGGTATGTCGAGAACATTTTGAAAATTAGGATTGATTTGCGAAAATCTCAGGTCTTGTTGAAGTTTAAGATGGTCAGGTTTATTTGACGAATACCTTTTAAGGTGCTTTTATTCCTCCGGGAAGATCGTTTATTTGATAATTAATCATCTTTAGGAAGCAATGTATATAAAACAGACGTATCTAACTTAACACAGGCTGCCCCAGCACTCATTGGCGAATAATAAGGGGTAAATTAATGGCTAAAATAAGAAATTTTAGGGCTTACTTATTGCAAAATCAGACAGTTTAAGACATTTCAATGGATTACATTCGCACATTAAAGAAACGACTGATTGAGTCCTATGAAAAATTGTTAAAATCACATATGACCACGTGAAACGATTGCGCTTGGTAAAAGTAGAAAATAAATTATTAATTGACAAAGAAAAGAAAGAAAGAAAGAAAGGAAAAAGAATATTAAGACTTCTTTCGGATTTTACCTTGATTTCAACAATTTAAAGGATTCTTTAAAATGAAAAAAGTGTATTTTTTGTTGATCACTTGGTTGAAATCTGGGAGGGTGTTCGCTGTGAGATGTTATGTTATAGTGTGCAGTGATGAAATGAGTTATTGGTCGGACGTTTTTTGAAGACAATTTGCAATCATTTTTTAGGTGGGCATTGCAATATCAACAGAAGCGTTTGTTATCGCTAGTACAATTACTACATCCACATGTCCAAATTGAAAATCAGGTGACGAAGTGGTAGGCTATGATTAGGTTTTTAGCAAGAGTGAAAGGTTTTTCGAATAACTGGAAAATCCACGAGGCATTCGATATTCCAAATTGTAGGGCATTCCCTATCTCGCCCGCGTCAGCCGCTTGAATAAGCAACAAAACCCTTAAAAAATAATCAAAAGTATATAGCAAAGTTTCTTACCATTATATGTCTCAAAAGAACGAGGTATATTATAACCCTTAATAAATTTATTATCAACATATCTCCACAACATACTAGTCTTTCCTACCCAAACATTTCCTACAACAACACAATTTATCGTTACATCGTCTCTTTTCTCCATAGTTATAGCCTAATCTTGAAACTTTCGTTATGTCTCTACTAATTGACAATTCAAACTTCAAAATTATATTTCGTCTGCTTATTGTGACGTCATAACTATGAAAATATGTCGTATTTGTAGATATTCGAGAAATACATCAGTAACCAAGGTGTCTTCTCATATCGCCCTTTCTTATTCCTCTTAAATATTTCCAATCTCGCCCCTTCCCAGTTTGTTCCTTTTTCGGTTTTCCCTTGCTCATATTGCTCCTTACCATTGCGCCCCTTTCCCGTTTCCTCAAATCCTATTTGATTATTTTATCCCTAACAACAACCAGCCAAATATCAATCAACATGAATATGAATGATCAGAACGAGTTTGGAAGAATGAAGAAGATCGAATAACTCACGCAACACCATCTAGGGCCGAGTTTCGCGGCCGTGTCATTCGAACCGACCAGATCTCAAGAATGATCAACAACCAACAGCACAGAATCATCCAACTTGAACCAATCCAACTACCAACTATTTCTACGAATACCAACATAGTTTGCGATAACAACATCCACTGGAAGCAAACTAACATATTTCTAATTTAGTTTTACTTAATCTGTTATAATTATGTTAAATATAACATGCAAACATCGTGCATCTGTTCACTTCACAAGTTATCTCCTTAAATCTCCATCTACCCGATAAAGATTTCGGGAAAAATTGAATCTTCTATTGTGAAGAGAACAAAGAGAACTCAGATTTTTGTCTGTTAACACGTTACAACAAACGGCGAAATTAACAATTGCATATATTGCCTTTCTTAAAGGGATAATAGGCGTTAGAACGAACATAAAATTTTAAGTTCACTCAAATTTGGACAATGACAGTATGTATCCATCAGTGGACTTACCTATACATCAAAATCCCTCTAAAATCCGATAAATCCCCAAAATAAAGTAATTAATCATAAAACGCTTGAGCCATCCATCAAGCGATTTTCAAATCGTGTAAATATAAAGGGAAGTAACTCTAACATGTGAGTTTTCATGCGTCCTTGACCCCTACTGTTGAATTCCACAATGATGTTTTAGCGTTGATTTACCAGACGCTTTTATTCTCAAACTGAATGGAATCGTCGCTGGCTCACTTTTTTTTTAAAAATTCCGAATATATTTTTATTGTGGCTTTTTTGGTAATTTGGTAAAGTGTGGGATGCATACTTATTTAACTAATAGTCAATATGAAACACAAATATAGGCCTTAGGACGAGTGTATTCTAACGCCTATTATCCCTTTAATAATAATATTATGGTTTATTAAGAAAGGCAGAACTCTGAATGGAAGATAAATTTGACACAATTATACCTTGACAAGTAGGCCTATTCAAGCAAACATGCCCCTATTGCACATTTCGAAATGTATCCATAGACTTAGTTTACTATTTAGCTTATGTCCCCTATTTTTATACGTCCACATTATAATGTGGTCGTATATTGTCGTCACCCCTGTCCGTCCGTCCGTCCGTCCGTCCGTCCGTCCACAATTGCTTGTGAACGCAATAGAGGCTACAGTTTTTGTCGGATTTGAATGAAACTTGCTGTGATCATTTATATTGATGAGATCTCGGACAAGTTCGAAATTGGCAATTTTTCGATGAACGGTTTTTGAGTTATTGCACTTGACTTAGCCAAAACGCGTCAAAATTGGCTTGTGAACGCGATAGAGACTACAGTTTTCATCAGATTTAAATGAAACTTTCTGTGATCATTAATATTGATGAGATCTTGGACAAGTTCGAAATTGGCGATTTTTCGATGAACGGTTTTTGAGTTATTGCACTTGACTTAGCCAAAACGCGTCAAAATTGGCTTGTGAACGCGATAGAGACTACAGTTTTCATCAGATTTAAATGAAACTTTCTGTGATCATTAATATTGATGAGATCTCGGACAAGTTCGAAATTGGCGATTTTTCGACGAATGGTTTTTGAGTTATTGCACTTGACTTAGCCAAAACGCGTCAAAATTGGCTTGTGAACGCGATAGAGACTACAGTTTTCATCAGATTTAAATGAAACTTGCTGTGATCATTTATATTGATGAGATCTTGGACAAGTTCGAAATTGGTGATATTTCGATGAATGGTTTTTGAGTTATTGCACTTGACTTAGTCAAAACGCCTCAAAATTGGCTTGTGAACGCGATAGAGATCACAATTTCCATTTGATTTGAATGAAACTTTCTGCGATCATTAATATTGATGAGATCTCGGACAAGTTCGAAATTGGCGATTTTTTCGACAAATGGTTTTTGAGTTATTGCACTTGACTTAGCCAAAACGCGTCAAAATGGGCTTGTGAACGCGATAGAGACTACAGTTTTCATCAGATGTGAATGAAACTTGCTGTGATCATTTATATTGATGAGATCTTGGACAAGTTCGAAATTGGCGATTTTTCGATGAATGGTTTTTGAGTTATTGCACTTGACTTAGCCAAAACGCGTCAAAATTGACTTGTGAACGCGATAGAGACTACAGTTTTCATCAGATTTGAATGGAACTTGCTGTGATCATTTATATTGATGAGATCTTGGACAATTTCGAAATTGGTGATTTTTCGATGAATGGTTTTTGAGTTATTGCACTTGACTTAGTCAAAACGCCCCAAAATTGGCTTGTGAATGCGATAGAGATCACAATTTCCATTTGATTTGAATGAAATTTGGTGTTATCATTTATATTGATCTTGGACAAGTTTGATCGTGACTATTTTTAGGTGAACGCTTTTTGAGTTATTGGCCTTGAATAAGTCAAATTGCGTCGAAATAGACTTGTGAACACGATAGAGACAACAGTTTTCATCTGATTGGAATGAAATTTGGTGTGATCATTGAAGTTGATGTCATCTTGGTCAAGTTCGAAATTAACATTTCGATATACTGTTTTTGAGTTATTGCACTTGACTTAGTCAAAACGCAGCTTGTGATTGCGATAGACAATACAGTTTTCATCTGATTTTAATGAAATTTGGTGCAAACATTTATATTGACGAGAACTTGGATTAGACCTAAATAATCTTAGAGTCTTTGCCTGTGTTAAAACAGAAAATATATTTTAAAGTGGGCGTATCTTGCTAGGCAACCACTTGTCTTAATTTAGTTACATTTCCTTAATTCTATTACAGTTATTAATATTTCTTTCAATTTATTATTTTTAGTTACATTTCTTTAATGTATGGATTTTAGTAATCTAGATAGACTTCAGTTACGATTTTGAAAAATATTGTTGAAGATTTTGAATTATGAGTATAGAGACTCACTAATTCATTTGCCCTGTGTTTCCATGCTAAATCACGAAATTTAACCTTCTATAGCTTTTTCCAGAAATCTCGTAGAATACCTTCCAGTAAGTCACATGAAAGCTTAGCCAATACAGTACTTGGTTTCTCTGCAAAAATTTAATATAGCATGAAAGTTTTGTACTAGTCAAAAAAGAAAGTAAACCATTTTATCAACATCCGCTTTACTGTCACTGTACTATTTTTAGAAGTAACCTTCCGCAAATTAAATTTCTGATTATCTCAAATATTCTGAAAAAAAATGCAATTTCAGACATCAAATTTCAAATCTAGACCAAAAATAAGTCATGTTTATAAAATGTAGCGGTCTAGTTTTATTTTGTCAAAATATACTGAACATCATTGAAAACGCACCACCCCTAAAATTGTGGATTTCTAAGAGCAGAAATGAGCAATCTATGTAAATTTTACATATTTGTGTAGACCAATGTTTGATAAAGAACAGAAGCAAAAAACAATCAAGCAAAACAGTGAAGATTTAATGCAGCTGACAATGAAATAAAGATGGGGTCAAAATGGAAAGTCAGTAGCGTGTATGACCTCCGTTAGCAGCAACACAAGCTGTGCAACGTCTCCTCATTGAACGGATAAGTCTCTGAATAAAGTCCTGAGGCACTGCATTCCACTCTTGCTGCAAGGCATTGTTGAGTTCCCCAAGGTTGTTGATCTGCGGACGAACTGCGTGGCGTTGGCCGATGTAATCCCACAAGTGTTCGATGGGTGACAAATCTGGTGACAATGCAGGCCAATGAAGTAGAGGAATGTTGTTGTTAGCCAGATACTGTATCGAAACACCATGCCAACGTCGTAACAACCACACACGATGCTGTTCAGCCCATTGTCGGCGTTCACGGAGATGCCTGTCAGTCAGGATGGGTCCAACGTAAGGGCGTCGACAACGTAACCCTGCCGCACGGAGACGGCGTCGGACGGTGGAAGCACTGATCAAACCACGTCGACTCTGGACATTGTTGGCGGTTCTGGCAGCGGGCAAGGTTCGATCCCGAATATGGCGCCGTACAATGTCTCGATCTTGACGAGGGGTGGTTACACGTGCCTGACCTGGGCGTTGCCGGTTCCTGCTGGTTCCTGTTTGTTGGTATCTGTTAGCAAGCCTCAGAATGGTCGAATGATGACACCCAAATCGTCGTGCAATGTTTCTGCTTGAAGCACCGACCTGCAACATACCCAATGCCCGTTCTCGTTCCTCTGGTGACAATCTTTGCATGGCGAAAAAACTTTACTTACGAAAGTACTGCGAAAATGTAAACGGTTTTGTGCCGAAGGTCATTTATACCCCTGAACAGGATGCTTTCTGCATGCAATTTGTGTCCTTCGTGTATGATGTGCATGAATTTGTTTTCATGTGATGTGTTAGATGTCGTGTTCGAACGATCCGTTTTTTACTGTAGAGCGTTATTTACGATCTACTGTGTTATTGTCACAATTCCCACCATTAATTTTCCATTTCCAAAAGATTCTAGTGCCTTATTTCAAAATTTACATGTGGTGCGTTTTCAATGATGTTCAGTATATATTGAATTTATGTACAAAAGCTAAATATTGGCTATATAGGCTTTCTCGAAATGGTAAGTTTTCAACGAGTTTCAATTTCTGCAAAAAGTAATAGAATGTTAGTTTAGTGATTTAACATGGAAAGAGGTCCAAATTACAAATCTGCTCACGAATGGGTAGGCTATTAGGTTTCTAACACGGTGAAAATACGCTTCCCTCAAAAGGGTTTCGAATAATTGAGTCGTTCAAATTGGTGGGTATTCCCTATCTCCTCCGTTACACCCGCTGAAAAAAGCAACAAATTCCTTCAAAATAATCAACATAAATAGCAAAGTTTCTTACCAGTATATTTCTCAAAAACAGTAGGCATATAACCTTCCATAAATTTACCATTAACATATCTCCACATCAAACAAGTCTTTCCCACCGCACCGTCTCCTACAATAACACACTTTACCGTTACATCTTCTTTATTCTCCATAGTTGTCATCTTCGAACTTTCGTAATATTTTAAAAACTTGAGATTTTATTTCGTATTGTCTAAAAACCCGCTGTGGTTGATAATAAGTAATATAATTAGATTTCATTGTGACGTCATGATAACCATACTATCGTAGACCTTGCCAGTCTCTAAGTTACTTGTCCAATGAATTCCAAATTGACTAAATAGTGGTCTATAGAAATACATCCCATCTGTACCCAAGGTGTCTTCCTTCATCGCCCTTTCCCATATTTCCCTTAAATTATCTCTATTTCACTCCTTCCCATTTCACCCTTTTCCCATATTCGTCCCCTTTTCAGTGCGTCATTTGCCCATTTTACCCCTTCTCATTTTTCCCCGACCCATTTCAGCCCTTTCATATTTCGCCCCTTACCCATTTTGTACCCCCCCCCCCTTAAAAAATATATCATTTAGAAATTATGCTTGTTCTGGTTTCGAATTCTGTGTTGCCTGTTTACTGTGGTGTTGGACTTGGTTGGTGACAATGACAAGTGTCTATTTTTGAAGAGACTGTAAACAAAAGTCTAGTGTGCATTTGACAGCGCCCAAATAAGAATGTAGTTTTTATGTGATAAAAAAAAAAACCCCAAAACAGTATCTTGCACCACATGAAGCTATCTTCGCAAAATTTACCAAACAACATACTAACAAGAGAAGAATGTCTTAATCAATTAAAGAATTACATTGTTGTTTAACATATCATTATAAAAATAAATCTTAATATTGGCCCGTATGCACCAACAAAGATCAAAGGGCAATATACAAAATTCTAAATTTCTAAAAAATATTCTTTATTTAAAGTATCGACTTGATCAACCCTTTTGAATTTGTTTTAAGAGAATATATTTAAAGTGTTCAACGAATTCGATACCGAAAATCGATATAATGTGAGGCTTATTAAGAAAGGTAGCATCCGGAATAGAAGATTTAATTTTATCTTGCTGACTATTCTGACCAATCTGACAAATATATGCAATTACTCACTTCGCTGTTTGTAGTAACGTGTTAATGTCGCAGACAAAAATCTGAGTTCTCTTTGTTAAGTTATCTCCCTTCAAAATAGAAGATTCAATTTTTTCCCAAAATCTATATCGGGTAGATGGAGTTTTGTAAGGTGAAAAGATGCACGATGTTTGCCTCGATTATTGTGGTACAGTGATGGATATGGAAACTACAAGAAGTTGCCGTCTGTCACAGTGACATTGGGATTCGGGATAGATCGAAAACCAATAATATAGCCGCAAGCAAAACAATGGAACAAACAAACTTAGTATGGAACGCCATTAACGCAAAAGGTAGTTCACAGATTCTAAATTAGTTTAGTAGATTCTAAATTAGTGTAGTGAATTCTATCAGTTTCGTAGAAAATCTATTCGTTTCGTGAAAAATCTGGCCGTTTCGTAAAAAATCTGGCTGTTTCGTAAAAAATCTGGCCGTTTCGTGAAAATTCTAGGTTTCGTGAAAATTCTGGATTTCGTGAAAGTTAAGCCGACATCTAACACCAGGGGGCGCGCAATATGTCAAAGTTCATAGGGCTATAAATAGAATAATATCGATGCCAAAACACTTTGTGTTTTGTGCCGTTTTCTGATTATAAACAAATTATTGTTTTTTTTTTTTATAAATACAAGAACTCAGAAAAATTCAATCAGGGCGATGGCTGCTCGTCATAAGTTTCGAAATTTGCTGGACTGATTTTAGGTATATAGCATTAATTTTACCTAAATAATAGAAATAGGCATAGATAAAGAAGCACATAACAAATGGATCTACTTATCATTTATTAATTCAAAATTTCAAATGCACATACAGGCAGTGATATTTTTTCTCTCTTCTAAATCAGTAAGAGTGAAATAATATAATGGGTGATGTCAGAAATAGACATAGATATTGAAATAGATTTTGAATATGATTCATTTATAATAAAACTGTATTATTATGTCACTACCAGGTCTTAGCATTCTTCAACTTGGTCCTGTGCCAACATTTTTCTCCTACAAAGTGTTTTGGCATCAATATTATTCTATTTATAGCCCTATGAACTTTGACATATCGCGCGCCCCCTGGTGTTAGATGTCGGCTTAACTTTCACGAAATCCAGAATTTTCACGAAACCTAGAATTTTCACGAAACGGCCAGATTTGTTTACGAAACAGCCAGATTTTTTACGAAACGACCAGATTTTTCACGAAACGAATAGATTTTCTACGAAACTGATAGAATTCACTAAACTAATTTAGAATCTACTAAACTAATTTAGAATCTGTGAACTTACCTTTTGCGTTAATGGCGTTCCATAACTTAGGCCGCATCACATACGTATTTGTATTTGTAGTTTTCAAACTGTCAGACAAGGGTCCCGACCTGTAGACATTCTCTCGCCTTCAAGAGAAGGTAGGGTAGGGATACAAGAAGAAGCAATCCTTACCTTGTGATGTTTTAAACCGGATAATGGTGTCAAAACATCAAATTGATAGGCTAAGGCAAAAAAGGACTGGAAACGAATGACGCACTATGCGCAATGTTATTTTGATGAGAGCTACGAGAGCGTCTAATACGAAATTACTGACGGGACGAACACAATTGAAGACAAAGGTACTTTGTAAATAACATGACATAATTGGCATATTGATAACTATTGACATCGTACGATGAGCGTTGCATTTTCATATCTGTAAACCGACGTCTAAACTACATACATATCATTATATTTTACGAAAAACGTTGTGCTGTTCTGATTCGCTTATGGGTGACAATGCTGTAGTAGGAATCACTTGAAAATTACGATGAGTTTGTACGGTTGCCAATGTCATATCTATTAGCATATATTCGAAATGTACACTAAGATTTGTCAGAATTTGGTAGGACAAACGTAAATTTAGAAATTGACTAAATAGTGGTCTATAGAAATACATCCCATCTGTACCCAAGGTGTCTTCCTTCATCGCCCTTTCCCATATTTCCCTTAAATTATCTCTATTTCACTCCTTCCCATTTCACCCTTTTCCCATATTCGTCCCCTTTTCAGTGCGTCATTTGCCCATTTTACCCCTTCTCATTTTTCCCCGACCCATTTCAGCCCTTTCATATTTCGCCCCTTACCCATTTTGTACCCCCCCCCCCCCCCTTAAAAAATATATCATTTAGAAATTATGCTTGTTCTGGTTTCGAATTCTGTGTTGCCTGTTTACTGTGGTGTTGGACTTGGTTGGTGACAATGACAAGTGTCTATTTTTGAAGAGACTGTAAACAAAAGTCTAGTGTGCATTTGACAGCGCCCAAATAAGAATGTAGTTTTTATGTGATAAAAAAAAAACCAAAAAACAGTAACTTGCACCACATGAAGCTATCTTCGCGAAATTTACTAAACAACACTAACAAGAGAAGAATGTCTTAATCAATTAAAGAATTACATTGTTGTTTAACATATCATTATAAAAATAAATCTTAATATTGGCCCGTATGCACCAGCAAAGATCAAAGGGCAATATACAAAATTCTAAATTTCTAAAAAATATTCTTTATTTAAAGTATCGACTTGATCAACCCTTTTGAATTTGTTTTAAGAGAATATATTTAAAGTGTTCAACGAATTCGATACCGAAAATCGATATAATGTGAGGCTTATTAAGAAAGGTAGCATCCGGAATAGAAGATTTAATTTTATCTTGCTGACTATTCTGACCAATCTGACAAATATATGCAATTACTCACTTCGCTGTTTGTAGTAACGTGTTAATGTCGCAGACAAAAATCTGAGTTCTCTTTGTTAAGTTATCTCCCTTCAAAATAGAAGATTCAATTTTTTCCCAAAATCTATATCGGGTAGATGGAGTTTTGTAAGGTGAAAAGATGCACGATGTTTGCCTCGATTATTGTGGTACAGTGATGGATATGGAAACTACAAGAAGTTGCCGTCTGTCACAGTGACATTGGGATTCGGGATAGATCGAAAACCAATAATATAGCCGCAAGCAAAACAATGGAACAAACAAACTTAGTATGGAACGCCATTAACGCAAAAGGTAGTTCACAGATTCTAAATTAGTTTAGTAGATTCTAAATTAGTTTAGTGAATTCTATCAGTTTCGTAGAAAATCTATTCGTTTCGTGAAAAATCTGGCCGTTTCGTAAAAAATCTGGCTGTTTCGTAAAAAATCTGGCCGTTTCGTGAAAATTCTAGGTTTCGTGAAAATTCTGGATTTCGTGAAAGTTAAGCCGACATCTAACACCAGGGGGCGCGCAATATGTCAAAGTTCATAGGGCTATAAATAGAATAATATCGATGCCAAAACACTTTGTGTTTTGTGCCGTTTTCTGATTATAAACAAATTATTGTTTTTTTTTTTTATAAATACAAGAACTCAGAAAAATTCAATCAGGGCGATGGCTGCTCGTCATAAGTTTCGAAATTTGCTGGACTGATTTTAGGTATATAGCATTAATTTTACCTAAATAATAGAAATAGGCATAGATAAAGAAGCACATAACAAATGGATCTACTTATCATTTATTAATTCAAAATTTCAAATGCACATACAGGCAGTGATATTTTTTCTCTCTTCTAAATCAGTAAGAGTGAAATAATATAATGGGTGATGTCAGAAATAGACATAGATATTGAAATAGATTTTGAATATGATTCATTTATAATAAAACTGTATTATTATGTCACTACCAGGTCTTAGCATTCTTCAACTTGGTCCTGTGCCAACATTTTTCTCCTACAAAGTGTTTTGGCATCAATATTATTCTATTTATAGCCCTATGAACTTTGACATATCGCGCGCCCCCTGGTGTTAGATGTCGGCTTAACTTTCACGAAATCCAGAATTTTCACGAAACCTAGAATTTTCACGAAACGGCCAGATTTGTTTACGAAACAGCCAGATTTTTTACGAAACGACCAGATTTTTC
The DNA here is from genome assembly GCA_030562195.1 of Nipponacmea schrenckii. Lineage (NCBI taxonomy): Eukaryota > Metazoa > Mollusca > Gastropoda > Lottiidae > Nipponacmea > Nipponacmea schrenckii. The sequence continues at coordinate 16,759,889 of CM060199.1, read as the reverse complement.
ACGAAACGAATAGATTTTCTACGAAACTGATAGAATTCACTAAACTAATTTAGAATCTACTAAACTAATTTAGAATCTGTGAACTGACCTTTTGCGTTAATGGCGTTCCATAACTTAGGCCGCATCACATACGTATTTGTATTTGTAGTTTTCAAACTGTCAGACAAGGGTCCCGACCTGTAGACATTCTCTCGCCTTCAAGAGAAGGTAGGGTAGGGATACAAGAAGAAGCAATCCTTACCTTGTGATGTTTTAAACCGGATAATGGTGTCAAAACATCAAATTGATAGGCTAAGGCAAAAAAGGACTGGAAACGAATGACGCACTATGCGCAATGTTATTTTGATGAGAGCTACGAGAGCGTCTAATACGAAATTACTGACGGGACGAACACAATTGAAGACAAAGGTACTTTGTAAATAACATGACATAATTGGCATATTGATAACTATTGACATCGTACGATGAGCGTTGCATTTTCATATCTGTAAACCGACGTCTAAACTACATACATATCATTATATTTTACGAAAAACGTTGTGCTGTTCTGATTCGCTTATGGGTGACAATGCTGTAGTAGGAATCACTTGAAAATTACGATGAGTTTGTACGGTTGCCAATGTCATATCTATTAGCATATATTCGAAATGTACACTAAGATTTGTCAGAATTTGGTAGGACAAACGTAAATTTAGATGTAGCCTAAACAAATCATTGAAATATATTGTGCTGTCATCATTGATAATATGTTTTTAATTTTACAAATGCCTGTTGTGCCTACTACTGTTGTGCTTTTCCCCAAAAATGATTTGTTCAACCATTTCTACATCGAAGTCTGCATTGATGGCCTGCAAACACTCTTTGTACATGTATTTACATTACAAGATTAAAGGCGTTAAAATGTTAATTGAAAATCATCGATTGTTAGAGATGCAAAAAAAAATTACCATCAAAAACTTTGCAGATTTAAAAATTTCTGAAATATGCTTTCTACATTCATGTCTCTACTTGATCAAACTGAATTTGATTTAAAAGAATTAATAAAAAGTATAATGTACTCATTGTTAATTATGCGATTTTTAGAATGACTCAATATTATAATTAGAAACCTTCAGAAACACATTTCTTTACAATTGTACTTTAATTTTCCTTAAAGGGATAATAGCCGTTAAAATACACTCGTCCTACGTCTAATATTTGTGTTTAATATTGACTATTGGTTAAATAACTATGAATCCCACACTTGATGAATTTTCAAAAAACGAGAATAAAACTATATTCGGATTTTTTTCAAAAAAGCGAGCAAGCGACGATTCCATTCTGTTTGGGAATAAATGCGCCTGGTAGATCAGTGCTAAAACATTCTTGTGGAAAATCTACTATGTCAGAGTTACTTCCCTTTATAATTAAAATTTGATAATCGCTTAATGGGTGTATTAAGCGTTTTATTAATAACTACTTGATTTTGTGGATTTATTGAATTATAGAGGGATTTTAATGTATAGTGATGATGCCAGGTAAGTCCACTGATGAATATACATGTATACTGTTATTTGTCAAGTTTGGGTGAAATTGAAATTTTATGTTTCTTCTAACGGCTATTATCCCTTTAAATCCGTACAGTAGCCTTCTTACACTGAACAAACTAAAAAACGAGAGTGGAAAGTTTGCGTATTTAAGTTACATTTTATTTTTGTTTCGACCTACGTCGATGTCAAATAATTAAAGTATCTATTCGAGTTTTGATGAAAACTAATGTGATGAAATGATGAGCGCAAATTATCAAAAAATATTCTATACAGAACATACATTGCACGTTGTCCAATTCTTACCCACACACATGGGACGATATCAAATTAATTTAGAACTAAGGACGGGAAACGATGAGAGAATATTTCTAATGTTAAATGTTCAATGCGGCCTGCTGTTCTAAATCGCACAATTAAATTTCACAATATATATCAATATGCTAAGCGGATAAATAATCTGGGACAGCTTTCCAGTGAAAAACATTAGATGTAATTTTCCAAGATTATGAATTTGACTAAATTTTAGTAGTAAAAAGCGCATTTTGACAGCGTGGCATGCAATACCATAGTTCACATTCGCATGATATTCAAATCATGACATGTGACAACGTCCAATTAAAAACCTTTTGACTTGTGACACCGTAGAACTCCAGGTCACATGATTAAGGTATTTCTCGCACTTATCGGTATGTCATTGATTCATAGCTTGATGACAACACGCGACATCAGTTCAACAGTTGTAGATATCCGATGATCCATTTTAATTGATCGAAAGGGACTTATAGGTATAATGCATTAAAATTTAAAATTTAAATGTTAACCTATGTTTCCTGTCACTTTTAAATTTATCGTATTAAAGAAATTTTAAATCATCTGATCCGTTAAATCAAACATTTTCATTAACACTTTTACATCAAAATATCTTTAAAACTAAGTTGATAAGTTTTACCTGAGTGGGAAATCTTTTTTAAAAGTAGGTGGGTAATAAAAAGCGCTTCCTTACATAAGGAATCCCCCTACTTTGTTTTAGATTTTCAAACTTGGCCAAGAAGAGGAAATGTCCATCTTTCGACCTGACCTATAATTATACATAAGAATCCTTTTTTTAATCCGTTAGCAGTAATTAGTTAATTATGACTTTTCGTCCGGCAGATTTAACGAATGCTATCACAAAAGGTTATAATATATTGCCTCTGAATCATGTCGAGGTTGTTCCAGGAATCATGACATTGACCTGGCACCAAGGAGGAAGTACGGAAGTGCCAATCAGACTTGTTCAATATCAGTTTTATTATTATTACTTCCTCGTGTGCTAGATTGATAAATAGAGTCATAAATATCATATATGTTATTTGATAATTACTCGATTCCTAGAATATAGAATAACACTTATAGATATCATATCATATCGTTCTGAGAAAACACTTGATTATTGTTAAGGGCGATCGGAAATAAATTGAGATTGAATACTGTGCCTTTCTCCGCATCATCCATATAGCAATTTTTAAAGTCCAACAAAGATATATATTATAGCAGCCCCTCTTTCCTCTACATCAGGGGTATTCAACCTTTTCCAGCAATGTCCCCATTTTTTGGTTAATGAAAAGTTCGAGTCCCCCATTTCATTCCAAATATTAACTTACCATAACTGTCGAATAGAATATATAAAAATTCATAAAACTATCTTCATACAATCATATTGTATAAATAAATTACACCCGGCACGGCCTTGGATTAAATCTTAACCCATAACAGGTTCGCGCCCCCGAAAAGTTTTCCGACGTCCCCAAGGTTGAAAACCCCTGCTCTACATTGTTTGCTTTCATACCATATGTGTATATACTATCATTCACCCCCCCCCCCCTTCAAGTGCGTAGGGCTGGTCTTTCCTATTTTAATTCACCCCAAAAACGTGCACAGTTATTCGAAATCTTATTTTTTGACTAAATTTGGTTCCGCCCATATTCATGGACATAAACCTACACATTCCATTTTGCTCTTTTTCCGAAACACACCTGACTCCCTTCTTATCTCCGTGTAGGCTAAAACCACTTCGCTTCCCTTCCATTTCTAAACATCTGATTCCAGTTTCTTATCTTGTCGTATACAATCACTGTACTTCCCCGCCTCCCGTGCTCTCCTACAAATAGTGCCTGCCCCCCCCTCCTCATCTTAATCGTGGATGCTCAGCAGTGCTTTCATACATGTAATTCTGACCTACATATAACAGGAACTACAGTAGAAGCTAATCAATATCAATTAACAATAGTGCTAGATCCTGTATATCGTTTCAGGAACTATTTGCAGCACTGTATTTTCATTGGACAACAATGTTGTTCGTGTTAGACATAACGATAACAATGGAATTCCCTGGAAATTTCTATGACATGGAACATTGTTCTCGGGAATTAAAGATTTAAAAAGTAAATGGTAAATTCGCATCCTTGACGGACTTTTTCGCCACACTTTTGAGAAATATAATACGCTGCACACGAACTATATCATTTAAAGTGGTTCGGTATGTGTCTCGAGTAGCCTACAAGTACATGTTTAGCTTCCAGCTGCACAATTCCTCAAGAATTATTTGTGTCAAGTGACATCTTGATATTGCTCAAACATTGCTGTAATTTTTCAATGCGACAAAAAGAAATTTCATTATTCACTGTTATAAGATTTTTTTCATAATAGTTCTGGCCTACATTTATTAAGTTATGATATAATTCAGAAATGAAATGAATGGATTTTTACATCAAACTCTTTACACCTTATCGTCTTATGAAGACGGGTGATATAATTCAGAAGTGAAAATACTGTTCAGAAGTGATAATTCAAAAAAGAAGTGATAATAGCTCTATCGATAACTCCCCTAAATGATATAGAAATTGTGTCAACGGTCAATGTCTGTTCCTGTTAATTTGACATTCAAAGTAACCATAGTGACATTGTGTTTGAGTTTGAAACCATTTCCGTGGCATACTTCGATTCATGTCCATGTAGAGCTGACAGAATTTCCAACATTTCTGCATTATCATTGTCAAGTCTAGGTATATAGTAGGCTTTCCTTTATCGAATCAGGACAATTCTAGCACACCTAACCCGAGTACCATGTAAATGAGCTACGACCCTCTGTTCCGACAAGGTTTATTGAAATTGGATGAAGCTATGATGTGTTCATTTAGAAAACTTGCCATTACGTAAGCTAGAATTCATCAGCCACAATTCTTTGAAATTTGAAGTTGACAACAACACCCCCCCCCCCACACATGCACAGATATACACACTTATATGTTCAAATGTGTTTTTATCGTGTCTGAGCCCCTTAAGTGAACTCTGCACTCATTGTGACCAATTTCAAATCAAGAAAGCTTTAATTATATCAAAAAAATGACATTTTTTTTTATGAAGGTTTTGACGTTTCCTTTTAAAACTGTAGACGATGTTTTATAGTCAAATTGATTGCCTTAATATTTTCTTTCTAGACAACATTCGGGTTCAAATCTAATGAAGTTTAGCCCCTTACCGCAGCGGAATTTCTACAGGGTGGCGGGGTAGCAGAAAATATGTTGCCTCCTCCCCCATCCCCTCTTACCCGCCCCCTCCTACTTTCAATATTTTTTTTTATCATTTTTCATTTTGCATATTGACTAGGGTGGTTGAAAGGTAACAAGTTACTGTTCAACAGAAGGCACTGGCACAGGTTTAAAGTGAGTGCACTATTGGTTTATGTCAAAATGAGAATACATAACATTGACCTAAAAATCAGAAAAATATATCATTTTTGTTACAAAAAAATAATACAAATATATCTTTATCCCTTTCACTGCAAATTAAATTATCAAATAATCATGAAAGTCAATTTAAAATGCCGACTCGCTTGTTTTCTCTCAATTTGGAGTGAAAATTTCCTTTAACATTCGCTATGGCGCATCATGCTTTGAAAATACCGCTTCATGTAGGCTACCTGTCCTCAGGTTTTGCTCATTGAAATTTATAGTCATGGCTCCTTTAAGTATAAATGATATAATATACTGGTTTAGAGGAAAAGTGATACATTTTTTTTAATTGGATGAAAAAATAAAAATAGTTCCGTATGTATGTTATAAAACATGTTATGTTTGAAGTGTTGTTATGTATGTTATTGTCATTGAAGACATAAATAAATATAGTTCCGCTTGAGTCAAAAAAATGAATGTCTATTGGTCAATATATATATAGTATAGTATAGGCCCAACATTTACATGCCTGTAATGCGTCTATCTACTTTTTTTTTTTTCCTTGTACCAAATTGTATTTTAGCCTATGGATGGCCCAAACCTGAAATTTAATAACTTTTATGTTATTTGATAAGATAAATAATTCTTTAATCAATGGTCATAAGGCCGGTCAGGTTTTCATATGACATCTTATCGTTCACAGGGAACGTCAGGTCATAGTTCATGGTAATACCGAGACAATGATTAGCTATTATTAAGTTATAATTAGCATGTTGCCTAATAATTAACTACTATTGGAAAAGCGGATATAAAATCTCGACATGTCATTTGTTAATGATTGACGATATCTCTTTACTGATTGGCTGTGAGTGATATGTCACGTGATCCAAGCCGGCTTCTGATCACAAGTTATTTTTAGCTCAAAGTGTGATAGTTAGATTAAGCCGACTATAAATATATCCATATCCATAGAGTATATATCAATTGACTTTTAACTTGCTCTCAGCGCACACGCCTGTCTCTACATATCTGATTAAAAATGAAATCGAATAGTGAAAGAAATATCATCCACGCCATTGTACTTGGTGATGATATGGTTGGAAAAACTTGTATGGCTCATACCAAACTGAATTATAAATTCAATGAGGATTACATACCAACAATTTTTGAAAATTTTGAAAGTAAGTATTCCATATCATTTCGTTTTGCAATTGTTATATTAGTTAACTTGCTGGGCACTTAAATTCAATTGTAGTAAAATGGCTTGATATGATTTTAAGTGAACGAATGAGACGAATTTGATTCAAACAAGTTACATGAAACTAATCTGATTTTCCTTTCTTTTCTTTCAGTAAAACACAAAGTTGGAGATGAAGATTTCACCATTAGTTTATTTGACACAGCCGGATTACAACATCATAGAAATCTCCGATCATTTGTGTACGGACGATGCCAAGTTATAATCATGTGCTACTCAGTCTGTGATAAGGACTCGTATCGAAACGTTGTGGACTATTGGATGCCTGAAGTGATAGCCGAAACCAGAGGACTTAAACCTATCATATTAGTTGGAATGCAGGCCGATACCAGAGGAATTGTTTTCCCAGAGTTAGAGGTCGATCAGGAGTTAGGACATAAACTTGCCAAGCAAATAGGCGCTGACAATTACTTGGAGTGTTCAGCGTTGACCAAGGAAGGTGTCAATTCCGTGTTCAATAACGTTGTATATTCAGCCCTGAAAATCAGAAAGAAAGGATCGTTTTTGAAACGTATTTTTGGACGCTGAACAGTCAATTCAGATCTATTCCAGTCCATAAACCTCCCAGTGAATGTTCCTGGTAATACAGTCCTGTTGCAACGTTCTCAACTGAAAACTGCCATCGTCCCATGCTTGATACGATATTGTCGTAAATGATGAATTGAAAACGTATTTGAAAGCGTATTTATCATGGTGGTTTTACTTTAATTAATCTATTTACATGGCATAGATGTTCCATTATGGGGATGGCAAAGTCAAGTCCGGTGTTAATTGTTTTCCAGTCCCATACTTGCCTCAATAAGTATTAATACCCATTTTCTATTTTGCGTCCGACCTTCCATTAATTTTACTTTGTTTTATATGTCTGGAATTTTAGTTTATTAATTCACTGATTGAGATTTATGCACGTCTTATGTATGTAACAGAACTGTTAATAGTAGCTTTAAAACGCTCATTGGTGTGGTCAAGTCAGCTCAATTGCATTAAGTTACGACTTGTTCCACCTTGAAGAACTATAGACTGTTTTAGATGCATACCGGACGTGCATAATATAGCGTTGATCTTTTACACCGCTATTTTATATTGTGATATTTTTTGAATGTTATGGAGTTTAGAGTCCAATTCTTTGTGATTTTGATTGTCTTTCAATGTTTTATGACAAATGGAAATGTGTTTTCTTGATAAATTAATAAGATGGAATTTATTTTATTTTAAATGGTGATGTAATTTATTTGTAATTGTTGATTCATACGTGCAATATGTATTCCGGTTGTTTTTATATTGTTATATTATTTTTCAGGGAAATAGTGCTTTTATTTTTGTAATAAAATTGTTGGTTAATAAATTATGTTATTATTAAATTAAACGATCTTTAGAGTCCAATGGAAAGCAAAACGTTCCTTTCAGAGAGACAGTCTGTATAAGCTGAACTCTTCTACCGCTTATTCAAGGCGGATGTAAAGTTTTTAGCCAAATCTATGTGTCATTCAGTTATACCATTTTATTGGTTGGGTATACTACAGTTCAGACACATATGGTTGAATTGAAGGTATCTATTCTGCATTTACATTTGTTGACAGACGGGGTTTTCTAGAGAAACAAATAAACACCGCCCTCAAGTCTGATATTCTTTCTATATTGCGTTAACAGCAGACTAATGTCTCTGATAAGCTAAAAAATTGTTATTCCCGACTCCGGTTTATTAGGCGGTTTGTCTGGTATACAATAGCGATTGTAATCTAATGACAGGTTCAATAAAACTGCTCTCGTGGTCTCTTTAACATGCAAACACAACTAACAGTGTTCGACAAAAGGGGCTAAACATGGGATTACCAGCCACACCCCGGAGGCAAAATTGTACACCCAAGCCAACAAACAACGGAAGCTACAATAGCTAACACATAAATAAAAACTGGTTTAAGTCATAATACTAATGAATAAACGATCAAAGACGACTTACTAAAATGTTGAATGCTTAGCTTTGTAGTCTTTTAGACTCTAAATGTATTAATGAATAAGGTTTTGTTGAAAAAACAATGAATACATTACATGGAGAAAACTGACAATGTGCCTTTTCAATTGGTTGCGGGTAATTGACCAGTGGTCCGTTTTTTGACTTTTATTTGGCCCAAATGCATTGACCGTCATTGTCCGTATTTCATACCTTTCAGATGCAAACTAAGAAATTAATTCATGTCACTCCCAACCTTGCTTCCCTCAATCAATATACTTTTAGAAAATCAATAGGCAGTGGCCAAACTTTCTGTTGAGACAATACAATTTTTAGCGTAACTATTAGCTTTGTGGAATTGCCTATTGAAATGTTAAAATTCAAGGGAAGTAACAAGAGATTATTCAATCTAATATCTGATGTAGACAGCAACAAATTAGAGGACAGAGGGAAGTGGATCTTTCTCTTTTCAAGAGATGTTTAGTGATGAAAATTTCTTTCTTCCTGATTTTCAGGCTATTACAATTTCATATCTTTTTTCCAATAAAAATGCCAATAGTCTGGGGTTGTGTGTAGAACAATATAGGAAATAACCAAATTATAAATCAAGTTGTTTTTAATAACAATCAAATTTTCAGAAAATATTATGCACTCACACTTAAAAGTGTAAAGTTGTTTGTTTAAGAAATTAGATCCAAAGGGAGTCCAAACTGTTATCATAGTAATAGAAATCGTTTATCTTTGTTGAAACATGCGCTGAAATTAAAGTAGCAGAAAGATTAAAGAACTTTATTAAAAAAACATCATTTTTGATATGGTTTTGAAGTAGTAATTAAAATAATCCACGGATTTAAGGCTTTTTTTCAAAAACAACATTTTTCAATAATATTTTTTCAAAGAGAAACGTCTAAGGAGACAATCAAATTAATCAGAAGCCATTTTACCTTTTGTTTCAAATAAGATTAAAGAAGCCTACATACGATTTCTATACGATAAGGGTGCCGATTTGCTAAGTGTTCGGATTATCTACAATTCATTTTAAAAAATCTGAAGATTAACCAAGATCAAATTAAAACAATGAATTTTTTTGGACAGAAAATCACTTTTTGTTCCACGAAACAATTAAAGTTACAAAATAGATAAACCTCATTTCATAGATCGTGATTTAATATATAGACATTGATTTGTATTAGATTTAACAATGACTGGATAATAGACTCTTATCTTGACGTTGATAGGTGTAGACCGTATGCCACAAGCCCCCTTCACGAATAGCCACGGGGTTCCGAAATGAGCACTCCAAACCAATAGGGGGTTTCACTAAGGATGTCTAATTTGTCATATTAGCCCCATGCGAAGATGGTGTCACTTTGTGTTTTTCGCCTACGGCATGGTGAAAATTAAACGGCGTTTCAAACAAATTAACACTTGAAAAGAATTAGTAACCTTGTTAATAGATTGATATATTTACACCTTTAACTTCATATTAAAGTTTTATTTCATTCTATGATATTAACATTTCGAAAGAAACCCTAAATATTGGCACACGTGAAACCAGTTATGTCCGCTCGCAGAACCTCCGCTGACCATATTCTTTACCGACGGGTTTATTATTATATTATTAAGTCCACTCCATAAATAAAGATAGCTTGCCAGGCAAGGTAACATAAGCCCACTGGCAGCATTGAATTTGAAAAATAAATAGAGCAATAACTCAAAAAACATTCACTAAATTAATATTGAGGTTAAGGGCAAAAACTCAAAAACTGTTCATGGAAAATTGTCAAATTAGAACTTGACCACCATCTTATCTATTTCAATACTCATACCAAGTTTCATCAAATCTATTAAAAAATTGTACCTTATTTTGCACCCACAAATATTTTTGACGCAATTTTACTAAGTCAAGGGCAATAACCCAAAAACCATTTGTTAAAAAAAGTCAGAAATTCAAACTTGACTAATGTCCTATCAATTCTGATACTTACACCAAGTTCCATCAAAATCCTTTGAAAATTAAAGCTTCTTATTGCAACCACAATAGAATTTTGACGCAATTTTACTAATTCAAGGGCAATAACTTAAAACAATTCATTGAAAAACTGTCAAATTCAAACTTGACTGAGGCCTAATCAATTCCAATGCTCACAACCAAGTTTCATCAACATCCTCTGAAAATTGGAGGATTTATTGCATCAAAACTAAAATTTTGACAAGATTTTTCTAAGCCAAGGGCAATAACTCAAAAACCGTTCATGCGATAATTTCCATTTTCGAACTTGACCGAGATATCATCAATATATACATGTATACCAAGTTTCATTAAGATCGGATAAAAACTGTAGTTTGTATTGTGGATACAACCCGAATTTGACGGGTTTTTACTAAGTCAAGGGCAATAACTCAAAAACCGTTCATGCGATAATTTCCATTTACGAACTTGACGGAGATATCCTTAATATATACATGTATACCAAGTTTCATTAAGATCGGATAAAAACTGTAGCCTCTTTTGTGGATACAACCCAAATTTGACACGTTTTTACCAAGTCAAGGGCAATAACTCAAAAATCGCTCATGCAATTATTTCTATTTTCGAACTTGACCGAGATATCATCAATATATACATGTATACCAATTTCATTAAGATCGGATAAAAACTGTAGCCTCTATTGTGGATACAACCCAAATTTGACGCGTTTTTACTAAGTCAAGGGCAATAACTCAAAAACCGTTCATGCGATAATTTCCATTTTCGAACTTGACCGAGATATCATCAATATATACATGTATACCAAGTTTCATTAAGATCGGATAAAAACTGTAGCCTCTATCGTGGATACAACAAATGTGGACGGACGGACGGACAGGGGCGACGGCAATATACGTTCACATTTCCATGTGGGCGTATAAACATGATAAATCAACTCTAAAACCATCTGTTAAACCGAGATAGATATTCGACATTATATGAAGCTCACAAACAGATATCTGTGAAATTAAAAAATACCAAGTTTCATCAAATCTATTAAAAAATTGTAGCTTATTTTGCACCCACAAATATTTTTGACACAATTTTACAAAGTCAAGGGCAATAACTCAAAAACTATTCGTTAAAAAAAGTCGGAAATTCAAACTTGACTAATGTCTTATCAATTCTGATGCTTTCACCAAGTTCCATCAAAATCCTTTGAAAATTAAAGCTTCTCATTGCAACCCAATAGAATTTTGACGCAACTTCACTAAGTCAAGGGCGATAACTCAAAACAGTTCATTGAAAAACTGTCAAATTCAAACTTGACTGATGTCTTATCAATTCCAATGCTCACACCAAGTTTCATCAAAATCATTTAAAAATTGGAGGATTTATTGGATCAATTTTGACAAGATTTTACTAATACCAGGGCAATAACTCAAAAACTGTTCATCAAAAGAATTGTCAAATTCCGACTTGACCGCGTCTTATCAATTCCAAAGTTCACAGCAAGTTTCATCAAAATCCATTGAAAATTGTAGCTTCTATAGTACCCACAATAATATTTTGACGCAATCTTACAAAGTCAAGGGCAATAACTAAAAAAATGTTCATCGAAAAATCAACAATTTCGAACTTGACTGTTGTCTTATCCATTTCAATAAATCTTCATCAATCCATCAAGAATTTAACAGCTCTCTAAGTAAAGGGCCAAAACTCAAAAACCTTCATTAAAAATATTTCTGCGAATTGGTACTGTTTTTTTTTTAGAAATCATCCTTGTCCAAATGCTCACATCAAGTTTCGTTAAAATCCATAAAAATTGTAGCTTCCTTATCGTGTCCTACAACAAATGTTGAGACATTTCATTCGAATAAACGTTAAATTACAGAACTAAATACCGATGGCCCATCGTAATACTGCCCACTCATAGGCGCCAATAACTCAGAACACAATCTTCGAACAAAAATTTCTGCAAAGTCAATCCGAAAGTTATATTTTTCGGTATGCTAAATTTTTAGACAATCCCTCCCTATAATTGGATCATTTCTTATGCTGAAATTGTGAGTAAACATTTCATTATAATCAGATTTGATAAATTTTAATGCTAAATTAGTAACTTTGTTTAAAATTGACATTCGAATAATAAATATGTACTAATCATAATTTCATTTAAAGGCCGACTAATATTTTCATCGCCAATGATTTACGATAAATGTTACAAAACATTCCGCATTTCATGAGACGTTATATATCGACAAGTGGCTTAATTGAATAAGCTTGTTCTATAGCCAATTTTTAGGCAATGGCGGCAATAAAGAAATCTTATTATGAATTCCAATTTGATTAACAGCGAAGTGATTGTTAATCAAACTTTGGTTCTATTCATGGAATTGAAGATTTATAAATATGGTGCCTTTACGGTCAACTTTTTCAAATTGCCAATCTTTGTACAGCCAAGTGATTGGATGAAAGAATAACATTTATGGAATTTTGACAAATCTGAACCACAAATTTGTAGAGGAATAATCTAAAATCCAATATAATATATTTCACCAATAGGAATGGCAAATAAAGGTGAAGACTTCATCTATGCTGTCGCACAATTTTGAAATCCACGTGATTTGGGGCAATAATAGGTCAGAAGCCACTATTTGGTTGGGATTCTGCCAATTTCAAAATTTATCCCCACCACCATCAGGTTGACTATTCAAACAAATCAAATTTCAAAAAATTCCATAAAAAAAGCTTTTCTACTGGCCAGTACTAGAATTTCATAAAAATAAAATTTCATTGGAATTTTTTTTATAGAAAGGCACCCTTGGGGGATTTTACCAATTCCACATAACTTTGCCCCAACCATCCCATTTTAAAAATTCCAAAAAGTCCCTTATCCGTGACCACAAAAATTTGGTGACATTTATTCAAAATAGATACGATTATAATCAGGGCATCAGCAGAACTAAAAATAGCGATGGCCCATCGTAATACGCCCACCATTGGCAGCCAAAACACATCAAGAACACAACTTCCTATCGTATTCACAAGAAATTTCTGGACAAAGTCAATAACTCAAAGTAAATATTTTTAGGTAAGCTAAATTTTATGGAAGACAATCCCTGCCATAATTAATCATTCTTAATGCTTAATTCGGTGATAAACATTAGTACAGTAAAATCAACATTTGTACTCTTAATTTGACATTCGTTCGCTAAATTCATAATTTGTTGTTAAAATTTTATCATTCGAATAAAGAATATTACTGAACAAATTTAAAAAAGCCGAAACTAATATTGCCCACTTAAATAAGGCCGAATTTTGGAATTTTTTACCGAACAAATGTTGAAAAACATTTGATCGCAATTTCATGAAAACGTTTTATCATTATGACGACAATTGGACTGTAAATTTTTGAGTTAGGGCCGTTCCTATTTTTTTGGTCAATTTTTATGGCAGCCCAAGTGGGTGGGGGTACAAAGTAAAGAATTTATTATGAATTTTCCAATTTATACCCAACGAAGGTTTTTTCAAACTTTGGTACTCTTTATTCCATTAATGAGATTTTGAGCAAGTATGGTGGCCTATAAAATGCAATTTTTTCAATGGCCAATTTTTGTACAGTCCACGTGATGGTGGTGGGACAGATAATTTGATGGGAATTTACAAAATCCCCACCCCCATAGTTTTTTTTAAAGACGGTCACTATATAAAAAAAAATTCCCAAATAAATAGTCTTTTCAGGGCCAGTTGCTAGGTAGGGCCCAGAAAATAAGATTTTATTGGAATTTTTGGACTTCCCATAGGTGGGGGGAAAAGGAAAACCACATTTGGTTGGGATTCTCCCAAATTTCCCAAAAACTTATTCCCCACCACCATCAGTGTTGACTTTTAAAAAAGGTCATATTTTATAAAAATTGCCATGAAGAGTCTTCATACTGACTGGCCAGTACTAAGCTTGGCATGAAAAAAACCATTTCTTTGGAATTTTTGGGGGGATTTCATAGGTCTGAAGGCCCCAAATGTGGTTGGGATTCTGCCAATTCCATAAATAATTTATCCCCCGACCACCATCACCGTGGATTTGTTAAAAAATTGGCCATGAAGAGTCTTCATCACTGACTGACCAGTCACTAAGTTTGGCATGAAAATACCATTTCTTTGGAATTTTGGGGATATTCAAAGGTCTGAAGGCGCCATGTGGCTGGGATTCTGCCAATTCCATCAAAACATATAGCCCACCACCATCAGAGTGGACTATTCAAAAATTGGCTATTTTTCTAAGATTGGCCATGACGAGTCTTCGTCTCGAACTGGCCAGTAACTAAGCTTGTCATGAAAATACTTTTATATTGGAATTTTCGATATCTTCAAAGGTCTGAAGAAACCATGTAGTTGGGAATTTGCTAATTCCATCAAAATATCTGTCCCACAACCATCACTGTGGACTGTACAAAAATTGGCCATTTTTCAAAACATTTCCTGGTATAGGCACCATATTTATCTCAAAATCTTACATTCCAATGAATAAAGAGAACTAAGAGTTTGATTAAAAACTTCGCTTTTTATCATAGAATTGGAATTCATAATAAGATTCTTTACTTTGTACACAGCCACTGGCCGGCCATAAAAAATGGCGAAACAAATAGGAACGAAGCCCTAACTAAAATTGAGCAGCGCCACATGTCGTCATAATGATATCGTTCTCATGAAATGCGAGAAATGTTTTTCAACATTTGTTCGGTAAACTTCATTCGGCGTTATGAAGTGGGCAATAGTAGTTCGGCTTTATCGTTAATTTGTTCAGTAATATTCTTTATTCGAATGATAAAATTTTAACAACAAATTATGAATTTAGCGAACAAATGTCAAATTAACCCAAATTGGGGGGCCCCATTAAGAATGATTAATTATGGCAGGGATTGTCTTCCATAAAATTTGCAATCGGTTTCTTCTTTGGGTAATTCAAAAGGCTCAAATCATGCTTCGTCAAAATCTACCAAGAAACCAGATCTCTATCAAGTCTACAAAGAATCAGAGGCTGATAAAGTGAACACGTTTTAAAGAACAAGGGCAATAACTCAATAAATATTTTTTGATTAGTCTGATTTTCAATAGGGTTTATCCTCGAGTTATAACAAACACTCACACCAAGTTTCATCACATTCCATCAAGAACCCAGCTCCCTATCGTGTTCACAGGGAATTTTAGGACAAGGGCAATAACTCATAGTAAATATTTTTCGATTGGTTTCATTTTCGATAGGCTTCATCCTTGGGTCATTACAAAGACTCATTCCAAGTTTCATTAAAATCCATCAAGAAATGTGGTCTCTATCGTGTTCACAACAATTGTGGACAGGCAGACGGACAGACAGACGGACAGACAGACAGACAGGCGGGCAGAAGGCTTCATCCTTGGATGATTACAAACACACACACTGAAATTGGTCAAAATCTATCCAGAAACCATCTCTCTATCATGTCGACAACACATTTTTGAACGCAAAATGAATGTGTTTTCAAGAACAAGGGCAATAACTCATCAATTTATTTTTCGATTTGTCTGATTTTCAATAGGCTTCATTCTTAAGTAATAACAAGCAATCACACCCAATTTCATCAAAATCCATCAAGAAACATATTCTTAATTGTGTTCACAACAAATTTTCAAAAACAAGGGCAATAACTCAATGAATATTTTTCGATTGGTCTGATTTTCAATAGGCTTCTTCCTTGGGTTATAACAAACACACGCACCAAATTTGGTCAAAATCCATGAAGAAATGTGGTCTCTATCGTGTTCACAACAATTGTGGAGAGGCAGACGGACAGACAGACAGACAGACAGACGGACAGACAGGGGTGACTACAATATACGCCCACATTTATGTGTGGACGTATAAAAAGTTGCTAACAATTTAACCGACGATATCACTTAATCCAATTAAACTTTCCAGCATATATAAAATTTGAATAAAAACCCACGTTATCTATTAGCTTACAGATATCACAACACTATTACACAAATACTAACACCTCCCTGAAATTCAATATATGACCGGACCTTGGACTTATGAATATAAATCTTGAGGAGAAATTGGATTTTGTTTGGTTACAAGATGTTATATTGTAAACGTCAGAAGAAGTGGATTTAGTATCTTTGTAGCATAGAGTTGTTCCATTATACGTTACAACATTACATTGTCCATTGTTACTCAACCTCAACTCGAAACCTATTATTCTATCCTTGCTGTCTGAAATATAATACAGATAATAGAACAAATTTATTCAATTATTTTCGACTCTAAATGTTTTAATAGTATACTAACTCTAAGGATGACCAAAGAAATTGAAACACTAAACTTTGACAAATAAGTATTTTTTCATTAGTGGAGAACGAAATAAAGACAAAACCTGTCGATACAGGCCGACATTATAAAGAGAAAGCTGGCTATTATCTTTAATATCACGAATAAAATATCCTTATAAATTCGGCATAAATAATCAGTGTGCAAAAAAGAATATTCTTACCTTTATTTCCTTCATTTCTGTTATATACAACAATAGACTGAAAGTTATATATCTTCGCCAGATCAACACACCACCATTCCAGGCTGGAATTCCTTGTATGGATGATCTGACGATCGAGTAAACCATCTACGGCGATAGACGCCTCATTCCTAATATTGTAGAAACTGCTCATACGAGCTGGCTTGTTTAAAGCAATGTTCTCAATGAAGGAATCTGAAACAATCCAACATTCATTCAATAGAGGGATTAGAATATGACTATTAAGATTTTGCGCTAGTTGAATTGAAGAGGTATGGTATTCAAATTAGGTCTTGATAGGGCAGTTGCTGAATATCGTATCACCCCATAATACAGATGACAGACAGATTGTTTGAAATATGGGTAAACGGTGTACTCTCACAATCCCCGCCGTCTTGCGAAAATTTAAAAAAAAAGGTTTACCTTTGGGTACAATAGTTTCCACACCGATATCTATAACAGGTTTGTAAGTGGAAAACCTTGGAAATGTATTATATAAATAACACATCCGACGACTTTTATGATATGCCACTCCATAGCAAAGACCATCAACAACACAGAAATAGACACATCCCGCTCGACTTGTAATACTCTCTTGACGATGGTATCCTGCTAAAAGTTTATCTTTTAAGTATGATGTGAAAACCTTTGAGGATATTTCAAAACTATCAGAAGTCAACAAAATAAATGTGAATATCCTGTGTAACAGAAACATTTCCCTCTTATTTTCAATCCTGTGACTTTATCCAAGAAAATGTCTTAACTCTAAATATGAAGAAGTCCAATTTTTAGTCTTAACTTAAATTCTTAAGAATTACAGAATTAGTGAAAATGGTACTTGTTAATTTTTGCACTTTATTCCTGAAAACTTGGTTGATCAAATGGAAATTTAAGATTATTTCTTGTCAAGGTTAACTGAGCATCCCAACGTGTAGATGAGAATGATGAAATAAAGGTATTCAAAATACAGCAACAAGATATGCCAATGCGACAAAATTATTAATAAATCATAGATAAAAGCCACATGGGATTTATAAGATGAGAAAAAGTTGAATAATTCAATGTAATAGTTCTGCCACGTCTTGAATCAATTGCAAATAAAGCCACGGTTTGGTAGAACAGTCTCAGGAAATTAATTCTTAATGTATTTTATGCAAGATCGATCAGCTACCAGTATAAACTTGAGCCCGATAAAACGATACACGGTTTCTGCCAGCCCAAAAATGTGCTAAAATGCACAAAACCAATTCTATTTATCGAAACATTTCGAATCTGCTTGAATCTATTATCGATCGACCGACAGGGCTACATAAGCATCCCCACTGGAAAATTCAAACTCCCGAGTCAAAGCTTGGAATGAGGGGGAATTGGAGGGAATATTGTAAATGGGGGGGGGGGGGGGATTGAGCAACAGTTCCAAAATGAAATCGCTGATCCCCAGAATGACTACTGAGGTAATTTTTTCCATCTAGAAAAGCAGCAATTCATATGGCATGGCAAAGAGATCGTCAAAAACTACTAAGTGCATTTGTATCTCATGGGATCTTTCTGATTTAGCACTGTAGCAGGTATTTACACAAAGTGAAAGAGACTGCATGGGCGCGGTGGGTTCGTTTTGCCGCATTGCCCAACTCGCCGCATTGTGCCCAACTGCTAATAAAAGACCTGTAAAACTAAACGAAGTTTCTGATAAAATCTGTAATGGCGTCATTTGTTACACATGAAACGAAATTTTTTTAATCTGCTGTCCCGCTGCAAGTATTTTATTTATGATATGGACCTGTTAGGAAAATCGAAACTGTGATATATCTGGAATGGACAAAAAACAATACCAAGCACGAATGATGAAACAAATATATAAATCTTTAAATCAAAACAAGTTCAAAAAATAAAATTGCTTATAACTGACAAGAGTTGTGTCCCTCTACTGCGTGCCTCTAACGCCATCCATGTGCTAGAAAAAATTGGCAACTGAAAGTTTAAATCTTCTAAACAGTAACTCAGAGTTATCAAGTCAGAAGCTCGAGTTGATTGGCTCCACATCTGTTAAGAACTGATTTTCCCATGAATCTATCAAATTTCACTGTCATATTTTCTAAATAACCGTAGGTTTGTAGACTCATGCATCCAACTGCCGACGATAGTGTGGAGCCAATCAACTCCAGCCTCTGTTGTATCCACCAGGATATTCTGGGACTTATCTGGAGCCAGTGGAGGTTGAGTTAATTCTATAATATTTCTTTTCAACAACTTATAAATTTGTTACAACATGAATAATATATTTATTGGTATTTATTATAATACAAACAAGTGAAAATAGTATAACTGTGAACAACATTCATTATTTTTGAGAAAGCTTTATTATTCCAAGAAGATACTAGACACACTAATAAATACCTCGTAGAGTAAGAAAAGTGAAATATGAAGGTCACAAACAGATATCCAATTTGTAATTGTATTACCGGTAAATGGTAACAGAAAAAAGTTCTTAAATATCTGTAAAATTAAAACTTGTTCAAAAGCTCATCAATTGTAATGTTCACAACATGTTTCATAAAAATCGACTGAAAATTGTCTGTGGAGCACACTCAAAAGCTGATAATTTTTGATTAATTTGATTTTAAATAGGGTTCATCATTGCGTTATTACAAACACTCACACAAAATTTCATCAAATTCCCTCAATAAATCAGCTCTCTATCATGTCCACAAAGAATTCAAGAACAAAGGCAGACGTGTTTTTTAATAACAAGGGCAACTAGAATTGCTTACAATTATGAACGTATTTCGAGAGCCTTAAAATATTATGTAGGCTAAATTTGCAATGACCTATATCTAGACAATATATTGAATATCATTTGACCTAGTTTTCAAACTCATAAAATAATTAGGTCACACCTTCCGTAACGGTTAATGATGCCGAAAAAATGAAAATTATCAATTTTTGCTGTATTTAAGTACACTTATCTTTATGAATTTTTTAAGTAAGCCAAATTAAAAAATATCTACTCGTAGACAATATATTGAATATTATTCGACCTAATTTTCAAGGTCATAGATTAAGTGGGTCACACCTTCCGTAGCCGTTAAAGTGACCTAATTTTGAAAAAATCGAAATTTAAAAAAATTCGAAAGAAAATACGAAATTTGAAAATCGGTCTCCAAGAAAAGGTAGATAATGATCCATTGTATCTGTGTGCTAAATTTCATCAAAATCGGTCTATCAGTAGTGTCTGAATTTCGGATTTAAGAATTGTAACGAAAATTCAAAATGGCGGCCGATATGGCAGGTGGCCTAATTATTTAGGTCAAATCAATTACTATTGACAAGTTATTTATAAAACAGTTTTCACTTTTCACCTAGCAGTTATAGACCGAAAGTTACGTAATTACGTCATTTCAGGCTAAACCGGAAGTGGAATTTTTTTTTTCACATTTTTTCAAAAATTATAATCATATCGCCTATCAACTGGTGAAGTTTCAAAATTTTACCATTTATATAAAACGAGAAATCACGGTCTGAAATTTTTGCCGATGACCCTTGAATATTGAATTGCAAATCGTGGGTAAAATATTTAACCTAATTGCATAAAACCTATAATTGTTAGTTGACAAATACATTGAAGTTTTCAAATCTGAAAATCCGGTCAAAATCAAACTGAAAATAAACTTGCTAAAGCAAAAAAAAAACTAAACTTCCGGTTCTCACTTCCTGTCAGAGATAGAACTTCCGGTTTTGTTTTATTTGATAACAGAAGATCAACCGTAGATTTAGAATTTGTGCACCTTTTACCAGTTTGTCTGCAAACTCATCCAAGAATCGCAAAAAAAAAAAAAAATAAATAAAATAAAATAATCCGAACGATTACAATACGTTTTCGCCAAAGTCGAAATACGTAATTACTCATAATAACTATTTTTCGATTGGTCTCATTTTATTAGGGTTATAATAAACGACCACACCAAGTTTCGTCAAAACCCACCAAGAAACCAGCTCCTTATCGTGTCCACAACAATTGTGCTATTTATTCAAAATAGATACGATTCCGTCCAGAGCCTTAGCAAAACTAAAAAGTTGCTAACAGTTAGTGAAAGTGTACAAATTTCGCCGACGATATCACTTAGTCCATTTAAACTTTCCAAAATGTATACAATTTGAATAAAAACCCACGTTATCTATTAGCTTACAGATATCACAACACTATTACACAAATACTAACACCTCCCTGAAATTCAATACATGACCGGACCTTGGACTTATGAATATAAATCTTGAGGAGAAATTGGATTTTGTTTGGTTACAAGATGTTATATTGTAAACGTCAGAAGAAGTGGATTTAGTATCTTTGTAGCATAGAGTTGTTCCATTATACGTTACAACATTACATTGTCCATTGTTACTCAACCTCAACTCGAAACCTATTATTCTATCCTTGCTGTCTGAAATATAATACAGATAATAGAACAAATTTATTCAATTATTTTCGACTCTAAATGCTTTAATGGTATACTTACTCTAAGGATGACCAAAGACATTGAAACACTAAACTTTGCCAAATAAGTATTTTTTTCATTAGTAGAGAACGAAATAAAGACAAAACCTGTCGATAAAGGCCGACATTTTAAAGAGAAAGCTGGCTATTATCTTTAATATCACGAATAAAATATCCTTATAAATTCGGCATACTGAGGAATAATTAGTGTGCAAAAAAGGATATTCTTACCTTTATTTCCTTCATTTCTGTTATATACAACAATAGACTGAAAGTTATATATCTTCTCCAGATCAACACACCACCATTCCAGGCTGGAATCCCTTGTATGGATGATCTGACGATCGAGTAAACCATCTACGGCGATAGTCGCCTCATTCCTAATATTGTAGAAACTGCTCATACGAGCTGGCTTGTTTAAAGCAATGTTCTCAATGAAGGAATCTGAAACAATCTAACATTCATTCAATAGGGCATTAGAATATGACTATTAAAGGGGCCCAGGCTTCATTTTTAGGGGATCGTTTTGGGCCTTTGTTACATTTAAACAGTCCCAAAACATTATAAAGAGAAAGCTGGCTATTATCTTTAATATCACGAATAAAATATCCTTATAAATTCGGCATACTGAGGAATAATCAGTTGCAAAAAAGAATATTCTTTACTTTATTTCCTTCATTTCTGTTATATACAACAATAGACTGAAAGTTATATATCTTCGCCAGATCAACACACCACCATTCCAGGCTGGAATTCCTTGTATGGATGATCTGACGATCGAGTAAACCATCTACGGCGATAGACGCCTCATTCCTAATATTGTAGAAACTGCTCATACGAGCTGGCTTGTTTAAAGCAATGTTCTCAATGAAGGAATCTGAAACAATCCAACATTCATTCAATAGGGCATTAGAATATGATTATCTGCGCTAGTTGAATTGAAGAGGTACAATTCAAATTAGGTCTTGATAGGGCAGTTGCTGAATATCGTATCACCCCATAATACAGATGACAGACAGATTGTTTGAAATATGGGTAAACAGTATACTCTCACAATCCCCGCCGCCTTGCGAAAATTTAAAAAAAAGGTTTACCTTTGGGTACAATAGTTTCCACACCGATATCTATAACAGGTTTGTAAGTGGAAAACCTTGGAAATGTATTATATAAATAACACATTCGACGACTTTTATGATATGCCACTCCATAGCAAAGACCATTAACAACACAGAAATAGACACATCCCGCTCGACTTGTAATACTCTCTTGACGATGGTATCCTGCTAAAAGTTTATCTTTTAAGTATGATGTGAAAACCTTTGAGGATATTTCAAAACTATCAGAAATCAACAAAATAAATGTGAATATCCTGTGTAACAGAAACATTTCCCTATTATTTTCAATCCTGTGACTTTATCCAAGGAAACGTCTTAACTCTAAATATGAAGAAGTCCAATTTTTAGTCTTAAGAATTACAGTATTAGTGAAAATGGTACTTGTTAATTTTTTCACTTTATTCCTGAAAACTTGGTTGATCAAATGGAAATTTAAGATTATTTCTTGTCAAGGTTAACTGAGCATCCCAACGTGTAGATGAGAATGATGAAATAAAGGTATTCAAAATACAGCAACAAGATATGCCAATGCGACAAAATTATTAATAAATCATAGATAAAAGCCACATGGGATTTATAAGATGAGAAAAAGTTGAATAATTCAATGTAATAGTTCTGCCACATCTTGAATCAATTGCAAATAAAGCCACGGTTTGGTAGAACAGTCTCAGGAAATTAATTCTTAATGTATTTTATGCAAGATCGATCAGCTACCAGTATAAACTTGAGCCCGATAAAACGATACACGGTTTTCTGCCAGCCCAAAAATGTGCTAAAATGCACAAAACCAATTCTATTTATCGAAACATTTCGAATCTGCTTGAATCTATTATCGATCGACCGACAGGGCTACATAAGCATCCCCACTGGAAAATTCAAACTCCCGAGTCAAAGCTTGGAATGAGGGGGAATTGGAGGGAATATTGTAAATGGGGGGGGGGGGGTTGAGCAACAGTTCCAAAATGAAAT
Organism: Nipponacmea schrenckii; assembly: GCA_030562195.1. Classification (NCBI taxonomy): domain Eukaryota; kingdom Metazoa; phylum Mollusca; class Gastropoda; family Lottiidae; genus Nipponacmea; species Nipponacmea schrenckii. The sequence goes on along the minus strand of CM060199.1, from coordinate 16,736,339 downwards.
CGCTGATCCCCAGAATGACTACTGAGGTAATTTTTTCCATCTAGGAAAGCAGCAATTCATATGGCAAAGAGATCGTCAAAAACTACTAAGTGCATTTGTATCTCATGGGATCTTTCTGATTTAGCACTGTAGCAGGTATTTAGACAAAGTGAAAGAGACGCGGTGCATGGGCGCGGTGGGTTCGTTTTGCCGCATTGCCCAACTCGCCGCATTGTGCCCAACTGCTAATAAAAGACCTGTAAAACTAAACGAAGTTTCTGATAAAATCTGTAATGGCGTCATTTGTTACACATGAAACGATTTTTTTTAATCTGCTGTCCCGCTGCAAGTATTTTATTTATGATATGGACCTGTTAGGAAAATCGAAACTGTAATATATCTGGAATGGACAAAAAACAATACCAAGCACAAATGATGATAAAAATATATAAATCTTTAAATCAAAACAAGTTCAAAAAAAAAATTGCTTATAACTGACAAGAGTTGTGTCCCTCTACTGCGTGCCTCTAACGCCATCCATGTGCTAGAAAAAATTGGCAACTGAAAGTTTAAATCTTCTAAACAGTAACTCAGAGTTATCAAGTCAGAAGCTCGAGTTGATTGGCTCCACATCAGTTAAGAACTGATTTTCCCATGAATCTATCCAAATTTCACTGTCATATTTTCTAAATAACCGTAGATTTGTAGACTCATGCTTGCAACTGCCGACGATAGTGTGGAGCCAATCAACTCTAGCCTCTGTTGTATCCACCAAGATATTCTTGGACTTATCTGGAGCCAGTGGAGGTTGAGTTAATTCTATAATATTTCTTCTAAACAACTTATAAATTTTTTTACAACATGAATAATATATTTATTGGTATTTATTATAATACAAAAAAGTGAAAATAGTATAACTGTGAACAACATTCATTATTTTTGAGAAAGCTTTATTATTCCAAGAAGATACTAGACACACTAATAAATACCACGTAGAGTAAGAAAAGTGAAATATGAAGGTCACAAACAGATATCCAATTTGTAATTGTATTACCGGTAAATGGTAACAGAAAAAAGTTCTTAAATATCTGTGAAATTAAAACTTGTTCAAAAGCTCATCAATTGTAATGTTCACAACATGTTTCATAAAAATCGACTGAAAATTACATAGTCTGTGGAGCACACTCAAAAGCTGATAATTTTTGATTAATTTGATTTTAAATAGGGTTCATCATTGCGTTATTACAAACACTCACACAAAATTTCATCAAATTCTCTCAAGAAATCAGCTCTCTATCATGTCCACAAAGAAGTCAAGAACAAAGGGAGACGTGTTTTTTAATAACAAGGGCAATTACTCATAATAACTATTTTTCGATTGGTCTGATTTTTAATAGGGTTCGTCCTTGGGTTATAATAAACGATCACACCAAGTTTCGTCAAAACCCACCAAGAAACCAGCTCCTTATCGTGTCCACAACAATTGTGCTATTTATTAAAAATAGATAGATTCCGTTCAGAGACTTAGCAGAACTAAAAAGTTGCTAACAGTTCTTTAGTGAAAGTGTACAAATTTCGCCGACGATATCACTTAGTCCATTTAAACTTTCCAAAATGTATACAATTTGAATAAAAAAAACCCACGTAAACTATAAGCTTACAGATATCACAACACTATTACACAAATACTAACGCCTCCCTGAAATTCAAAAAAAGGCCAGACCTCGGACTTATGAATATAAATCTTGAGGAGAAATTGGATTTTGTTTGGTTACAAGATGTTATTTTGTAATCGTCAGAAGCATTGGATTTAGTATCTTTGTAGCATAGAGTTGTTCCATTATACGTTACAACATTACATTGTCCATTGTTACTCAACCTCAACTCGAAACCTATTATTCTATCCTTGCTGTCTGAAATATAATACAGATAATAGAACAAATTTATTCAATTATTTTCGACTCTAAATGTATTAATGGTATACTAACCCTAAGGATGACCAAAAGAACAAATGAAATCATTAAACTTTGCCAAATAAGTATTTTTTCATCAGTGGACAACAAAATAAAGACAAAACCTGTCGATACAGGCCGACATTATAAAGAGAAAGCAAGCTGTTATCTTTAATATCACCAAAAAAAAAATCATTATAAATTCTGCATATTGACGAATAATCATTGTGCAAAACAGAATATTCTAAATCGACCAATTTGTTATTATAAAATATAAACTATATTATGTACTATTAATATTTTTCACGTAATTAGTTGGTTCTTACCTTTTGTTCCCCTATTTCTGTTATATACAACAATAGACTGAAAGTTATATATCTTCTCCAGATCAACACACCACCATTCCAGGTTGGAATTCCTTGTATGGATCATCTGACGATCGAGTAAACCGTCAACGGCGATAGACGCCTGATTCCTAATATTGTAGAAACTGCTCATACGAGCTGGCTTGTTTAAAGCGATGTTCTCTATGAAGGAATCTGAAACAATCCAACATTCATTCAATAGGGCATTAGAATATGATTATCAAGGAGATTTTGCGCTAGTTGAATTGAAGAGGTACAATTCAAATTAGGTCTTGATAGGGCAGTTGCTGAATATCGTATCATCCCATAATACAGATGACAGGCAGATTGTTTGAAATATGGGTAAACAGTATACCCTCACAATCCCCGCCGTCTTGCGAAAATTTAAAAAAAAGTTTACCTTTTGGTACGATAGTTTCCACACCGATATCTATAACAGGTTTGTAAGTGGAAAACCTTGGAAAGGTATTATATAAATAACACATCCGACGAATATTATGATATGCCACTCCATAGCAAAGACCATCAACAACACAGAAATAGACACATCCCGCTCGACTTGTAATACTCTCTTGACGATGGTATCCTGCTAAAAGTTTATCTTTTAAGTATGATGTGAAAACCTTTGAGGATATTTTATAGCTTTCAGAAGTCAACAAAATAAATGTGAATATCCTGTGTAACAGAAACATTTCCCTCTTATTTTCAATCCTGTGACTTTATCCAAGGCAACGTCTTGAATCTACATATGAAGCAGTGCAATTATTTAGTCTGAAGATTTAGTGAAAATGGTAATTTTTTCCCTTTTCTGTGACGCAATAGGCCCTTTATGCTCTTTATTCAAGAAAGCTTGGTTGATCAAATGGAAATTTAAAATAATTTTTGGTCATGGTAAACTGAGCATCCCGACGTGTAGATGAGAATGAGAAAATAAAGGTATTCAACAGAACAGAATTCTTTTCATATCTTGAAATCCATGGGCACAACTAATAACACAAAAACAAAACCAGTGACAGCTCTGCAACCAAGAAAAGAAAGCAATTCTGGTACCACAAGTAAAATGGTGGATGTCCCTCAGAGTTATGTTGATACCCATAGGCCTACAAAATAATAAGGCTGGAATTGAAAATGAATATCTAAAAATTAATCTTTGCTAAACGGGAAATGAGCTAAATGTTGAAATGTATCAAAAAAGTTCCAACTGTCTAAAGGGTCTTCTTTATTATTATTTTTTTTAAAGCTGGGAATATCCGCGTTAGATATTAAATGGCGACTCGTTATTTCTTGAGAATGTGCCATTTAGATAGACTTGCACTCGACGATTTTCTTTTTTAATCTCACCCAAGAGCACTCGATCATATTTTGATTATTATCTTATGGATTCCAAAATTCCAAAGATTCCGCTACCTTCAACAATTGTTTGTCCGTCAGGTTATATCAGCTATGGAACAATTTGTTATAGACTTGTCAATCAACCAAAAACTTGGCAATTGTGGTTATCAGACCCAAATGTATTCTAACAATTTATTGTGAATACTTTATACTATAGTTCTGAAAAGGAATCAACATTCTAGCAATAAATAGGGTTGTGTGAATGGCACATACTGTTAATCACTCGTTTGGCATAAGGAAATGTCATATTAAAAACTCGATTTTCATAGATGCCAGCCAATTTATGTTCAATCTCTTAAATATCTTTATATCTCTCAGCAGAATTCTGTCATATTATCGTATACATCAATATTGTATTGTGTATTATTAGGAGAAAGGGTTTTATAATTGGGTTGATGGTTGGCCAAAATCCTTTTCTAACTGGGGTGATAATGAACCATCTAAATCGGAAGGAGAAGGTTATGTAATTCCTCATATCCATTTATATATATGATTAATACAGGTATCTCAAGGAGTTCCTAGGTTGAACTAACAACTGCGAGAAAGTAATTAAAGTTCAGTTAACATACAAATCTACCTATGGTTCTTCAGTAAAAGCAAACTTCTCCGTAGTTTTGTGTCACCTTTTGCCACCAGTTACTTGCCGGTAAATATTTCCTATAGAAATGCTTATGTCTTACTGAAACGTATCAATTAAGATATTTAGAATTCCAGAATACCTGCTTGAGCTCTAACACGTATCAAAATATTTCAGCACCGAAAACATAATAATCATTAATCATGCTTCTGTTCAATTAAGCAAATAGAGTTGTTCCGAATTGAGATAATGACTAACAAAACTTAATCGTAAGTGTTAAGAATTAACAGATTATTATCCAAATAGACTTTCTACTATGCATTTCTAAACTACAATTATTTCCCTTTAAAGCTCCACCACCACCAACGACACCAATGCCTATCGGAAGATGCGCAGATCCAACATGGACGATATTTGGTGACTTTTGTTATTTTGCTGATTTCGTTAACAGTAGATATTAGCCAGAAGCTCGCAATATATGTCAATCACGCGGAGCGGAACTGGCAAGTATACAGAACAAGGAAAACAAAATATGGATAGGATAATACAAGGTAGGGAATGGTTAGTGATATTTTAGGAGGTTTCACAGAATTTTTTGTTAATATCAATTTAAACCACAAGCGGCCCATAAGAGACTGTAACTGGGTCCAGATTTCGCTCCTGTCCTGATATTTGCTGCCTGGAAAAGAACGTAGTCGGTGTGTATCAGTGAGGTAGATTAAGAGAAAGTATGAGGTTTTGGCCCCAAAAAGGGGAACGACAGAGGATGGATAACAAGAAAAATAAGCTTCTGGTTGATGCCCGCTTACGGCGTCCGGGAAATATCGCATCCTCATTTCATTTTGGTATCCGTATCCCGTTCTTGTATTTGTTCCTTTTCCCGTTGATCCGGTCTTACTAGACAAATATATTTTTAATGTTCATAGATTTTTATGCGTATTTTTTTTTACAGGAAGGTTTCAATTGAGTGACAAGACACCAGCCTCTGTATTTAAACTGGGCCACTGGCGAACCTTCTGATACAGATGCCAAGTTACATGAAAATTGTGTAGAACTGTACAGAGATTCAGGAGTATGGAATGATTTCGATTATTTTGGTAATAAAAGAAGAAGAGTAATTTCCCCATTTTCCAAGATGCTGCTGTCTGACTGATAAAAACGTCAGATTGGTCTTAATTCAGACACCATAACAATGTTTCTGTGTGTTTGTGTGTGAGGACGATGGTGTGTACCTTATTAATAAATGCTTTGTATGTTTGGCGTGCATTTAAGTTTTTGCCATTTTATTATATGCCTTTAGTTTGAAGGAGTAAAAACAAATGTAACCTTAAAGCATTTACTTTTGTAATGAACAGAATTAGTAATAAAATCGAGATCGTCCATGTTGAAAAAAGGTGATATTTGGTAAACAAAAAGCGCAGATACAAGACATATCCTAAACGTGACAAATCCGAGAACATTTGTAACATGTTTGGAACATACGTAGACAAGAACGCGAATTCAGATCTTGAATAGATTTAAGAATCTATGACAATCGATTCGTGATCTGAGAAAAATCATTACGCACAACGCGTACGAAGACAGTAAATTATTTAACCAATATGTTCAATGGAAGCTTTTCCTTTGATTTTGGTGATTTAGTGATCATATCAAGTTTGTACGGTGGTTTGTTTAGGACATCCTTTAATTTTTTTTTATTTATGAATTTTGTTTGCAGAATTATGATTGAATTTTACATAATTTTAATTTTTGTTTGCAGAATTATCTATTTTCTGTTGATATTCATGTTCCGAGGTACATATTACATGTGCCATGTACATACAATACGAAGTTAACACAGTTTGTTATCATTCGGTTCAACCCTCGGCAATATTTACAAGCTTCTGTAAGTTGAACATAGTAACAAATATGTCCCAAAATTGATACGAGTGAGTTTCTTTCTGGATATAATAAAAGACCAAAACATTACTGTAAATCGGTGTTAATTTTGGAAATTGCCTTTCTCCCTCTCTTTAAGGGTTTTTGCAAGCCTTTTATGACGGATATTTGGTCTATATTTAGATTTGATGCCCAAACTTTCAGACTCCTGAGATCATGAGAGATTTTATAAATTTTTTAAATAGCTGTCAGATGTTGACATATGTAGTGGTCTACTTTTATTTTGACTAGTTCATTTTTTTCAAGTTTTCATTGTCATGGTGTATTGAATTTTTGTCTAGCATTTAAGTTCTGGCAAGGCTTTCATGTGACATATTTGAAAGTTTTCAAAGATATTTCTGGAAAAAATTATAGATAGTTGAATTTCGTGAATTTTCATAATGGGAACAGTGGGAAATGAATTACGCGTTTGCGTCCTTAACCATTTCATGGGTATTCTATGGCAGGGGAGACCACTCAACTAACATAAGTAGAAAATCTATTTTATTGCATATCTATTTGACATTATTTATACCACGGTAATGTTTCTTTCATGTTCCCAATGTTCAAGTACACCATCTGATATGTTAGTATTCGTGAATTGATCTTGTATGAGGTAGATAGCGACATGAATTAAACTAAGTCCAGCTTGTTATAAAAATATCCCTCTGTACAATATATTGCAGATAATATAATGAAATGAAATGAAAATATTGGTAATGAATATAGTTTGAAACTGGATGACTCTATTATGTGACTTCATAATAATTAGTGGTCTGAGGGTGTTATTATGGTTTTCAAGAAATAACCTCAACGTTTCTGAGAAATTCTATATCTGGTTTTGTCTCATTAAGGGTAAATGTGCACAAATTGATCAATATTTTGTAAATGTAAAGTTTATACAAGACTAACATTACCATGTTTGAACCTATTTTAATTTACAAACAAAAGTAAAAAGCTAGTCGTATTTAAAGTCATCACATGCAAGAGTCAACCAGATTCAAAGTATGTATAAAATATCATTTATATATCACAGTTAATTAAATAAAATTAATAAATATGAAAAAAAAAAAATAAATCATAGCTTTTCATAGAACGGAAGAAAGCATTAAATTTGATGAATGTAAAATATAACTTTATATCACTAAAGATGCAAATGAAAACTAAATTGAAAAACTGAAAATAGGTTCAATCAAGGATAACAAAAATCCTTTCGTCACTGCTATATCTATAGTCTATAATCTGAGGTAAAAATAACAAAACATTCTAAGACTAGCAGTACTAATTTGATATAAATATAGAAAAAATTCAAAAAATATTTTCTTTGCTGATACATATATCATTATTAAACTTCCAGGTGTCGTTAGCACCAATGGCATTTTGATCTTGATCTTGATAAAATATTTAGACAACTTCACCCTTTTTAAAATATTGCTTAATAACGTATTGGCAAGATGTTGATATGGTATTTACAATGTTCAAAATGATATGACAGTTAAATTACTAAACTCGCCTTACAATTCATGTATTGAGCACCATTTTAACATGAGAATTGTTTGTTATTACTAAAATCATAATTAAATATTACTTAAATGATAACTAAACATTACTTAAATGATAACTAAACATTACTTAAAAGGTAAAAACATTACTAAAAAGGATTTTTATATTATTGATGTGAATTAGACATTTTCAAAATGATAAGGGTGTTAAAATGAATTGATAAATATGTGATATACTGGACAGGATCAGCTCCCGAATGTAGTCTAAAGATTGACCGAGTTCACGGTGGAACTAGATTTATAACGTACAGGTAAAACTTCTGCCTCAACTGTTTTATAGAAGGTTGGATATGTCCAATGTGTAGCTATCATCAGCCTCTGCAATATACAAATCCAAATTTAAAATTTTGTTTCTTTATTACAGAATATTTTTCGTCTCAAAGTAACATTTTTTTCTTATATTTTCCTAAACAACAGATCGAGACATAAATGACATGTAAGACGACATACTTGCGCCAGGCTCGTTCAAGGTCATCTAAATACGTATCAATTGATTTTTGGAAGACGTATTGTTTGCCCACATGTGATTCAATCTGCGTTATTCATTATGATAAAATGGACTTTTAATATTTTTTTCATAAGAAAGAGCGAATAAGTACAATATGAAACATGAATCTTGGCAGATCACGCTACGCGGGTTGTGGATGCCACCGGAAATATACGAAACTGGGGTATTATTTTGTCTTCTTACTTCTTGTAGTTATAATTGAGTGAAATATGAAGCAGACAAACAGAAAGAATGTGAGACAGTACCATGCCCTTGTGTAGTAGGCCTAATTCTGGCCCATGTATAATAAAGAGTTTATTATTATTATAAGATTATGTAAAGTTCCGATGAATGAACTTACCGTTAAAAAAGCAAATAAAACACCAATACAGAATCCAGTGATGACATCCGTATAATGATGTTTGTAATCACCAACTCGAGAAATACACACGTAACCAGCGGTCGCGAAAGCAGCGAATTGTAGAACATACTTTACTAGTCCACAATGCTGTCTTCTGGCTTTGTTGTTTAAATATAGCTACAAAATATTTTTAAAAAAAATCAAACACTGTAAACTATAGAGTATTAAGAACTAATTTTTTGGTTTATAGGGCAGTCTGTTATTAGCATTAGCCTTCTTTTTTCGATATTTATATTATGTAATATCGAGTGTCACATTCAACCTTGCCTTATTGTTCACATCCAATTTTATTTAGTCTGACGCTCATATCTCTGGACGAAGCTGTTGGAAGACAAAGAGAGGCTGGATGACGAATGCCAAATTTTTAATTAGGCATTCTTTTATGTTAGGAAAGAAGTGTGTAGATCTAATCGTAGTGTAGAACCAAAATACATCTAGCAAAGTGGAAATGAAATTAAATGAAATGAATAGAGTTTTACGTCCTTCTCTTCCGGACCTTATGAAGCAAAGGTAAGTAGCCCAAGGTATAAGCATAAATCAGAATAATAAGTTATTTACAAATTGACAACTTACGATAACATAAACCATGGAAAAAGCTAAAAAGCTGGAATGACCACTTGGAAAAGATAATCTGTAAAGAATATAATAAGAATAATTGTGAGATTTATTGAAAGGGTGGGGGTTTCATGTATGAAGGGACTATACATACGATATGCGATATATATACATGTACTTAAGCAATGAACGATGGACCCACTGCAGTTACGGTGATATGAATACATTGGGCAAGGTGCCAAATTGAATGAGCTGCCGAAGGCAGTCATGATGAATTTGGCACCTTGACCAATGTATTCATATCACCGTAACTGCAGTGGGTCCATAGTTCATTGCTTATATTTCCACAGTCAATCGTATTCTTTTTTCCGAATTGCCGATTAGGTACCACGTCAAAAAAAAATTGCCGGTTAAGAATAAGGCCTAAACAGAAGCCATGTTGTGAGTTTTTAGTTTAAGCATACGCTATGCAATATAGTCCCAAACTTTCCGCTTCAATAATGGACAGCAATTAAAAAAGAAAAAAGATACGTTAATTTTTCTTTTATCTTTTATATTGTAATGATCTATATATCATGACATCATTTTAATCAAATGTACAAATAATCAAAAAATTTGCCGTGTAACCACGACAAAAGAAGATCGCCAATAAACCAAAATGGCGGCTAGTAAACAAAAAAAAAAAAAAACGATTGAAAAGACTAAACGATAGCCTTATCATTAACAAAAGTGAATTGACATGTGTTACTTAACAAGTGTAAACTTGAACGATGTAGCTGTGTGTTTTGCTTCCGTGATATTATTTATTAGTTTGGACCCTTGACGTTTTATTTCAAAGTGCAGTTTGTGAACGTGGAACTGTTAAAAAAAACTGAGTTTGTGGAGCTTACCATGTAAGTGGAGACAGTGCAATATCAAATTTTCCATTCTCAAATATTAAAAAATTTCAATTTCCACCTTGATTTCATAAGTTTAAATCCATAAAAAATTGACCTAGGCCTAGTCAAAAAGCCTATCTAGGTCAAGGCAGACGACAAAACGTAGCAGACCTAAAAGTATGGTGAGTCATGTTGATATTATTGTATTTCTACGCGCCAAGTAATGTGAGCACGTGTCTCACTGCAGTTTACGTGAATTTGAATGTGTTTCTTGTAGAAGGGTTTATTACGAGAAATGCAGTGAGAGTGGAAATATTTGTATATATCCTTGAAATAAAGGATTATGACTTTACTTACCGCGCTTCTCGTAGAATTGTTGCAGTTGCTGTGGAACTTAATCGACATTCATAATCATAAATATAACCGCCTGAACAGTTAATTTTAGAAAAGTCTGGATTGCACACTTCTAAGAAGTGAGGTCGGAGTCTCCCAACAGTTAATTTCAATATACTAACTCCTAACTGACACAGTGCACCTCCAAAGATAAATATCCCCAATTCAATACCACACGTCCAAGCAAACCGCCCGAAATACGCCAGAGTAGTTTCATCTTCCTTTCTACTCCCAAATTTTATCCATTCACAAATCACTATCTGAAAAAGAGAACCTCCATATTATGAACATATGAAATCTACATGTATGAACTTGAGGGAGGTTGGCCTATCCAAAAGTTTTAATATCAAAACCAAAGTTGAACAGTAAGGTTAAACGGAAGTTGAGCTATAAAGGTTAAATGTTTCACAATAAGCTTTACCAAATTTGGATAACACAAAGTAGAACTATAAATCTCAACAAAGTTAAGCTAAACTAAAATTTACTACAAAGCTAAACCAAATTTGAGCTGCATAAGGTTAAAGCGAAGTTGAGCTTCAAGAAACCAAACAAAGCTTTACAATAAAGTTAAATAAAAGTTGGACTAAGCAAAGTTTAACTAAAGGGCTAAACAAAGGTCGAGTTTAACCAAAGATTTACTGTAAAGCTTAACCAAAGTTGAGCTAAACCAAAGTTTTAAAGCTGAACTACAATTGTACTATAAAGCCAAAGCAAAGTTGGGCAAAAAATAGTTTAACTACCAAGCAAAAATACATTTGTACTTACACTGATGAAAGCTAAAAAGAATCCGACGGAGACAGCTACAGCTATAGATACTGTATCTTCTTTATAAGGATACTTGATGGTTTCGTCGCTACAGAAGAAACCTCTTCTAAATGGTTCAATATGAATTCCCTCTATCAATGATGCTAGTAACACAACTAAAAATGAAAAAAAAAATTATGTAAGGTTATACATTATAAGACCACGGGAAATAAATCCAACCTAGCAGTATGAGGATCTGACATAGCAGTATGAGGATCCAACCTAGCAGTCTGAGGTTCCAACCTAGCAGTCTGTGGATCCAACGTAGCAGTAAGGAAACCTTTCTAAATGGTTCAATATGTTTTAAAAGATCAGTAAACTACTAAAAAAAAAATAAAAATTATGGGTTTATACCTTATAAGCCCTATGGGAAATAAACCCAATTTGGGACGGGAAAAGCGAAATTGGGCCAACCTCTTTTGGTTTTCCAACTTTCGCAGCCCCTTGGATGCAACGTAGAAAAGCCCTGGGATCAATTGGGTCTCTTCAACATGTTTTGGTCACCATTAAAAGAAATAAATATGAATTTAACAACTCCTTATGGAACTTTTGAAATGGGTTTGGGCCACGTAATTAGCAACATCTTTTTGGGTTTCCAAAACTTTTCGGATCCGCTTTAATCAAGCTTGTAACAATCCTGGTTAAGTTCTTCAAAATTTCCCTTTAATTCACAATAAGTAATATAAAAATATCTGAACAACCCCTTAGGGTATTCAAATGTAAGGTTTAAAATCCTACATGATTTAAAGAAAAATTATTTTTTTCAAATGTGTTGCATCCTTTTTTATCACATAAATATTCCTGTAGAATTTTTAATTTCCTAATTCAAAATCAAAGAAATTGAAAAAATTTAAAAAGTTTTGTTTTCAAAAGTAAGGGCTTTTAAAAATCTTTTATGAAGAAAAGTTTTAACTTAGTGGGTAAAATGGGGCCCTAAAAACTCTTTTTTATTCAAAAAAAGGGTTTACATTGAAAACCCAAATAACTAAAAATAGTTTAAACTGATTTTAAAAAAATTTTGTCTATTTAACTCTATTTGATCTTTTATGAAGATTTTATTGGGTTTGGGAAAAGGGCGGCTGAAAGGAAAGGGATTTAAATCCATAACAAAAATATTTTTTACATCAAGTTATTACTCTTGATGTAACGTATTCGAAGTGAATTTACTATATCCGAAGTGGATATTATATTGATACCTACACCTTGATATAGAAGGTCAATGTGGTACGAACAGTCATTTATTCATTTCACCTCTGTATTGTTGCATTCAAAACTGTAATGTCGCAATGCTGTATGTTATTGATTATATTTTATGAAATATAATAAGCTCTATACATGGATAGTATTTCCTTTATTCTTTCTAATTCACCTGTCAATTATGTACATTATAATAAGCAAACTATCATTATCATTCACGTTCTATATAACAGGGGCAGCAGGTGGACATAACAATGTTATGCAATTGTTTTTCTGCACCTGCATGAGCTCAGAAAGACGAAAATACTATGCAATATGCAAGCGACATTAGCCTTTTAGATCATTACCGTGAACAGTTGATAGCTATCGAGACCCCTTTTTCACGTTAGGCCCACGAACCTATAGCGCCAAAAAATGACAAAGGAATATGGAAAACTCGGCAAGCGATTATTTGTGATTGGTGAATAATGCTACCCCCCTAAACGGACCATTCAATTCCCAGTAAAAGGCGACTATAAAAAGTTTATCTAAGTATTGATTGTGATATCCATCATACTTAATAGATTATTGAGTGTTTCTATATCTTCTTAATTTCGCCAGTGGGGTCTTATCTATTGTCAATCATAATGCAAGTCTTGACGAGGATGTTTTATCCGAAATGAACGTGAAGACAATGTCAATTGGAGATCATTATAATCATTATCACTAAAGCTACGGTTGATAACATGTTATCGGTAGATTAATGTGTGCAGGTGATCATGACAATAAAATATTCGAACTTGCACACCTATAGGAGAGCATCTCTTATCTTAACCAGGTTTGATATGAATCTAGATGTAGGATTCTATTCTAATAATGCGTTTTGTTTCATGTCACATCAAGGTGAATCTTAAATTGTTTGTTCAAATATGTAATTGTGTAATCGTAAGCTGCTCAGACCTACGACACACTTAAAACCTATTTAATAAGTCGGATTACCAAAAATAATTTTCCAATATCAAAACATCTTAAAATATACCTGAAAATATTCCATACTTTGCAACTATTTCAAACGGAATGTTTTGAAAAATAGTTCATTCAAACTTTAATGTGCTAATTGTGGTAGTTGGTTTTATAATGACTCATTGTGTTTCTCTAAAATTCATTATTTTGTATAAATCCGTACAGTAGTTTTCTTATACTAAACAAAAACAATAACGATCTTAAAATGTTTACAATAATGTTTACGTAAACTTTTAAAATAGTTCTGGCGTTTAAAAAGTAACTTGACTTTAAGTTCAAACTTGCAAAAATGTTCAGGGTTTATATTGATAGATTTTCACACATATTCCTACATGAACACAAGAGTGTAAAATATCAGCGACTCAATTGGGGGCCCGTGGATTTCAATGTGTTGGGGCTTCTGAGATTTTTTCATTCTTAACACAATGTCTTTTTTCTGGGCGTGGGATCCCATGGACTTGGTTGAATTATTCCCTAAGGTAGTGAAACCACTGAGACATATCGGGGATGGTTTTTAGCTACTCGACCGGAACATTACTTTCAATTGAATAATTAATTATTATTAGATCTACATGATCATGTCCTGTAAAGGTAGACATATATGAATAATTGTATTCAAACAAAGTTAGACCTATGTAATATAAAAAGACCTATGAAGTAAGACAATACTGCTCATACGTCCTTTGCGTGCAAAGTACACGGAGAAAAAAATGAATAGATAATACGATAATATGATATCGAAATACGTCATCGTTGTTTTTATAAATTCACCGGATTAACGTCAATTCCTAGAAGCGATTTCTTCATAGAAAATCGAACTTTTACACTACGAATGTCTTTCCTTTTTTCCTATCTCAACGGGATATATTTGGACACTTTAAGACACCCTCCCCTAAACTTTCATGAATTTGTTTACCCATGACGTATATTCGATGCCATTTTGTGTTTTCTGAGATTACACACAGTAATCAGTCTGTTATGGTATATCCTATGTAGCTTTTTGACTCAATTTTAGACCAGGTCATCTTTCCGCCGGATTCACGTCAGTTCCTTCGACCACCGTTTTGTTTCGTTTGTCCCATCTTCATGTAGTTCGACATGAAATATGCCCTCTACCCATTTAAATATTTTTATTTACTCGTTACATGTTAAATGTAATTTTTGTCAGAGTTGACAGGCAAAGTTATCAGTGGCCTACAAACATATGATAGGATGGCATGTGTCCCACTTATCCATAGCTTACAGAGGAATATCCAAACAATATAATATAGGTGGGGTTTTTTTTCTAAACTTGGTCCAAATGAGTCTTTGTTAAGAAGTGGATCTACCTTTAGTCATGACAGAATCCATTGAACCTAATGATCTATCTAAGTAATAATTCAATTAATTACTTATAACGAATATGTCATGGTATATTCACAGAGTAAATTTATATATGTACTCTGTGGTATATTGACATAATATTATTTGTGGCCAATTGATGAATATATAATTTTCACTCTGATTGACTAAGTTTGAGGCCTCAATTGTCCGTTCTAAAAGGTAGTATACTTTCAATATACCCTTTATACTTGACCCGTATCAAAAAATAGTTATTAAACACCAACGGCTATTTCTAACTCACCAAGTAAACATATAACATCTAGATTATGTGTAACCTTTACGGGGAACGAAGTGACTGAATATCATACTGGTTCAAGATGCTCCGAACACGATCAAAGCCAGAGTTAGTTATCGAATACACCTTATTTAAGTTAAAACTCTTACCTATAACGAAACATATCACATTCACAACTATATGGGCTATTTCAGCTGTTGTTTTTTTCGCCATTTTTGAACAGTCACATAAGACAACAAACTGTTGACACGATCACTCAGTCTCGATTACGTAGTCTCGAATATCAAGATCTTCTTTTGAAATTGATTTTCTGCTCGGGTGATGTTCTTTGTCACGAAACCAAATTCCCAGGGAACTAGGATAAATATTTCTTAAACGTTAGATGTGAATAGAAGACATAGATTCTGAATCGATTTAAATTGATCGAAGTATTTCCAACAGTTCTTAGTTCTATGTGAATAAGGTCTATCCCCGAGTTCTATCACATGCTTACAGCGTAAGTAAGCAACATTTTTTGATAAATTAAAAGCTCAAAGTCAAATTGATAAATAAACTCCAAACCAAGTTCTACACAGTCTTAAATTGCTGTAAGTTTGAGTTTCCGAGCCCAAAACGGCACAACCCTCGATTAAACGCTTGTAAAAAACAATATAGTTATAAATATATATTTATCTATATGATAAGGCTGGAAACACGCGTCACATAGTATATATAATTTACTTGAAGAAATATCTATTAATATATGTACCTAAATAATATATATATACCTACATACATGTTTTGCAATCTACATGTCATTTGTCATTGTCACGATAAGATAAAAGTTTATTTCCTTGTATGACGCCATGTTAAACTATAGAGCATTATACATTGACATACTTGAACCTTGCCTATCAATTAATATATATGTTGTTCCGTATACTAAAACGTTTGTTTACATTTTAATGACCCAAACGCAAAAAAATATTCAAACAGATCATAAAATGGAGCTCAGAAAAAGCCCTAATAATGATAAATTAATAGTAAGAATATTCTGATTTTGCAATATATTTCTATGTGAATTGGAATATCAGCTTCACCAGTGTACTGTTCTTACTCCTAAGAACATATAAATATAAACTTTAAATGTCAGCTGGTAATATAAATACAGTTTCATCAAAAAACTCGATAATGTCGATAATTTGGTCTTATTAACACGACAAAACTTATATTGCAATCTCAAGACTGCCATCAACCACATACACCGATAACAAGAACTATATAGTTCGCAATAAGTAGAATCTTATAATTTTTATACACCGATAACAAGAACTATATAGTTCTCAATAAGTAGAATCTTATACTTTTTATATCAATCTCAAGACTAGTTCTCAGTAAGTAGAATCTTATAATTTGTATATCAATCTCAAGACTAGTTCTCAGAAAGTAGAATCTTATTATTTTTATACACCGATAACAAGACTATATAGTTCTCAATAAGTAGATTCTTATAATTTTTATATCAATATCAAGACTAGTTCTCAGTAAGTAGAATCTTATAATTTTTATACCGATAACAAGACTAAATAGTTCTCAATAAGTAGATTCTTATCATTTGTATATCAATATCAAGACTAGTTCTCAGTAAGTAGAATCTTATAATTTTTATACACCGATAACAAAACTAAATAGTTCTCAATAAGTAGAATCTTATAATTTTTAAAAACCGATAACAAGACTAAATAGTTCTCAATAAGTAGAATCGTATCATTTTTATACACCGATAACAAGACTAAATAGTTCTCAATAAGTAGAATCTTATAATTTTTCTACAGCGATAACAAGACTAGTCCTCAATAAGTAGAATCTTATAATTTTTATACACCGATAACAAGAACTATATAGTTCTCAATAAGTAGAATCTTATACTTTTTATATCAATCTCAAGACTAGTTCTCAGTAAGTAGAATCTTATAATTTGTATATCAATCTCAAGACTAGTTCTCAGAAAGTAGAATCTTATAATTTTTATACACCGATAACAAGACTATATAGTTCTTAATAAGTAGAATCTTATTTTTTTTATACAGCGATAACAAGACTATATTATAGTTCTTAATAAGTAGATTCTTATAATTTTTATATCAATATCAAGACTAGTTCTCAGTAAGTAGAATCTTATAATTTTTATACCGATAACAAGACTAAATAGTTCTCAATAAGTAGATTCTTATCATTTGTATATCAATCTCAAGACTAGTTCTCAGAAAGTAGAATCTTATTATTTTTATACACCGATAACAAGACTATATAGTTCTTAATAAGTAGAATCTTATTTTTTTTATACAGCGATAACAAGACTATATTATAGTTCTTAATAAGTAGATTCTTATAATTTTTATATCAATATCAAGACTAGTTCTCAGTAAGTAGAATCTTATAATTTTTATACCGATAACAAGACTAAATAGTTCTCAATAAGTAGATTCTTATCATTTTTATACACCGATAACAAAACTAAATAGTTCTCAATAAGTAGAATCTTATAATTTTTAAAAACCGATAACAAGACTAAATAGTTCTCAATAAGTAGAATCTTATAATTTTTCTACAGCGATAACAAGACTAGTCCTCAATAAGTAGAATCTTATAATTTTTATACACCGATAACAAAACTAAATAGTTCTTAATAAGAAGATTCTTATAATTTTTATATCAATATCAAGACTAGTTCTCAGTAAGTAGAATCTTATAATTTTTAAACACCGATAACAAGACTATATAGTTCTTAATGAGTAGAATCTTATAATTTTTATACACGGATAACAAGACTAAATAGTTCTTAATAAGTTGAATCTTATAATTTTTATATCAATCTCAAGACTAGTTCTCAGTAAGTAGAATCTTATAATTTTTAAACACCGATAACAAGACTATATAGTTCTTAATAAGTAGAATCTTATAATTTTTATACACCGATAACAAGACTAGTTCTCAATAAGTAGAAACTTAAAATTTTTATATCAATCTCAAGACTAGTTCTCAGTAAGTAGAATCTTATAATTTTCATATCAATCTCAAGACTAGTTCTCAGTAAGTAGAATCTTATATTTTTAGACACCGATAACAAGACTATGGTTCTTAATAAAATATATAATTTGTATATCAATCTAAAGACTAGTTCTCAATAAGTAGAATCTTATAATTTGATGTTATATATGTATATATGTGAAAATAAGGAAAACCATCTTTAAGTTGAATTTTATAATTTTTATACACTGATCACAAGACTAGTTCTCAATTAGTGGAATCTTATAATTTTTATACAGCGATAACAAGACTAGTTCTTAATAAGTAGAATCTTATAATTTTTATACACTGATCACAAGACTAGTTCTCAATTAGTGGAATCTTATAATTTTTATACACTGATCACAAGACTAGTTCTCAATTTGTGGAATCTTATAATTTTTATATCAATCTCAAGACTAGTTCTCAGTAAGTAGAATCTTATAATTTTTATACACTGATCACAAGACTAGTTCTCATTAAGTATGATTTTATAATTTTTATATCAATCTCAAGTCTAGTTCTTAATAAGTAGAATTTTATAATTTTTATACACTGATCACATGACTAGTTCTCAATAAGTAGAATCTTATAATTTTTATATCCATCTCAAGACTAGTTCTCAGTAAGTAGAATCTTATAATTTTTATATCAATCTCAAGACTAGTTCTCAGTAAGTAGAATCTTATAATTTTTATATCAATCTCAAGACTAGTTCTCAGTAAGTAGAATCTTATAA
Source organism: Nipponacmea schrenckii (assembly GCA_030562195.1). Classification (NCBI taxonomy): domain Eukaryota; kingdom Metazoa; phylum Mollusca; class Gastropoda; family Lottiidae; genus Nipponacmea; species Nipponacmea schrenckii. The sequence continues at coordinate 16,717,453 of CM060199.1, read as the reverse complement.
TTTGTATATCAATCTCAAGACTAGTTCTCAATAAGTAGAATCTTATAATTTTTATATCAATCTCAAGACTAGTTCTCAATAAGTAGAATCTTATAATTTGTATATCAATCTCAAGACTTGTTCTCAGTAAGTAGAATCTTATTATTTTTATACACCGATAACAAGACTATATGGTTCTTAATAAGTAGAATCTTATAATTTTTATATCAATCTCAAGACTAGTTCTCAATAAGTAGAATCTTATAATTTGATAACAAGACTATTCTTAATAAAATATATAATTTGTATATCAATCTAAAGACTAGTTCTCAATAAGTAGAATCTTATAATTTGTATATCAATCTCAAGACTAGTTCTCAGTAAGTAGAATCTTATAATTTTTATACACTCATAACAAGACTAGTTCTTAATAAATTATAATTTGTATACATTAAAGACTTAAGTTCTCAATAAGTAGAATCTTATAATTTTTATATCAATCTCAAGACTAGTTCTCAGTAAGTAGAATCTTATATTCATCTTTTACAATCTCTACCGAATCCACTGGAACGAATGTTTCGGGAAATAGAATCACTTTTCTTTAAATTCATATGGAAGCAGAAGCCAGATAAAATAAAAAGAGACATTTTAAAACAGGATTATGATACAGGGGGGGGGGGGGTTAAGATTTCCAGATATTAGGATTTTTAATTTATCTCTTAAAATATCGTGGATAAAAAGACTGTGGTTAAACTCAGACAAATATCAATATTTAACTAATAAATTTCCAAATTTCAACAAACTCTTATTTGCAAGTGGTCCTAACTATCTTTCTTCTTTAAAAATAGAAAACCCATTTTGGAAAGATGTATTCCTAAGCTACAATGCTTACTGCAATAAAATACTTCAAACGGAAATTAATGTATCGTATAATATTCCTATATGGTTTCTCCACAAAAATGATAATTTTATTAGAGACTGGTTTAATAAGGGTCTGCGCGTTTTCAGACTAAATAGACGATACTGGCAAATATTATGATTTTAAAACAATAAAACAGATTTATGGACTCCAATCAGGGACTTATTTAGAGTTGGAAAAACTAAAACACAACCATAAATTGATAAAAAAAACTTTAACTGAAAATATCATTACTTTTGGACCAAAACAATCAATTTTCTATATGTTTAACAATTCTTGTAGTCGTCATGCTTATGACATATTGAATAAAAACGCAAAAATTATCTGTAAGAATGAAATAGCCTGGGAATTACAATTCCCAAACAGGTTGTTTAATTGGTGCACTGTCTACACAAATTCTAGGTCTTTACTTCACAATCCCAGAATAAATGAAATGCAATACAAAATAATACATAGAATTCTAAATATTAGATCCCGTTTATATAAAATGAAATTAATAAATGATAAAAATTGCATTTTTTGTCATTTTCAAGAAGAAAATTATGAACATTTATTTTTGGAATGCAAATATGTACGACCTTTGTGGAATTATATAGAGAATTTACTACAGGATTACAACTACAATATTCAACTCAATATTGAGGATATTTTATTTGGATATCCATCTATTCTTTTCAACATAATTTGTCTTTTTGTGAAATATTTTGTGTACAACTGTAAGAATAATCAATATAATCCCTCTATTATGGCAATGAACGCTTTTATAAAAAAACAGATTTCGATTGAAAAACTCATCTCTTGTAAAAAACCTGAAATGGATAGACTAGTAGCAATATGGGACAACCTTGAGAAAATTTTTATCTGATAAAAAATGAATTAGAAAAGAAAATTATAGTATACAATTTTTAATCCACACTCCTACTGTTAAAGAACGTAATTTTAATTTATGAAACATGAATGATAGAATTAACTCAAACTTGATCATAGAACATTATATGCATGTTCTCCGACTTTCGTATTTTCGGAGGAGAACAGGTATATAAAAAAGAAGAAGTGTCGATCAGATCTCACTATGACAACCTCCACAAAGCAAATAACTTTCAAATGCTATATAACTCAATTATGGAGGGCGTCTTAACCTTGAGATCTGATATTAATATTATTATTATTATTATTATTATTATTATTATTGAGAATGAATTTAAATTATATTAATTGTAAATATTCGCAAAAATTTGTATATACTCTTTGTACTGCTTATCTTTGTGTTGTATGTTATCGTGACAATAAAATATTTAAAAAAAAAAAAAAAAAAAAAAAAAAAGTAGAATCTTATATTTTTAGACACCGATAACAAGACTATGGTTCTTAATAAAATATATAATTTGTATATCAATCTAAAGACTAGTTCTCAATAAGTAGAATCTTATAATTTGTATATCAATCTCAAGACTAGTTCTCAGTAAGTAGAATCTTATAATTTTTATACACTGATAACAAGACTATATAGTTCTTAATGAGTAGAATCTTATAATTTTTATACACGGATAACAAGACTATATAGTTCTTAATAAGTTGAATCTTATAATTTTTATACACCGATCATAAGACTAGTTCTCAATAAGTAGAATCTTATAATTTTTATACATCGATCATAAGACTAGTTCTCAATAAGTAGAATCTTATAATTTGTATATCAATCTCAAGACTAGTTCTAAATAATTTTTATACACCGATCATAAGACTAGTTCTTAAGAAGTAGAATCTTATAATTTTTATACACGGATAACAAGACTAGTTCTCAATAAGTAGAATCTTACCATTTTTATACACCGATTTATTTCTACCAAAGCAAAAGCTTGTTAAAGATGAGCAACATTTCATAACAGCATATATCACAAGTTATCTCCCCTGAGAACTGGAATTCAATAATCCAACTCCAATTTGGCAAAATATCGGTTTCTCAGAGCCATTGAGAGCCATACAGTAGGAAACATTAACGTAAGCCTAGTTGTTTCTGAAACTGTCGCGATATTTGAATCGATATATCATGATAAAAATATGCATTTATTTTAATTTAAACTCTTATATCAGTCTGACCAGTGTGCATATTATTGCAGTAATGAAGACTTGTAAGTTTATAATTCAAAATTTGAAATAATAATTTTGTCGTATATGTTCCACTGTAAGTTTTCTATAAGTAGATTTAGCAGACGCAAAAAAAAAAAAAAAAAAAATCATCATAAAAAAAACAATATAACAAAACCAAATGATTTAAACATAAGTCCATGAACATTTGGCAAAAATATATCAATTATCATAATGAATTATGCAAAAAATCTATATATTAAATATCAAAGGAATAAATCTCTTGTTCGTTGTTCAAAGGAGAAATAATATTCAAAACTAGCTAAATGTTGTTCGAACGTCAATTCAGAGGTGCTTTTTGGTTTTTCGAACCTTTTGATTGTAAAGATTGACCAAAACTTGGGCTTGATCTAAACCACTAGACCTTGCTCCATCAGCAGCAGACCATCTTGATTTATGGTGCGCTTCACCAGCAAATAGTACAACTGGTTGTTCGAGGTGGTTATATAACGGTTCATTCAAGTTCTTTCTAACTGATTCATTCGATTTTTCTGTCATATAACAATACGAACCTAACGTCCATTGATTGTCAAACCATTTTGTAGTGAGTACATCAGTAGGTTCAGGTATAGAGGGATTATTTAAAAACCTTCTTATTTGTTCCGTACAAACCTTCTTTACTTCATCTTTATGTAAACCTTCTATAAACCTTCCCTCGTCACCAACAATACTTCCCATTAAAACATTATTATTATAGTGTAATTCATCGAAACCATGTATCGCTTTAAACCATTCTGTTTTATAATCTTGTATATTATAATTATGATCAGTCCAAGAAAATCTTATAGAACCTTCATTTTTTATCCAAAATGGATCTGTGTAATATAAAAAGATTTTATTGACTGTACCAAAACCTACTACATCTATGGCTTCAGTCTTCAGTACCGGTAATTCTGGAGTAAAAAGTGTTGTGTGATGTTTCTTTAAATAGCCTAAAGAACACGTGACTATCACATGATCAGCTTGGATTTCACTTCCGTTGTTGCAAACGACCTTGACACTATGATTTGCGTTCCAGTTGATATTAACAACTGGGCACTGTAATATAATCCGAACCTTTCCTGTTAAGATTTTAAGTAAAGTATTTATTATCGTCTGAAATCCTTTTGGTGGACATACGTCTTCACGTTCGCCAACGTAGCGGTACTGTCCGACGTTACGGCTGCACATCTTTCGTATGTCATCACCGTTATCAAAACGTAGTAAATTTTGATAACAACTAAACACAGATTTTGCATCCTCGCGGTGTTCTTTTGAAAAGTTCGTTAAAAGAAGCTTACGAAATCTTTGGTTCACGAAGTTGTATATTGTTAATTCATCCTCGGCTAAAAGGAGATTTTTGCGGTAAACCTCTTCCAATTCAGTTTCAATTCCATAGGTCATATCTATAACTCCTAGGATTATGTCACGTGATATTTCCTTACCATTTTCATTACACCATTTTCCACTTAACCTGAAACCGAATTGTTAAATTAAAATTGAGTATTTTTATATTATATTCATTCATTGCGTGTTAAATAACAGAAGGATGTAGGCCTTAATGTAATCTTCAAAATAGCGAACGCAGCAAATATCCGTGTCAATTCTAATCAAATTCATATAACTCCAGAGCGGTAAAATGTTTCTGCGTTTTAAATGCTAGAGATATAATAAGTTTCATAATCAGAAATGAACAGAAATGGAAAAATCAAGCGATAATCGAATAAACGTTTTTAGAAGAATGACGAGAATGTTCTACATTTGTTGAAGAATTGGAACTAGGATTTTAATCTTGCAAAGTGAAACAGTTCTATAATATACATGTATTTACCATTCTTGTCTCAATATTTGAGAAGATCACAAAGTCAGAGCGATAATTCAAAAAACTTTTAGAGAAGAATGGTGAAAATGTTGAAGAAATGAAATTAGGCGTTCAATCTTGCAAGGTGTATCATATTATGTAAAATTCAACTTTACCACTCTTGTCGGATACGAGGACTGATCAGTCCATGTTTCTTGGCCAGTGTATATACCGAATTCTCCTTCCCTTCGCCATGTATCCATTGAGCGCCTAGGTCTACTAGATCATTATCTGTTTGACCATATGGTATCGTCTTAATTCTTCCACCTACTCTGTTAAAATGAAAGAAATCACGTTCCATGACCTATTGAGTGAACAAATGAAATGAAATGAATGGAGTTTTACGTCCTACTCTTCTGCAAATATTGAGTGAACAAAAGCTGGATAAAGAACATCATAGAAGAAGTGAATCCTACGACATTCGAAACTACGAACGTAGAAATAACGGAAAACATTGTTGAATTCCTTTCCTTAACTTGATATATCTTTAAGAAATTTTATATGGTACCAAATACTTGTTATTTATTTCGATTTGGAGACTTTCTAGAAATATCAAACCCATTTTAATAGTAGGCTTATTAAGTTAGAGATTTAAAATGGTTGTGAACCATGGTCGTCTCTGTGTGTGAAGAACCATTCGTAGTTTCGTTCGCATTGGTTTACGGCAATTTCCATGAAACTGGGATTCTGTGTGTAATCTAAGGCGAGTCTGATTACGTCCGGTCTTATTTCTACCAACGTAAACTTCGCTTGTTTAAGATGGACTCAGACCACTAATGATTGTGCTATATTTAGAAATCATCTTTCTCTCGCCCTCTTGTGGTTTTAGCATTCCGATTTTTGACTTAATTTTGCTCTAGATGTCAAGATGAGCAACATTACATTACAGCAAAATAACACAAGTTAACCCCCTTGAGTAAACAAAGTGACGATCTTTACTTACCTGTCTGAAGCTTCGAACATTGTAATATTACGGAAACCATTTTGTTGAAGTCTTTGAGCTGCCGAGAGTCCAGCTATTCCAGCACCAACGATGACTATTTTAGCATCACGTTTCCTTTCCCTAGACATTCTGTAGTCTACTAGAAAAATAAATGACATCCATAGATAAGTGAACTTTTCGACTACACACGCTCAATTATTATCATTCAAATACCTTCTACGCTATTGAATCCTCGACTATTACGGATAGGTCAAAGACATCCGTAAAATTCTTTGAAATAGTTTAGCGTTGGTTGTCGTTCCGTAGTAATTTTACTTAGATATCTCTAAGTATCCAATGAGAATCCAATACGAAATCCATAGCTGTGTTCCATATAACAAGAACTATCCTATGGATGTCTCGGATCTATTCTTAATGGCAACCATTTTCGCAACGAAATAAAATTTTGTCATACTGTTGCAGACAGTTAAAACACATTGTTGAGCTACATTCTACACAATATTTCATCATAGGTTGAAAGGCTTGTGGTTTAGTATTTCTAATAGTACACACAGCCATTGACATTTACTATATAGTATTGACTTTGTTGCTTGAAGTAAGATACGTTTCTCGTTCTTTTGAAATATAGACTGATCCAATATACATCTGGTCTAACAAAATATAGCTTGAAGACAATACAATACAATACGAAAGGCATACTTACCAACGCTCAGGAATATCCCTTGACAACTTCCAAATTCCCCGTTTCGTTCACTAGAAAACCCGACGATCTACTACCATCAAGAGTCTACGACAGAAGACGACCTTCTTTTGTTAGCACACGATCAATTCAGATGTAAACAAACCACTATTCAGAAGGGTAGTGTTATCATATTGCAGACACAACATAGATTTAAGATACAGAGAAACAAATCGATAAATTAAGCCCAGTCATGATCAAATGGCGTTCAAAGGTCAAACTAAATGTTTAGTAAGCTTCTTTGATTTTGTATGGCCATAATCAACCATAATAATTGAGCATTATTTCAATTGTTGGTTAACTCTGATTTGAAGACGCTTAAATTCTCGAACAATGTTTCTTATAACACAAGAAGAAAAATCTGCATAAAACAATTATACTCATATCTGGGAAATGCAGATTATTGGCGTAATGAAGACTTGCAAAATCAAAAATATATTCAAAGTTATAATCAAATGAATGTCATAAAACAAGGATTACTTCATGTGCTATCATATCGAACTAAAATAGCTTTACAAGATTAACAAACCGTATTATATACCGTTTAACATTGAGAAATTGGTCCTGATATTGTGAAACGTTATTATCACTGGCACTGACATTTTTGTGTGTGGATGAACAAGGTCTGAGATTTTAGTCTTTAACATGAGATTTAACTAATTTATCTAGAAAAGAACTTTGGACGTTAGGATTTCCTTTTTAATCGGATAATATTTCAATAGATCTACTTGTATAATGTATGCAGGGGCGTAGCACATATGAGGCTGTCGCACGCAGAATAGGTCGAAAAAGGCTATATAAAACTTCATATAGTTTTCCGATGAGAATTGATAATTTTGACCGGTGGAAACTACATCCAAAATCGCGTCAGATGTATTCTCCGGGTTTCCTAGTTTGTAAAATTTGCCGGAGTAGGAACGAACCCCCCGCCACTGCAAGGGCCAAATACGAAGGCCTTAGAAAAATCACCTTTCAGTCCACCCTCTCAAGTATATTCTAGATACACCCCTGATTGGTATGATTTTCAAAGGTTTAGGATTTGCTATAACGATGAATTTCGTTGGTGTATAATGTATCTACTTAATAGTGCGAGTAAGTTATTTTTGCCCCCGGAAGAACACATGTTCGTCGGTAAAACTTAGACGCTACACGTGTTCGTCGGTAAAACTTGGACGTTCCACCCCCCCCCCCCCAAATGGTCACGCTACGCCCCTGAATGTATGTATCGTGTTTCATTTTAGGCTTACAGTTTACTGTTTGATGATATATCAGTACACCAACGAGAAGATTGGCAGTAACCCACTTAACGGTAAGGTGATGGTCTTAGTTGAATAAACTTATATTTGTTTGATTGATGTTTAACTTGACTACTGCATCGGTTTCAATTTATGACAAAAATATCTATCGCGAATTGTTAAATAGGTCAATCGTTGAATGGAATGCTGTGTGAGTATGTATTTATTTAGTGTTTATCCATTAGGTATAGACCCTATACGTACAGTTAGATAATGTACTATACAATTTACGATAACGTCATGTGTTTGCTTAAGATTGTTACGAAACGTCTCGCACAGTATAATGTGATGTAAGTTTAGGTAACGTGTGATAATGTTATAAAATGCCAGCCGTGACCCGGTTTGTTGTGTTGTGAATGAGAATATTGATTGTATTTTCGATTTGTACTGAGGACATTAATATTTTGACGGGTAAACCAATATTAAAGTACTTTTCTGCGAAACGCCTCGTTTAGTCATTGGTCTTACTGGATTGTCATCTGGACTCAGACCACTAAAACATTAATGTTATTTATTGTATCCGTGCTATTTTTAGATATACAATACTCCTTTTCCCTTTTGGGAGGGGGGGGGGGGGTGTTTGCCCATGTTGACCAAGTTTTGGTCTAGAATGGGAATTTGATATCTGAAATTGCACTTTGTTTCAGATTTTGTGAGCTAATGAGATTAACATTAGTTAGGCTGAAGAATAAATCTATCACGTGCAGTGAAAGTTAAGGGATGTTGGAAAAATGTAGTGGTTTAGTTTTATTTTGACTTGTTCAAAATTTGCATCTTCATGATAATATTGAATTCTTGAACAGACACTAAATGTTTCCAGGCTTTCATGTGACATATTGGAATGTTTTCAACGAGATTTCTGGAAAATGTAATCGATGATTGAATGTCGTGATTTAACATGGAAACAGATGACAAATGAACTACTGGTCCATCTGCAATGCCCGACAATAACGTATTGTGGGTGTAAATCTTGTCAGAGGAAGAAATAATAATAGAGTCGATAGACATGACACTGATAAAATATGTTTCTTATCAACCATAACATTTAGGCTAACACACTGTCAAGGTTAAGTGATCGTTTTATAATTCCAGTATTTGTTTTCACAGTGTTATTAAACAGCTCATCCATTAGTCTTCTCGCTCGACCCTTTTATAATTTCTGTCGGTATTTTTCTTAGATCATGAAGAAAAAAGATGTTAAAATAGTTATAGTAGGAGCAGGGATAGCAGGTATATCTGCAGCACATCATTTATACACCAACGGCTTTACAAACATTCATATATTAGAAGCTGACTGTAGGTAAGGGAGTGTTTCTGACACATATCACTGCTTACCTGAACACTGGCGTTTCTACGGGTCGCGCCCCTACCCTAAAAGAGGCTGACCCGGATAAGGAAAGATACGCTTGTGAGTCTAGATCAATATTCGACGATTGCTCCTACTCGATCCCTTAACAAACGTTTATTAAAAAGCCACCGTATCTCTAAAGTTTTTGAGGCACTGCACTTTATATTTGCAAATTATTTTCCATAAATAAAAGCTACCGGGGCGAACGCAATCCACCAACTGTGTAATGTATAGTTTTTGGCAATTGATCTTTTCTTTTCAGAACTGGTGGTCGCATTCAAACTGTTCCGTTCAATGGAAAAGAAGGTTGCCTAGTAGAATTGGGAGCTCAGTTTATTCATGGTGCCAGTAAGAGAAATTCCGTATATAAAGTGGCTAATAAGCATAATCTGTTGGGAAAAAAAATAGATTGGTATGTTTTTCTAAACAAAGGAAAATTGTTTGATGTTCTCCTATGTTTTTTGTTTTGAATTTTTAATGGGGACATGTTCAGCTCCCACTTTGGTAACCTAATATGGTCATGGTTGATGGGACTTTAGAATATTTTAATGAAATTCGGTGTGATTATTTAAAATTTTGAGATTTTTGTCAAGTTCGAATTGGACGATTTGTTGATGAATTGTTTGATACAATTTGATACACCGAGAAGGATGCGGAATGATGAAATTTTGATTTTTTTTTTCTATTTCAGGTATCAAGGAATATTTGCTACTGAAGATGGTCATCGAATACCCTACGATATTGTTAAAAAGACCATGAATTTAGCGTTTGAAGTAGAAGACCAACTCGAAGAGGAATTTAAAAATAAATCCATGCTGAAAGGCGAGGATAAGAATTTGTTTGGATACCTAAATAGCAGATTTTTGAAATTATCTTCGAAGTTCTGTGTAGAAAAGCAACGGGATGCAAAAGCAGTCTTTAACTATTTTCTCAATTTAATGCGTTTTGACAATGCGAATAATCTGAAATATTTGAGTAGCATCAATTTTGGGCAGTATGTATCAGTTGGTGACGGTGAAGATGTCTACATTAAGTCGGGATTTTGTTCCATTTTTGACACTTTATTGAAGGATCTACCGAAAGAAATGATTCATCTGAATACCCCAGTAACTACTATAGATTGGACAGAATCGGAAGTAGTGCTCTCCTCAATTGAGGGCCAAAAATGGACTGCACATCATGTGATAGTCACGTGTTCTTTAGGCTATTTAAAGAAACATCACACTACACTTTTTACTCCAGAATTACCTGTGCCGAAATCTCTAGCCATAGATACAATAGGGTTTGGTACAGTCAATAAAATCTTTTTATATTTCAAAGAGCCATTTTGGATAAAAAATGAAGGTTCTATAAGATTTGCTTGGACTGATGATAATTATAATATACAAGATTATAAAACAGAATGGTTTAAAGCGATACATGGTTTCGATGAATTACACTATAATAATAATGTTTTAATGGGAAGTATTGTTGGTGACGAAGGAAGGTTTATAGAAGGTTTACATAAAGATGAAGTAAAGAAGGTTTGTACAGAGCAAATCAGAAGGTTTTTAAATAATCCATCTATACCTGAACCTACTGATGTTCTCACTACAAAATGGTTTTACAATCAATGGACGTTAGGTTCGTATTGTTATATGACGGAAGAATCGAATGAATTGGTTAGAAAAGACTTGAATGCACCGTTATATAACCATCTCGAACAACCAGTTGTACTATTTGCTGGTGAAGCTTGTCACTTGACAAGATTTTCAACTGCGGATGGGGCGCGATCAAGTGGACTTGATCAAGCTAAGTTTTTGGTTAATGTTTATCGAAATAAATAGATTACGATCTATATGTTTTGTAATTTACTATCAAACGAAGAATACTAAATTGATATGAACGTAATAGACCTTCTTATGCTTATCCCAAAATTTTCCACTGCTTATATATGAGGGTAACTACACCAAACATCTATGATCTGAAGTTATATTTCTTTATATGTTGTTCAATTGAATTTTAACGTTATGGTTGCAATTCATATTGGTGTTTCGTCCAATACTTTATATGCAAATTAATGAAAGCAAACTTGAAATCGGGATGACTGTTCTCACATACCACATACATCACAGGAAAAACTTCCATTGAACATATTGGTTACATAATTTACTGTCTTCGTATGCGTAGTGCATACTGATTTTTCTCGGATCACGAATCGATTGTCATGGTTTTTTAAATCTATTCAAGATCAGAATTTGCGTTCTTGTCTACATATTGAACGCGTATGTACCACACATGTTACTAGCATAACAAAATTAATCTTCTCGAATTTGTCACGTTAAGGATACGTCTTGTATCTGCGCTTTTGTTTGCCAAATATCACATCTTTCAAGCATTGACGATCTCGATTTTGTTTCTAAATCTGTTCATTGCAAAAGTAAATGTCTAAAGATTACATTTATTTCTACGTCTTCAATAATGCAATGGCAAAAACTTAAATGCACGCCAAACATACAAAGCATTTATTAATAAGGTACACAACCTCGTCCTCACACACATACGCACACAGAAACATTGTTATCGTGTCTGAATTAAATTCGATCTGAAGTATTTATCAGTCCTAAATAAGCCACCGTATAACATAAATTGATTAATTAATTTGTCCTATTTTGATAACACCAGTTTGTGGTTGTATTTCAGCACTATCTGTGTCTATAGCACTTTCTGATTTACTGTATAATGCATTATCAAATCCTACGGATTCCATTGATGGAACACTTTTGGCACTGCGATGCTTTTTGACTAAAATAAGGAATACTGCTATGATGATTGCACATCCAAGCACCCCTATTACTATTCCAGCAATCTCCCCTCCAGATAATCCAGTAGTATGTCCTGAAATACGAAGAGAATTTGTTGAGAAAACTTTCGAGATTTCGAAGAGTCTTTACCTGATGTCGGTGTGCTGCTAAAACAATACAATTGCAAGTCACGCTGTTAATGTTCATGGTATTGATATTGCACCAGGATCGGAAATGTCTGAATGGAATGTTACTAATAACTTAGAAAATTGGACTGACAAAATTGCTGCCCCGAAAAGTACGTTCAAAATATTAATTGTAGACTAGATAAGGTAGAAAACTGCATGGTAAACGTAACATACCTATTGGATTCTGACGAACGGGTAGTGATGTTGGAGGGTTTCGTTGATTATTGTCAACTATTGCTGTTGGTTTAGTTTTTGCTTGTTCAGTCCTTGATGTAGTTGGTGGTGTTGTTGAAGTGGTTGCCGTTGTTGTAGCTATGCCAACTAAATAATAATAAACGTTAAGATCTTATATTATGGAGGATCCAATTCAGGAATTAAACAAGAAATCGATTTTTATCAAAGGCAGTAACTCGTTTACCCCTTAAATAATATCATTAAAAGAAAATTATTCACAAAGCTGTTCATTTCGGTTATTCTGTATTGCATAATGCAAATGGTAGAAACTAAAAACTAGCACAGTAGATCCCCAATTTAAAAACGGGCGCAAAGTCTCTTCGATAGAAGTATGATCCAATATGATCCATTATAATGGTGATCGCCATAACAATTGCGTTTTAATTATTTTCCGATTGCTTCAACAAGACATTCCATTTGATCCTTTTACTAGATTGAATGGACTTTAATATCATCAACAGACAGGTCCTTCTACTCGAATTAAGTAAGAGAGTCTTAGTGGACTATAATGATATCAAAACACGCAACGACAACATGCAATTAAATCTTTAAATTGGAATTTACTTTTCTTTGCTTTACAGATGTACGCTTTGTTACCAAAACAATCGACATCATTCCAAACTCCTGAATCTCTGTACAGTTCTACACAATTTTCATGTAACTTGGCATCTGTATCAGAAGGTTCACCAGTGGCCCAGTTTAAATACAGAGCTGGTGACTTGTCACTCCACTGAAACCCTCCTGTAAAAAATAATACACATAAGAATCGATGAACATTAAAAATATATTTGTCTAGTAAGACCGGATCACCGGGAAAAGGAACAAATACATGAACGAGATACAGATACCAAAATGAGGATGCGTAATTTCCCGGACGCCGTAAGCGGTGCATCAACAAGGTACTGTATGCATTATAAAAAAATAGCTTATTTTTCTTGTTATCCATCCTCGATTATCCACCTTTTAGGCCAAAACCTCATACTTTCTCTTAATCTACCTCACTGATACACACAGACTACGTTCTTTTCCAGGCAGCAAATATCGGGACAGGCACGAAATCCCAGTTACAGTCCCTTATGAGTAGATTGTGGTTTAAATTGATATTTACAACGATTGTGTGAAATCCTAAAATATCATATTTAATATACAATCCACTTTCATGAGTATGGAGTATTTTAAGTACTGACTTACTAACCATTCGCTACCTTGTATAATCCAATCCATATTTTGTTAGCTACAAACGATGTATGGAAAAAAATTGACCGCCTTGTTGTAAAAGTCTGTGAATGAGTCAACTGCTTGACGAACGACAACTCTTCCTTGTTCTGTATACTTGCCAGTTCCGCTCCGCGTGATTGGCATATATAGCGAGCTTCAGGCCAAGATCTACTGTTAACGAAATCAGCAAAATAACAAAAGTCACCAAACATGGTCCATGTTGGATCTGCGCATCTTCCGATAGGCATTGGTGTCGTTGGTGGTGGTGGAGCTTTAAAGGAATATAATTGTAGTTTAGAAATGCATATTAGAAAGTCTAATTTGATAATAATCTCAATCTTTGTATTTTTAACACCTCCGATTAAGTTTTGTTAGTCATTATCTCAATTCGGAGCAACTCCAGTTGCTTAATTAAACAGAAGCAAGATTAATGATTATTATGTTTTCGGTGCTGAAATTTTTTGATACGTGTTAGAGCTCAAGCAAGTATTCTGGAATTCTAAATATCTTACTTGATATCTATGGTCTCAGTTATGTACATCCCTATAGGAAATATTTACCGGCAAGTAACTGGTGGCAATAGGTGCCAAAAAACTACGGCGAAGTTTGCTTTTACTGAAGAACCATAAGTAGATTCGTACGTTAATTGAACTTGACAAAGTTACTTTCTCACAGATGTTAGTTCAACTACATGTAGGAACTCCATGACATACCTGTATTAATCATACATATAAATGGATATGAGGAATTACATAATGTATCATTCCATTTTCCATTCATTACTGCTACACAACCTTCTCCTTCCGATTTAGATGGTTCATTATCACCCCAGTTAGAAAAGGATTTCGGCCAACCATCAACCCAATTATAAACCCCTTTCTCCTAAAAATACACAATACAATGTTAATGTACTAGTATACGATAATATGGCAGAATTCTGCTGAGAGATATAAAGATATTTAAGAGATTGAACTATTTATCTAATGCCGAAGAAGCAAACAATTCCAAAATTCAATCAATCTGAAATACGGTTGATGAGTTAAACATTGGCTCCTGTGCCTCATGAATTGGATGGTATCGAGTTTTTACTATGGCATTCCCTTATGCCAAACGAGTGATTAACAGTATGTGCCATTCACCACCCTATGTATTGCCAGTTTGTGGACTGCTTTTCAGAACCATAGTATAAAGTATTTACAATAAATTTTTAGAATACCTTTTGGTCTGATAACCCTATCCAATATGGCGACTTCAAGGAATAGGTTAAAACTTCCATAAACGATTGTTCATACATTGAAAACACTGATGCCAAATACGACGTAGCTCCATCCGACTGGCACAATTTCTGAGCGTCTTGCCAAGTTTTTGGTTGATTGACAAGTCTATAACAACTTGTTCCATAGCTGATATAACCTGACGGACAAACAATTGTTGAAGTTCGTGGAATCTTTGGAATTCGGGAATCTATAAGATAATAATCAAAATATGATGAGTGCTGTTGGCTGAGATTAAAAAAGAAAATCGTAGAGTGTAAGTCTATCTAAATTGCAGATTATCAAGAAATGACAAGTCGACATTTAATATTCTAACGCGGATAATAGTGGGCACACAAGCATTAGCTAAACAATTCCCATTTCTGAAACTAAGGTACAATTGGTCAACGGGTTGCAAAACTATCCCTTTCAAAGTACGCATGTAAGTACTGAAGCATGTAAGAAACTGGACAAACCTCTTTTAGTCTGACATAAGTAAGGTCTTTTATCTAAACATTTTTGGTCATTCCAGCTTCCAACCCTGCCATCTTCTAAATGGATCTCGACACAGTCTTCCTGCATTAAAGAAAACTCATTTCATGTCCTAAATCTTGTGGACCTTGGTTTATGAATGGCCATTAGACTTATTGAATGTCTAATATCGACCTCATCTATCTTGAGGTTTTTAGTTTGTGTATTGAGATTCAGATCTGTACATGTCGCCTTTTCGTCTACAAGATTTAATCAATAGTTCTACAGAGTCGACACAATATTTTCCCTAATGCCAATAAATTATGATAAATAAATCTGCGACACTGCATAAGCTGGTCAGAATTATGGAGTTGTATTCATTTCGTTGCAAAGTGACAAAGTGTATATTTCGATTTGTGGAAGTGCATTTGAAGAAGTGTAGAAGTGTAGAAGTCGTAAATTTCCGTAAAAAGTTTAGCTCCACCCACTAATTTGCTTACTTGCCCGAACTCTCGGTCCAAAATGACAAATGTAACATCCACATTTGTACAATCGACATTTCACACATCTTCATTTCAACATCGTCTCATACACTTCTACACTTGTAAAGTTGACAAATCGACAATTGAACTTGTAATGAACATTTACAAATCCGAGCCCAAAATTACCAATTTACATTTGAACTTTTACACTTTGACAAATGTATTTTCACACTTCTAAACTTCTACACTTCTTCAAATGCACTTCAACAAATCGAACTTTGTCACTTTGCAACGAAATGAATACTGATATCAAAACAACTCCATACAGAATAGCAAAACAAAAATATGTTCATGTGGTTCGTAAAAGTTCTCAACCCAAAATTAATTGTATTCGCCCATTCACATGTAAACTCCCTTACAGCCAATGGTCATCTTATAAAGGAATAGGGGTACTCAAATATGTATATGAAAAGATCATAACGTACTCTGTTGAATCTACTGTAAGACCAATGATCACTAGGTTCCCCTGGTCCCCAGTTGGTATAGGTTAATTCACTATTATCAGACCAAGTATACTTTCCATTGATATGTTTATCAAACAGTCCAATCCATATACCAGTTTTTACTGTACTTCTTAACAATGTTACCACGAAAGCTGAAATGAAACAAAGTAAGATTTGTGCGGGATTTTTTGGACGGATAGAGTCAAACCAGAAAGGAACAAAGGTTGCCTTTATTGATCGTACCGGTAGTATTTAATGCAAATTCTATTGATTAGATATGGATAATATCGTATTGTTGCTTAACGAAAGGATTTACTCAATTCTCTCAAATAAAATCTTTATTTCAAAAGTACCATTTCAGCTATGAAATATTTATTTCAAGAGGCCCATCACACATGGAAAACGCTTCCATGTCACAATTCGATATAGCTTCGCGAAAGAAACTTACATATGATTAATAAAAGCCAGCATTATATAAAGAACTTATTCTTACCTTGCTCATAACTGTTACTAATGGTAGCTAAATCTGTAGCATGACCTAGTGATCTACACGAGTTTCGGGCTACCTCCCACTGTTGAGCTCCACCAGTACCTAATCCACCCACGTAAAAACACTTATTGGAGTTATCTGCAATGAAAAATAAAAAACTGAAACAAGCCGATCAAAAGGACCTCATGCTAAGGAAGAGGAGGGGTTCCGAAGATGATCTGAACATCTTTTCCCGTTCGTTTGCATGAATTTTTCATTGGTTTCCGACCATAAATTCTAACTCCCGTAAACTAAAAACTTTACCTACCAGGTGCTCTAAAGTTAGTAGGACAGCCACCATTTATTATAGGCTCGGGTGTTGTTGGTGCTACACTAGTTGACAAGTTCATCTTTTTACAGATAAACCCAAAACTATCCATACAATTATCGTCATTCCAATCTCCTGTATTAGATAATGAGATAAGTAAAGAATCCGAGATACACAAATTGATGCGTGGAAATCAACACAAAGTGGTTTCACATGTCCGAAAGAATATTTTTCGATGCACTGATGAAGCATATGCCCATTCCAAATATATGCAAGTTTCTAAGATGGTCTTAATCGTGAGGCAATGTACACGAAAAGTTATAAAAGTCATCATACCAGATAAACTATATAAGTTGATACATCTTTGACCACCATAAGCATCATTTGGTTCACCTCTGCCCCATGATTTATAATGAACCAAACTGCCATCTGTCCATCTGTTACCATTTAAAAGAAAAAATGTTCATTAAGTCGAATGCGAATACGGGTCTAAGGTGGTTTAACAAACACTGGCGATGATGGTTATGATGAAAAACACTTACTTGTAAGAACCATCTAGATCATTCAAACCAATCCAAACAGTTACACCAGCAGTTGACCTAATTGCAAGCTGAAAAGCCAAAAGTTTGTCATTCAGAAAATCCCGAGTCCGAATTCATCGGTTTACAGATAAAGGATCTAAGCTTAATGATCCACAAATGTACGCTTTGCTCGAATACATATTCTTGTCTGAATATTGAATTGACTTTAATAAACAATACAGAGGAAAAGAAGTGGATTGATAGTAAAAATTACAAAAATAAAAAATTACCCTTGCGAGAAGAAAATTGTCCTCTTCTGCTGAAAGGATACTGGTCAGATGTCCTCCTTTATCTTGACAGAATCTATCTGCATCGTACCAAGACTTGGATGCATCCCGACCATAAGCTGGACTAATGTAATAACAGGAGCCATTGAAATACACCCAATCTTTATCTGCACATGCTACAGGAGCTAAAAAAAGGAGAAAGTGACTATTGGGCAATAAGCCGTTGAGATACCGGTACCAGAATGTTTATTTACTTTGAAGCAATTGTGCTATCGATTGTTTTAACATCGAGGCCACATGTCATGATCACGATTTGCTAAATCAAATATAAAGGATTAAAGTTAAGTTCTTATCTCATTGGAAAAGAAATAATCCAAGAAACTATGCTCTGAAAGGACTGAGACGAACTTAATTGAAAGCAATTAGGCCAGAGAGATAATTAAACTTCATTCATTTGATTCTTACCTTCTGTGCTAACAGGTTGAGCAGTTGATAAACTTATGTTTTGTCCTGAAATAAAAACCGTACTCGTACAAGGAGGTTTTCTTGGGTTAGTTTTGGCCGTTATTGGTTTCAGTATCAAATTTCACAGACCCTACTGAATGGATGAATTTTATAAGGTTTTGCTATAGACGAAAGTCAAGATGTTTCCCGTTTGGATTTGAGCAAGTTGTCATAAAAAGCATCAATATCATCTGAAGTTCAACGAAGTAATTAAGTCCATAGAAAAGTGAATCTTTAGTAAAGTAAATCATACCTCTTTCAATCATGCAGATGAAATTTTTCAGTATATAACAATTGTTATCATTCCATTTCATTCCATATTGTGACACCTCAACACAATCTTCTCTACCATTCACATCATTAGGTTCATCTTTACCCCAACTGGTAAACTCTACCGGTGTTCCATCTGTCCATTCGTGTTCTACAACGAATACAATGACCAGCAGTAAAGTTATGTGCGTTGGTGTATAGTGGAATCTTGCAACATCAAAGAGTAGTGCAACATATATGTCTTTTTCTATAAGGATAGTTTTTTTATTGGTTTAGTAGGAACAGACAGATACAATTCTAGACGGCTGCATTCACTAGAACGTCATTTCCGGTCATGTATTTTATTTGGATTCTCGAAATCCAATTGAATATCTTCAAGCGGGGTAAAAGTAAGATCTTGGTAAGATACTTACTGCCTTCAACAGCCTTGTCATTTAATCCAATCCAATATGAAGATCTATATTGAAATCTGTTGAAACTTGACTTAATAACATCCTGAGCTGTAGCATTGTGTATACTGGCTAGGTCGCCACCAAAATTTAAACAATACTGTCTTGCATCTAACCACGATTTCCTGTTTGTAAAACTCTGAAGTGGATAATTACATAAATATTTACTTAATGGATATATATAACCCCAGGAAAGTCTATTAAGCAATTTTAGTAACGTAAAGTTTAATACGTACCTTATAGCAATTATCCAGATATTCGACCCATCCAGTAGGACATGAAACGTGGAATGCTGTTGTCGGAACGGTCGTTACTTCCGGCGTTGTGAAACCTTCTCGTAAAGATTCACAAATAAAGGGTTCGGATTGACTGCAATTTACATTTGTCCATAAACCAATAGGATGGCTTGTATTCATACCAACACACGTAGATTTTTCATTTCCTGTGGATAAATCAAAATGATAAGCATACTGCAAAAACAAGATAGATTAGATTAGATAATTATAATTCATTATTTGTACTTTTACATTAGAACATGTTTTCAGTTTGAAACCGTTGCCGAGAAAATGATCTTTTTTTTCTAATTTTAATTGAACTAATATTAACATCACAAAAAAGTATATAGTTCTAAATTCATGACCTAGACAAGTGCATTTTATGGGAATTTATTTCATATCACTCAACAGTCCACCTTTCCAAAACAACTGGTATCACTTCAGGACTAGGCTTGTCAATTCGACCACCTCTTCGGATTGTCCCTTTTCCTAACGATGTTAATTTCGATGATGCTATTTATTACCGACCTGAATGGAAACTATCCCAAGCTGTATACAGTATACTAGATTGACTGGACCATTGGTACGTCCCAGGTTGCTGTTGATCTGATAATCCAATCCAGTAAACATCTTTTTTATTAACTAACTCTGCTGATAAGAAGGCCTGCACAAATCTAGATAATCGCATAAAAAACACTAACATTATAATTGACTTGGGCTCATTAGGAGATAACCAAAATTATTATTGTGACCAAATATCTAGAGATGAAGAACAAATAAGAAGAAAGAGAATGAAATGAAAGGAATAAAATAAGGGGGTTTGGGGGTTTATATAGAGGAATGTGTGAGCTTGTTGAGGATTGAAAGGCATTAGTTGAAGGAAAAGGGAGAGAAATTGAAAAAAGGGGTTGGTTCCAGGTGACAAGCTTACCTATCATTAATTGTAGCTAGATGACCTGATAATGATACACATTTCTTCTCAGCATTTTGCCATGATAATGGCGTAGAAACGAAATTGTAACACTTTGAATGATAACCGATTTGGCCCTAAAATAAAAATTGAATTTTTGCGAACCACATATTAACATTGATCGTAAATTAGTCTTTGGAGCGAATCGGCGTACGTCTGATAATTTGAGGTAATTGTTGATCAGCCAGACAATTACTTGAAAGATCAACACATGTAAATATAACATAGAGACATTTAGTCTCGATAACTGATTATTGGGATATTTTAAAGTAGTCATTTCAAAAGAAAAAGAAATTACGTCAGGACAACCACTAGAGAGAGCGTTTGTTGTAACAGCATCTTGGATAGATTTCTTTGTTTTACAAATAAAACCATTCAATGGTGTATCACAGTCGTCGTCAGACCATACTCCTGGTGACACTGCTTTCTGAAAAATATCAATGCTATTCATGATAAAGTGACGAGGCGGTGGGAAGTGCTTTTTGGATTCTCTTTTGTCGTTCAAAAGACAAATTGTCAAGCCGTTTGACCTTTCGGACTGGTAGCCTACACAACATTATTCACAACCTAATCTTTTATTGTGTTTCGTTGATGTTTCTTTGAAACCAAAAAAGTCTCAATAATTTATATCGAGCTTGTACAACTGGAGTAGCTTTTGCAAACGATAGAATAAAATTGTCCATATCGACGATTAACTTACGTTGGTATACATTTTGACGCAGTTTTCACGTTTCCCCAGATAATTATTGGGTTCTCCATTGTCCCAATTGGTAAATGTAATGGATGATCCATCCGTCCACATGAATTTTCTAGTAATCATAGTTGAAGTCCTATCGTTCAGTCCAATCCAGAGAGCATCCGATTCACCTAAATAAACAACAGATATATATCAAATGAAGATTGTATAGCATATCAGTAAATTTGTTACAGAAGTCGGCAACATAACGAAAAGAACCGGGTAAATAGCGATCCGTGTATGGAGGGTTTGTACAGCGGAATGAAAGTAATATTCAAATTTGTATCTCTATACATTTTTGAATTTCAAATTTATAGAATTTTAGCCAAACAGTATTATACCCAAACAGTATTAATTAAATAATTTTCATCATTATTATTAATGCAAGTAAATTTGAATTATATCAAAAGCACCGGTAAAAGTTTATATTTGCTTTGAAGAGAAATTTAATGAATTGAAATAGTTACCTTTTGAGGTTAATGCTTCATTTGGAAATTCTTACAATATAAAATAGCATAAATTCGTAGCTGTAGCTAATTCATCATCACCAACACCGAAATCAAGGGGATGTTACTATTAATTAAACACTTACCACCATCACAAACTTCACAGGATTGTGTACAATTAAATAACATATAGCTTGGATTCTTCGTGCATTCGTTCGTTTTGGCCCAATACGCACAATATCTATGTTTGTCTTCACATTTCGTATTACACATGTTACAATCACGTCGACAATTCTTTGACATCCAGATAGGATTCTTTTTACATTCTCCTCTCTTCGCCCAGGACTCACACTGTGTGTCATTGAAGTGGATATTTGCACAAGAATCTATAATAGACAAATATGAAAGGGATATAGACTTGTAGATATGCGTTTGTGACAGTATAGTAATGAAATGCAGCAGTGTAAAAATGAAAGATAGCTGAAATTGAGGCAGAAACTTAGACTGCTAAATCCGATCAGATAATGTGATAAACTTACATGCAGGTGTCTGGCTAAAAATAAAATTATTTTCTTCCATATCAGCAATACTGGCTAAATCTCCCCCATTACGCCGACAGAAATCTCTTGACTCTAACCAGGTTTTAGCATCTCTTACAGTCAAATAACAAGATTGTCTGTATGCCTTATAACCTGGTGGACAGCCGTAATATTTCCCAGCTGAAATAGCAATCAGCTTAAGGATTCAGGAGAGGTTGTTCAGGCAGACATAATAACATCTACTTTGCCTGTACGTGGCTAAATTTTTTTTGGCGATAGTAGGGACATGATCCGATTAAAGACATTTTAGGATTTACAGGGATACCATGACGGGAAATGGTTGCAAGAGTTCTCGGTTTAATAAAAAACATTATAAATTCTCTTGGACATTGGGGTTAAGGAACTAGAGGTATAGGAATTTCCTTTTTAAATGAAACCTTTATATAAACATGCATTTCAGCGTGTTGAAACACCTTTTCCCGACCTCTCGAAAGTTTAATCTTAAATTTGAATTCTTATAATCTGGTCTCAAACTCAAACCGTCGATGCCGATGACACCATGAGGACGAACATCAGAGACAAAGCAAAAAAATAACAAAAAAAACATACCTGGGATATTTGTCGGTACTATTGGAGCCATGGTGGTTGTTGTTAATGCCATTGAACCTAAAAATGCACAACGGTTTTAAAGCAACGTATCTTTCTAAGTTTTGCATTAACAATATACTTTCTATTTAGCATAAAACCCTACTTCCGTTTCCTATTTTTTCTCGATTTATCCGTATTTCTGAAGATGCCAAATCAAAATTCCTGTTTGACACGTATCCGGTTAAAAACAATCACCACGTTTTTTGTAAAACAGATTCTCCGATGTAATCTAACTTTTTTGCTTTACAATAAACTACTATAAATTCCATGGTAAAAAGAGCCACAAACGCTCAAAATAAACTTCTGAAACAGTAATTATAGAAAAGTGGTAACAAAAAGTTACTCAAGCTCATGACACTGATTGATGATAATTGGTCTAATCATGCGGCACATTCACAACCTACGAGTCACATTTTGTTCGGAATTACTCGTATCTAAGTAGCAAAAAATCAGCAATCTTGGTCCAAAAAACTTCGATTCCGGAAGCGAAATTTCTATGAATTATTCAACAAGTAAAGTTTTGTTCGACCCAAAAAAACTGGGGTTGGTGAATTTTTGGTAACTGAGATACAATGGAAAATATTCGTTTTGGTCACCAAGATGTGTTGAAGTCGATTTATGTAGAATACTAGCTAACATTCATGACTGTTCTGATTAATAGATCAAACGCTTGCTTTCTGAATACTTGTATTCTCTATTTTCTGAATTATATTCTCGATTTAAATCTCATATCAGTTGTACCATAGACTCCTATACGGTATCAAGTTTACAATCTGGTTAAAAGGAAGAAACACATAGCCTTGAACAATGATTCCTTAGAGTGTAGACTTGTCTCTGGTTATTCGAGCAAACACCAAAGTAGACAAATTTCAAGACATTGTTGAATTGCTTTTGATTAAACTTATTCTAAGTCAAATAACCTATTTTAATTAAGGTTATAACACAGCCGGATGATTCTTCATTTCATTCACAGTTTACCAGGAATAAAAGTTCAATACATGAGAGCTTAAAGGCTGGGAACCAAGAATATATGTCAACATAAATCCTTACCCATTTTCTTACAGATATAACCACTTCGTCTATTACAATCATAATCTACCCATCTAGAAGTATATACAAACATCGAAGCACAATTTTCTTTACCACGTTTATTGTTTGGTTCACCTGTATAAATAAGGTAATTCAAATAGAAAAAAACGATTATGAAAATCTTAAAATAATTTTCATAATTTGACAGAAATTGTGTCTAATATAAAATATCCAAAGCCTTCCACCCACTATCTAGTTACACATTTTTTTTGGCATACGTCCTCTTCTTGGCTTGTGAAATTTCAAAATACAGACAGGCTAAAACTTGCCTAATAATTGTTGGTGTGCAAATCGGAAATTGGCCTACAATCTGTGTCAAAACAAAATACCACACGAGCCACCTGGTCGCACAGTCTTGTACCCAACGGTATATAATGATATAGTAATCACATGGATCATAATCACATTATCATACCTGCGTCCCAGTTGAGGAAAGCAAATGGCGAACCATCATCCCATCTCCAACCTCTTGTTAAACTTGAATCACTTGCGCCTAGCCACATACTCATAGTTTTCATACCCTTTATACGACCTATAAAACATAATGAAGTTCTTTAAAATCAGATCTCTTCTGTAATCTCTACTTTCGGTACACCCGAGAAACAAAAGTCCACAAAGGGAAATATATAAAGCTTTAAAAACAAAATAAAACACAAGAATTCGAAGACTTTGTGGTAAGTCATTCTGGTTTAAATTGAGAACTCCGCCTGTTTTCCTGAAGAACATAACTACAAGTAAAATATTTCCCACTGAACCGAGTTGTTCAAATGGTGCAAATCCTCTACAAAGTAAAAACAAATCTGATGGATGTGCCAGTACATCCGAGAGTCTGCCTAGCACCTTTCACCCACTAATACTTATTGTTATAGGTACCTACCAGAAATATAATATTGTTCCTGTATGGATGTTATACTGGCTAGCTTTCCACCGCGGTTTTTACAAGTATCAGAAGCATCATACCATGATAACAGTTCTTCTTGAAACTGATAACAATATGGTGAATGGGGGTTATCTTCCCAAAATAAACCACATTTAGGGTTAAAAAGAGCTGGAAAGATTACCGAACAAAGATTGAAATCGATTAGAATTAAAAAAAACACAGATTAGATTTACGTTTTTAGGTCCCAAGAGCAAATATGAGTATAGAGGTCTTCCATAAAGACAATCGTGCCAAAAAAAACTTAATGCTGACGATTGCAGAATAACTAAACTCATTTAGAAGATTCTAGGGGAGCCACTATGTGATTTGACAACTAGACGTCTTTTGAATCCAGAACCAATTTGTGATTGTGGTGGTTTTTATTTCCGAAATATAAATTAGCTTACATGCCATGGTTGGGGTAGGAGTTGTAAATCCAGAGTTATCTGAAATAGACATAAATTGTATGCTTATGCTGTTTCGGTTTGTTCTGTGTGTTTTTCTACTTCGTCTTCAGAGTCAAAATTATGTATGCGGGGTTCGGAACAAGGCACAAGATTCACAGTTTGAAATTAAAAGAGCTCTATTTCGTAGGTTGCTTTTCTATTTCTTGATCTGCATAGGTCCACTTTCTTAAAATCAAGTCAACCGAGTTTGATTTGTGTTGACCTTAGTGACCTTATGATAATAATTGGTTTAATATGTTCGCCACGCCTACAGTATTTAGCCCCCTGGACAAAAATCTGACAATGACCAATTTCATTACTTTAACTAAGACCATTGCCCCTTCGGATATATTACTTGCCCCTCCGAACTATCAGGTTTGACTATTGATATTTAGCTCCCCACTAGGTGCACATATTCGTCTATAGAATGACTCATACCACATATAATTGAAGAATTAGCCAAGAGACTTTTCAACAGGTATACCATTATACGCTAATAAATAGAAATCGAAAACAATTTGACTCTTGTGACTGACCTGCACGTTTTTGACAGATAAAATTTAGTTTCATGCTGCATCGATAATCATACCATTTTCCCATTTTTGAGTTGCCTCGTGTTCCAGCAACATATATACAATTCTCATTTCCACCCACATTGTTAGGTTGACCAGTTGCCCAATTCTTGAAAACATCCTGCAGAACAGAAATACCGTATATGCTTAGTCTGTCTGAAAGTATACATATACATTACTCGTGCTTATGTCATATGCAAATTATGAAATGGTTTACATATTCTCCTTTTTAATTCAATGTTCCGTTTCTTTATATAACATGAATGTCTTCATTTGAAGGTCAGCTATTTTACACCTTTCACAAAATGTCCTTGGACGTAACAAATAGTAGCACTAAATTGAAAATTCACGCTGTTTGTTTTCATGACGCATGCAAACATGGCCTTATTTGCTTCATTATTAACTAGTTCACATTGTTGATATGTATCATTCTTAATGAGTAATTCGGTGTCAAAGATTAGTACAGTAAAGTCAACATTTGTACACTTAATTTGACATTTGTTTGCTAAATTCATAATTTGTTGTTAAAAATTTATCATTCGAATACAGAATATTACTGAACAAATTAACGATCAAGCCGAACTAATAATGCCCACTTCATAACGCCGAATGAAGTTTACCGAACAAATGTTGAAAAATATTTCTCGCATTTCTTGAGAACGATATCATTATGACGACAAGTGGCGCTGCTCAATTTGAGTTAGGGCTTCGTCCCTATTTGTTGTCTGGCCAATTTTTGTGGCCGGCCAGTGGCTGTGTACAAAGTAAAGAATCTTATTATGAATTCCAATTTTATGATAAAAAGCCATTTTTTAATCAAACACTTGGTACTCTTTATTCATTGCAATGTGAGATTCTGCGATAAATATGGTGTCATAAACCCTGACTATCAGTGAAATTGATGTAACCCTAAATTTTCTTTAATTGCGATAAAGCTGAATTTGATAAGATTACCGGAAATATTAGACATCGAAAATTTATTCTGGGAATAACACATGAAACTGGAAAGTTAATATTAAGACGGTAAGGACTATATGACTTTGGGGGGGGGAGGGAGTAGTACTTTAAGAATGCTTGAAAACAATCACCTCTCTTCAAATCTTCCGAAAATGACAATTTTTTTTACCTCAGTAGCTTCATCAAGCCAGACATATTTCCCCTCGGCAGGTCTATCATGTAATCCAATCCAATAATCTCCTCTATTCTTCCTTACTTCATCTGAATTAAATCATTTCATTTACTGAAACCTTTATACCCGAACATTTTTTTTACATTCGACGGCTTACTTACATTTTCAGACAGCAAATGTAAGACTCATGCAGTATGCATTATGTTAATGTTTCTTGAACGGATGTAATTGTTTGTATGTTTGTAAAAGGCAGAAAACAATATTTGCTCATGTTTGTAGCGCTATATATCTGAGGATATCCAACTTAAAGCCTAAGGGTTGGCTGAAACGTTCTAAATGGGAAAGCTCAATCGTCATATGGAAGATGGATGGTAACCCTCAAGTTCAAAATCTACTCTCACTTACCAGTTATAAATGACTGTAGATCGTCATTATCAATACGTATCAAATCAGCACCCACAGACTGACATGCAGCTCTAGCATTCGTCCAACTAACATCTGTATCATTAAACATATAGCAATACTGACCAAACACACTCCATCCATCTGCACAGTTGAACGTTTCTGTAATAAATCAATGTATGCAGGGGTATTTAATTTTTTGATCAGGCTGAAACTCAACTACCAAATCGACAGTACAGAATTATTCCAATAAACCAACTCACATACCATCATGTACTAACTACTACGACAACTAAATAGTCTTCCATAACGGCACCTTCTGTGAGCGGTTGTTATATTATTGCCTAACTGCATTAGTGAAAAATGTATATTCTATTCGTAATTATGAATAGTCTGGGCGTCAGAGGCTATTT
Organism: Nipponacmea schrenckii; assembly: GCA_030562195.1. Classification (NCBI taxonomy): domain Eukaryota; kingdom Metazoa; phylum Mollusca; class Gastropoda; family Lottiidae; genus Nipponacmea; species Nipponacmea schrenckii. The sequence goes on along the minus strand of CM060199.1, from coordinate 16,689,698 downwards.
GAAGTTACGGTCGCCATTTTTCATGTGAAAATATCACGGTTCAGTCACTACGAATATCGTCCATCTTTTAGAAAGACATAAGTAAGTGGTTTGTTTCATTTCGTTAGAATCGACAGTTTTGTTCTAAAACTGTTTTATTTCCATTTCACCGAAATAGAGAGTGTGGTGCGGTAAAACACGTAACTTGTACTCCGATGAAGAGGGAGAGATGCACCTTAACAAATAAAGTCAAATATATCCCCAAAATCTAATTGGCTTGAAATTTGTTCTTACCCGGAGGAATTGTAACTTTTCGGACCCTTTGATTAACGGGTATCTGACACACAAATGCCTTAGGTTGGGAGCAATCAGTTGATGTCTGCCATTTTCCATTTAAATCATCTGGATAACAAAACATGACATATATTTATTTTTAGGAAACGTAAGGGTATGTTTTTGGTTTTCGATAGAAATCGAACCTATATCATTTAAGTGTCATATAGATAATATATAGACTATATTGTTGGTCGAATGAGACCATAGACTGAAACCTGTTTTTTTTTTGTTTAGAATTCGGACAGTTTAAACTTAATGCAAATATCCATCCAGTTTTTAGAGGTTGACTGAGGTACCAAACCGACCATTGATTTATTAGTAATAGTACCTCCACCTGGCCACATTGGGCTTGTAAAGTATTTACATTCGAATTGAAATCTCATCAAAAGCTTATTATTCAATATACTGAAAATATATTACAACGTCCTTACTATTATCAATGTAACCACAATCTCTCTTGTCTGCTATATTAGTAGGGTAGGCATTGGCCCAATTTTTATTGGCTTTAGGAATATCCATACCATCACTCCATTTGAATGGACCATTTTTACCATCATCTAAAATGATAAAAGAAAACTCACTCGCATGATAAACATTCACATCCATAGAATGCGAAATTTTGCATGCAGACGTTTTAGAATTAAATCCTAGTTTGGTATGTTAGTCGGTGAGTTGAAAATGGACCTTTACCACGGATTAGCCTCATTGCAGTAGTGACATAATATGGACAATTCATTTAAAACTTTTGTTATATATATTGAATCATTATTTTAACTGTACGGAAGGATAATAGCTCAGTGACGTGGTGTATAAGATGTTCAACACGAGTAACAAAACGCTTGCCACCAGCCAGCCATATATAGTTTAGAACAAGATTCAACTCGTTTTAGTATATCGTATCTCCACTCGGAAAGGGCCACACTCAGTATGGTGGTGGTATCGGAAACTGTGGAAGAGAAACACGCTCATCGAAAGCAGACATAATGACATATCTAAATCGTCAACTGAAATATCAGAAGTTCACCTGAACTTCAAAGATTGAGACCAGAAATCTCCCGAACCATGGGAGCCATCGTATTTGGCTAACGATATTTACAAGAGAATGAAATTTGGGCTTTTTTTTACCAAAAGAAAGCAAGAAGGTCTATGCAGGCCTTCTCAAGATGATTTCCTGAAGCACCACTTTGGTCAAAATAGTAGGCGAAAAATGGGGTGTAAGCAGTAGCGTTTCTAGGAATTATATGTCCGCGTGAAATGCGTCATAAGTAGCGCGCGCCGCCAGTTGAGACGGCCTGGTCTAAGGTGACAATACCATCATAAATGTTCGACTTACCTACAGCTCCAAACCAGATGCCACCAGAACCAGGTTTTAGAATACTCAATATATTATCATTTACATACAGTTGATCGGCAGCACTGAAAGGGCAATAAAGGCATACTAATATCTTTAAGAGGTTAGATAGTATTTAAACCAGTGACAATCTGAGCAAGAATAGGTTATTTATAGTTCATATGCAACATATATTTTTTTTATTAAGAAAATGAATGCTTTAAGATCAGGTTTCTGCTGGAGGTCATGGGAATCTGTTTTTCTGTTAAATGTTTTATAGCTGCGAATATCCTAGGTATACATCTCTTTGAGTTTAGCAGAACTTTCGGATTTTTCAACTCGGTTCCCCTCTATCAGGGCTGTTGGTTCAAGGGGAAAAAGGCCTCGTGTACAGGATGTGCACCTTAAAGATATCAACAGACAGAAATTGCAAAAAGAGTAAGCTAATGTACCTGGACATAAAGCTCCATTCATTTCATTTTATTGGTTTCGCGGTTGCTCCAATTTGCGTTTGTGTTTAACCAGGATACAATCTATATCAATATCTTTCAAAACATCTATAAATATAATGTCAGTGTAATACTTACGAATTGATTTTCAGTAATGATCCTCTTTGAGCTGCACAGTAGGAGTTAGCTCTGTCCCATGATAGTATAGGTTTAGTGTTGATCTGGTAACAATTAGTCTGGTGTATCAACCAACCTGGTTCACAAACACCTATATGAAATATACATGAATTCGATTATAAAAATCATGAGACCACATTAAAGAATAAGAGAAGGGGCACCAGTTTTTGTTTTCCAATGTGCTCAATTTGTATAAAAACACGCTCGACAACATGTTGTTCCCCATGAAAGCCCTTAGAGACATTGTCCATTAACGTCAAATGAATGGGAATAAACTGATTCGGGAATGAATGTGGCTAAAAATACTAGAATATTGCGAACATATTCGGTAATTTTATTTTTTCGAACCATGGATTGTCCACTTCTTACGCTATCTCTTATAAATTAAAGTATTTTACCCTGTGGTTTTTGGCACACGAATCCCTTTATATCCGAGCAATCATTTGGTTGCCAGGACAGCTTCCTTTTTATAGTTGGTCCAGTTACCATTTGAACACACGATCCATTAGACGTTCTGGAATATGTATCTCAACATGTACTTTCAAATAAATCTTCTTAATATAAAAAAACGTAATGCGTTCTCAAGCATTCATAACAGCTTTCCAAAATAATTTGGTCCGTGAAAATCCTGTCAGATTTCAGACACTTCAGACTTTCTTGAATTTTAAAATGGGGATTGTATTTACACATTATAAAGCCCGGATACGATGGTGTAATAGTGTTGAATCAGGTCGTACTTACTTTAAAGATTCTTGAGTGGGTTGTCCATCTTTCCAGTATGCTTTATCAGGGATAAGATCCGTTCCATTGATCCATTGCCAATTATACTGTTCACCTTGCTTGACTCTAGACAGACCTATCCAAATATTCGCCCCATACTTTTTTACCAGACCCCAGATAAACGTTTGTGTTGAGTCGTCGGGAACAGTAGCTAATGTCGCATCAGAAAGCTGACATTTTACCCTGTAATAAAGATCACACAACTATGAGCACACAAAACTACGTGTAGTACTTACCTGGAAAAAATACACGAATTTAGTTTTTTTTCTTAATACAAAATTTAGAATCTCTACATCGACTTTATAAGAAGATTTTTCCAAAAGGTTGAAATATTTCAACAAAGCATTCATATCACATTTAAAGCCATTTCTAAGCCTCAAAATGTGTGATTTGAAGGCTTGGTTGATTTTTAAATCTGTTTAAAAATTGTTTTGGTGGGTCTGTTTTCAGGACCTCTTTATAAATCATGACTTTTAGCTTCTTAATGTTTTGCAAGGGATATTGTAATTAGTGAACAAACACTCCATGTTCACAGCAAGTTTACGAGTGTTCAACAACAATTTGGAACGTTTTTCCGAAGAACTAGCCCCTATCTGACGATATGAATGACATAATTTACCCTGATCCCTTATAGGTTCTTTTATTATCAAAAACTTTATAACATTTATCATTTAAACTCGTCCAACCTTCATCAATTTCACATTTTAACGGTATATCTGAAAATTCAAAAACACCAGTTAATAATGTTATGCAATAAATAATGTTATCATCTTATTAAAAGAAATTCAAGTTCGAGCTGCAAGAAAAAAACGAAACCATTGCCACCCATCTTCTTTAATATTCGGGTTTTTATGTACACACATATCCACTTCAAATAGAATCCGATATTTTATAATTTAATGCTAAAGAGTTGTAATGGAAAATACCTTTCGATCTCTCACAAATAAAGTGTCTCCATAAGGTACACTTTACAGCATTAAATTCAAGATTTTGAATTCTACCACAAACTTGCTTATCGGTTTCGGTTTCTGGTTCACTGTCCCAAGTTCTGAAATGTGTTATCAAATGAACATTCATGGTCGGTATTCAGTCGAAAAGGGTAACACCGGAATTAAATATGGCTTCTACTGGAATGGAATGCAAAAGATAGGGGAAAATGCTCGTCAATTAATATGAAGGTTTAAGACTCATAACTGACAAGTAAATAGTACATACATTAAACTGGTGTTCATCTGTGTACCATCTGTCCATATGAACCCTTTACCATCATGTCTATTAGTCAGTCCGATCCACCATTCATTGACATAGATACTTGTTTTGCTAGATAGTTGCTGTATTTTATTCAATTGAGAGATTAACCACTCCTATCAAAATTGAAACAGTAAATTTTTATTTCAGGAGCCAGCTTTAATATTACAAGAGATGTGTTCTTCCCATTGTACTCTTTTTTTTGTTCACTTTGTGGCGTTATTAAGGATTTTTCGTCATATTATCAATAAGAGAAGAAACAAGCCTGGTTGTCCATTTGCTTCTGCATGACGTGACCATTGGCATTTCAATGAAGTATTACATGGGGTTCTTTAGAAATGATGTCCGGCCTCAGTTGCTTGTTCATACTTTCTTACTTCCTGTTGGATCTGTTTTGACGGTTGGCCTTTTCAATCTACGGTGGCTGGTTAACGCCATCAAATTAACAATATGAAATTTTTCTAATATGGTAGAGATTTTTACTTTTACATTTTTAACTTGACTTTTCACCGGGGTGAATATACTTTCCACCTGGGTGAAAAGTCCCGAGTTAACATTTAATTTTCGACTTTTCACCGGGGTGAATATACTTTCCACCTGGGTGAAAAGTCCCGAGTTAACATTTAATTTTCGACTTTTCACCGGGGTGAATATACTTTCCACCTGGGTGAAAAATCCCGAGTTAACATTTAATTTTCGACTTTTCACCGAATTGGGTGAAGTATCTTTCCACCTGGGTGAAAAGTCCCGAGTTAACATTTAATTTTCGACTTTTCACCGGGGTGAATATGCTTTCCACCTGGGTGAAAAGTCCCGAGTTAACATTTCATTTTCGATTTTTCACCGGGGTGAATATACTTTCCACCTGGGTTTTAAAGTCCCGAGTTAACATTTGATTTTCGACTTTTCACCGGGGTGAATATACTTTCCACCTGGCTGAAAAGTCCCGAGTTAACATTTAATTTTCGACTATTCACCGGGGTGATAATACTTTCCACCTGGGTGAAAAGTCCCGAGTTAACATTTCATTTTCGACTTTTCAATTTTAATTGCCTATTGTAAATTTGATGGAGTATACCAACCACCATTGTTATCCGTTGCTCGTGTTTTTTTTTTATTCTAGCTAACTTTGGTTTTTACATTGACCCTTGTAGTCGGGTTCAGTGTCCATTGAGTAAATAGCTACTGCAAGTAGTGAATTTCTCAATATGAGCGTTTCAACTCCATGCCAATTGAAGCGGATACCAAGTTATGTATTGACTTTGCTTTATCAAAATTTTGAAATAAAACGTTTGCATTCCAATTCGTAGTTCTATATTATTTTTTATAGAATTGAGTCAAGTATATCAGCTGAAAAATTTAGGTCAAGTTTTAACTATTTAATGATTAAGTAGTACTTATAAATTAATAATATAGTCATATGTATGTCATATCAGACAGAAGTATTAATTGTTATTTTTAATATTAGTTTCTAGCATTCCAGATTGTGGCAATGTGCTTTAGAAAAAGCAATATCAAATTTCCATTGAAAATCACGAAAGCACACTCTACATAAGTCGCATAATATTTGCTTTGCCTATATTAGAACTGACGTAACTATTTGTAAAATGTTTGAATGTAAATCTAACAACTAGTTCTGAAAAATTGTATTGTGCACCTATATTTCATTATTAGATATCTTGACGAATTATATGAATGACGAGTAATAACCATTCATTTTGTTTTATTAAGTTGCATTTACCCCATTACCCTTTCTTTGTGATATATAATAGTAAACTGTGTACATTACCTTTTCAGCTTGGGTATCTATTTTGACCAGATTTCCTTGAAACGATAGACACCTGTCTTTTGCGTCATTCCAGGTATAAGGTACATCATCGTGAGTCATCAGGTAACAAGATGGACTCCCTGGACGATGGAACCATCCATATGGACATCTTTGACTCACAACTGCAATAAGGAATGTATAGTCTGTAATGTGGATTACAAGGTTTTTGTTTTGGTATTTCAAATATTTCTATTTAGTAAATGTTATTTTGGCCAGTATTAAATGTTATAAGAGATATTCCCGTATAGATGCACAAGAGTAGATACTATGGATTTCAGCACTAGAATACATCAAGTTTGTAGGGAATTATGAGCTCCAAAATTGCGGGGTCTGTTTTTGTTTTTATATTGACCAAATGTTTGTTATTGTAAGTTTCTTGATTTATAAAGAAATATATATCAGTTCTTTCTCGTGCCTAGCACGGTATATTTTTCTGTTATCTCAGGGTGACTGTAGGTTTATCATTATACTGATTACCGCTAATCACATGTTTATAACAAAAAAACTCGTTTTGTCCAATCGTGATTGTTTTCCGTGGCCCTGTTCCTAAAAAATTCCTGTGATTCTCCAAATGTACAAGACCTAGGACTGAAAAAAAAAATACTTTAAAGGGATATATATTTCTTGTGGTCTGGTCAGAAATTAGATAAAATAATAACTTGCCTATTAGGCGAAGCCAGCATTTAATTTGTGATATCCTAATAGGCTTTACTTAGCTTAAAAAAGATTGTCAAATTGCGACAATCATCTTTTGTTACTTGTTCTATACTTGTAGTATTGAACCGGGCACAATGAGGTGATATGACTACATTTTCTTGAATATTCCTATCGATCTTGATGTATTCCCTTGATTAGAATCATGAATTTGCACCCTAGGGATGCCCTATGTTTTTAGGCATGACTGTTCATAACATTAGGGTACAAATAGACACGAATATTACATTGGAATGATAAAGTATCAGAATAAACGAATTGGCATAGTTTAAATTATACTACTACTGATGAACTAACAGCTTTAATCATACTACTACTGATGAACTAATAGCTTTAATATTACTACTACTGATGAACTAATAGTTTGAAATATACTACTACTGATGAACTAAGAGTTTAAATTATACTACTACTGATGATCTAAGAGTTTGAAATATACTACTGATGAACTAAGAGTTTTAATTATACTACTACTGATGAACTAAAAGTTTAAATTATACTACTACTGATGAACTAATAGTTTGAAATATACTACTACTGATGAACTAGGAGTTTTAATCATACTACTACTGATGAACTAATAGTTTAAATTATACTACTACTGATGAACTAATAGTTTAAATTATACTACTAATGAAGAAATGAGAGTTTAAATTATACTACTACTGATGACCTAAAAGTTTAAATTATACTACTACTGATGAACTAATGGTTTAAATTATACTACTACCGATGAACTAATAGTTTAAATTATACTACTACTGATGTACTAATAGTTTAAATTATACTTCTACTGATGAACTAAGAGCTTAAATTATACTACTACTGATAAACTAAGAGTTTAATTTATAATACTACTGATGAACTAAAGAGTTTACATTATACTATTACTGATGAACACTACTGATGAACCAATAGTTTTAATCATACTACTACTGATGGTGTGAGTGGGTCAGGAACTAATTGCCCTGGTGATACAAATTGGTGCTCCTGCTGGCTAACAACCCTGTCATCAGAACATACAAGAATTCGTCTACCCCCGATTCTTTGTATTTGGTTGAGATCTTGCTGCACACTATAGACATTACATTAGGTGGTGTTGATGATAATAATTATAAATAGCTGAAGAGTAAGGAAGTAACCACTAGAAATCTTAATATCCTTCTTTAAAAATGTTAATTGTTCTGTTTAAAACTGACATGGACCACAGCCCTTACTTTACACAATTGCAAGATGCACGACTTCGGCCATCTTCTTTATGTGTTAGGTTATTATTACTTGTAGAACTAAATTTTAAATTTTTATCGTGTGCGCATCCTGTAGTGTAGTTGAAAACCTTGAGTTATAAGCAAATCTTGACAACAAGTGTTGACGCAGAGTTGTGCATATTCAAGTTTAAAAAATTCAAGTCGCACGTAAACTATAATCATTGCATATAGATAGTTTCTTAATCTGTATTGTATTGTTTTAGATATTATTGACATTGTATAAAAATAAATACGGTTAAAGGTATACATCTTGGGTAAACCAAACAATTGAAAATTTCTGAAAGCCTAGGAGCGTGATATTTAGAGATTCTCTTCTTTATTCATGACACCTGCAAAGTCCAACTAAAGAATATAATTATGCTCTTATTGACTAAAAATATTTTTCTTAAATTTTATGTCCAATCTAAGAGGTAGTAGTATTTTTTTAAACCAAAGATGATAATCATAAGAATGGCATTCCAAAATCCATAAAATTATAAAGATCACTACTTACCACTATAAATAGTTATTAAAAATGCTAATCCAAAAAATAACATATTTTAATTTTATAAAGTTATATGTTTATATATCCAAATGAGAAACAGTCTTATAAATAAATTATATAAAATGAAATGAACACTGATTGTTAATGTTTAATATACATAATTATAATTACTACGGAAGTTCGAAATTGAATGGAAACGTTACACTGTTCACCATAATGGCCACTTAACTCTTAAACTTAATGACTTGATAAAATGGTAGTACAAAATCAAAGTTATATTGCAAAGTCCATTTTGACATGAAAATTGATAAGAATTTTAACTGTCTCGAATAGTATATCTTAAACATTTCGTAGATATCTCTATTTCTAGATAAGTGTATATGCATCTTCGGTCTTTATCTCATCTTAACATCTAATCGAAGTCCGGACCGACTTGACTAAACTTGTTCAGATCAGCGATTGTGTGAGATATTGCTGCTGATATCAAAAGTTTTTTTTTTCAAGGCCGGTGCACTATCTTTTACAAATGTCAACGTGGCCACAGGTTTCTGCGTAAAACTGTTTCATCCTTAAACCTTTTTATGAAACACTGCCACCATAGATATAATTATTGTGCTATTGACGAACCTAAGAACAGCCACATGAGATCCACACTGAAATGATTATATGTAAGGAGCTTCGAGAATATCAGGAACCGCAGACGTCTGGTTGAAAGAAATACTTGTCCTCAATACAGTAGAACACTTCTTTGTAGTCCAGTTTTGCATTTTCTATATCTAAAGACGGAAGAGAGCAACTTACAAAAAATCAAAACGCAAGTAATAAATATGTTTTTATTTCTGATGAAATTCTATATAACAAATAAAATAACCAAATACATACATTCCCGGGTCTGATAATATACCAGTTTGTCTTAAGTGTTGCGTGATTATTCTGTTACTACAGTTGTTCGATTCGTTTGAATCTGAGAAATTATTCGAGAACGATGTGTTACGGGCCTTAAGATATTATTTACATATAAAAGGATTTGATTTGAAAAGGTAACTTGCGATATGTTTCCAGTTGGTCTGATGAGGATCGTATGTCTGCAACACGTCGTACTGGTAGCATAAAATAACGCTGACCTATGATAAGGCATAGTTTTGTCAGATCACACAAACCGTGAAATGTTCAGTTTATTTCATACTTTCAGAGAAATAGCCACGTCGTAAGCCGTGTCGTGCGAGGTTCTTTCTTGTCACCATTTCGATATTTCCATTTGATGAATCGGACAGCAATACATAATAAGATAACAGCTAAAATCACAACCACAATAACAAGAACGATAATTGTCGGCATCATTCCTTTTGGTTCTAAACAACTTTCTGGGTCAGCCAACACGATCTCTGAATCTGAATTTGAAAAGATATAAATTATACACTGAAATCTAATGAAATAGAAATCAACCAACAAGATACTGGTTCTGAAATGGGATTATTTATACACTGAAATATGGTTAAATTATCAAATCAACCAGCAAGATAGTTTGAATCTGAATCTGAAATGAGATTTGTTGTACACTGAAATCTGATTAAAATACATATCAACAAACAAGATATCTGAATCTGAAATGAGGTCAGATGTACACTGATATCTGATTAAAATGCATATGGATGTTTTCTTTTGGTGATTAACTTCCGAAATATACAAGTTTCAAAAGCTCTAATAATTTCAAATAAGCAAAAATAAAACAAGTAAGTATGACAGTAATCCACCAAATTTCTTTAAACACCAAACAACTGTGTCTATTTTAAAACCCACATGGACAAATACGCTAGGATTCTTGATTTGCTACCCATGCCTATCAATTTCCAATAATTGTTACGCGAACTGTACTTTTAAAGTAATAAAATATAAAAAATTACCAGATTTCACTACTCTTTGTGGATGAGTTCCATTTAAAGGTTCTTTCACAAAGAAATTGTTAGAAGACAAAGTAAATTCTCTGGAATGAAGATGGATGTCTCTTTTCCCTCGAACAGAATTTTTTGATGGTCGGCAAAATTGCTGAAACAAAACAAGACAAAGTTTGAACAATTATCTTTGAATTGCGTAAATTCTATATTTTACATAGACAACACCCTACAACTTTAATTGTTGCCCCGGGATTGACCCTTCATAAAATATTTCCTAGGAACTTCAACACAGGCTTCCCTTTTTATTGATACTTTCTAAAAATTGCCGGAACCGTGACTGTTTAATACGGTTTATTAAGTTGATGATATTGGATTCAAATTAGTTGGAATACAGTACTGTGTTGGTTTTGAAGAAGAACTCATTAGATACTTACCGGTGGATCACAATCTCGTTCACTTGCTGTACATACACGAATATTACATTGGAATGATAAAGTATCAGAATTAACGAATTTGAATACTTTAAAATTGACAACTACCGAAGGTGTTATTAAGTCATAAACCAATTGTCCCATAACTACACTTCTACCTTCATCTGTTGGACATCTGCAATAAGGATATTTTCAATATATGAAAAGAATCAGTAGAGGCCCCATCCCTTTAACAAAAGTAATTTATTCATACATGTACACGTGGTCTAAGCCATGCTAAAAGAAAACTTGGGCCTATTAACTGAAACTGGAACGTAAGTGTAAAGAAAGCATAGCTTCAAATTTCATCGTTTCGGCTTCGATCTAAGATTCCCTTGAATACCCCCACCCCTTAAATCCCACTAAAAGGAAAATTATAAACGCATCACATTATGTTTGAAGTTATCAGAACCACAGATGTTGAAAGGGCAATAAGACTTAAATGTTTCTGAATCACACAATATAAGGCTAGAACATGTCTTTAAATTTCTTTAATCATTATGACATACTGGTGTATCCCACTTGACTTCATTTTCCGTCTATTCGTTTTATTTCTTCAATGATTCATACTAATATTATTAGTTTAAAAAGGTGACTTGGTATGTATTGCCACGTAATATACGTGGAGTTTAGAAGAACCCAAACCTCAATCATAATTAGGATATATTTGTTAACAGAAAGTAGTACATATTAGAACTGTTCATGACACTCCCTCTCACATTTGATTGATCAGTTATTTCAACAATCTTTCTAAATTAAAAATCCGTGTCCGATTGTTGTATTTTTCAAGAAAATAGTGCCCCGTCAACCCTTTCTAACGAGCTTTTCATATTAATTGGGAGAAGAACCATCTGATAATCAATAGCAACATAATCCTCTCTAAAGAGATATAAGACAATTTAAAGCCTGTCTTACCCATCTTTGACCATAGTTAAAGATCGAAGATCTCTTCCAGATAAACCATTCAAAGCAACACAATCCGCAATGTAGATTTTCTTATATTCTAAAATAATCAGAAGCATGTGAAATGTAGATCCCATATCGGACTGTAAACAATGTGTTAAATATGACCTTAATAAAACATTTTTGATGGTATCAATGATATATGAAAGCTTATTTCATTCCTGAAATCAAACCTATGTCAACCCAATAGTAATTTTGCGTTTCAAGCTAAGATGTATATATGAAAGCTTATTTCATTCCTGAAATCAAACCTATGTCAACCCAATAGTAATTTTGCGTTTCAAGCTAAGATGTACTGAAGCAAAAACAAAGTAAGCAAACGACGAAATCTCAGAATGACGATAAATAACCGACCGGTTCACACGTACAAATCAAACACTGGTCTTTTTGGGGGTTATTTGCTTTTGATTTGTTTAAGTCCAATTGACTGATTGACTGATTGTAAATCCAACAATCCCATCTATTAAAAAAAACATTGCATGGAAGAAAACAAAACATACTTCCTGTATCGAATAAGGCGAAATACAACCGTAGTTCTGTACCAATAAATACTGGAGGAACAATATTAGTTCCAGAAACAGTTTGTAATTCAAATATAACAGGTTGATAGGTGGTGCTTGTTGTTTCATCTGGCCCACTAGAAGTAAAAAAATAGTAGTATTTGGGTTGAAATTAATGATCATTTTGAAAGTCTTTGGTAGGGTTGTTTTTCCTATCTGTGCAATTGGACAGCAGTGGAGAGAAATGATAAATGGTGGTTTTACTTTCTTAATCCGCTAAACCAAAACCAGAAATCCACTGAAATTTTGCAATACATTAATAGCATGTACATTACTCTTCGCATGAACAAAAAAAAAATAACAATTGCATAAAACTCCCATTCCATGACTTACCCTGGTTTGTCACCGATACTGCCAGTTTGATCTCCAATATTATTATTACCTGTACCAGTATGTACACAAAGAGCTGTAAATAACATGTCAAATTTGGTCTGTATTGTTTGACTGTGTATTACCGTAACTTCTACTTTGAATGTTTCATCGCCGGGCTAAAATTGAAATATTAACATTGAGGTCGTTTTTCGGAGTTCAGCAACAAATGTTCCCCTCAAACAAAAAGCAGAAAAAAGTGATAGTGGTGTCCCAAAGAAAAATTATTCTTTGAGGAACACCTTTAAAACAGAATCCTGTTTTAATTGTTTCTTATAATGTAAAATTATCGCCGTATGCGCAAAAAAAAAAAAAATATAGAATTAGAGATGCCGCAGAGGTCATACTAAAAATTTCTGTATATGTTTATCTTAAATAATTGGAACTACAGATGCTCTATTGGAAATACGTGTAATGCAAATTGACGCTATAAGTATTCTCAATATGCATTCATCGGTTGAAACATTTTTCGGAAACCCCCTGGGATTCTAGACTATGTATTCCATACAAGGCTTTTTGAAACGCTTCACTTACGTTAGGGGTATCTCGAATCTTTTCAACTAAACATGGTCCATTAAATAAAAATGTTGCTGAGTAAGTTTCATACACTCTAGTAAATCTGCAGTTTGGATCATTTTCTTTCCCTTTGATAAATATTCGACCGTTAAAAGGTGGATATGGTGTCATTTCTACCGTCAGTCTATCACCAGCACATTTCACTGTCCCTGAAACAGATGTAGTAATGTAGCAGCATTACAGAAAAAGGTTCATTACTTGAACATGTTAAAAACCCACATGATCAACTGTATTAGAATGCCTAAATTGAAAATGGTGCGGAAATGGTACTCCATGGATCATATGCAAAAAGGAGTCCCACAAACCATGCACAAAATGAAACTCGAAATCCAAAGCATATCATTGGTACCCACTACGCCGGTTCTACTACAGATTAGATATGTTATGCAACGGACTAATACGAATAAGTGCCAATTAATACGGGTTTACTAGGAAGTAAAAAGAATCACTTTCTTATATGATTAAATATAGGTACTAGTATACTACGATCGTTTTGAATTTAAATATCCAAAGTATCAAAGTATACTACGTATCACCATGGATACAGTACAGAAAGCTAGAAACCAGTACAGATTGCAACGAATGATGTTATCAGTAGTATCAAACCCGTGATTGTGTGACCTGATCATAATGAATATTTTATAACATTTGCAAAGAGTATAGATGAACTGCTAAAAAGAGCATAAATCAGTTTGTAAGCGCAAATTCAAATACATGCACATGATTGATATAAAGTTCATAAACTGCTACCAATATTTTGGATTTTGTATTTCGGGTTTGTTTGCTGATTTGTATCGTTAGTTCTTAGGAATTGTGAGTTGTAATGTACTTATTCTTATCCTATGCGTTTCCCTAATCATTGCGCTAGAGCGCTACACGATCGTGTTACCTGAGTTAATGTTGTATAGTTTTACTTGAATATTTACCTCGGCTTTGTGAACAATCTATACCATAAAAGGCTGCATTACAATAACATGTGAAGAAACCGCCTGTTATGGATCTACACACACCGCCATTTACACATGGTGGATCACATAAATTTTGATTCAATGTAACATCGTCTGAAAATAATATGTGACACGAATTGGTCATAATAATACTGTCATAAAGTTATAGTCATAGTGAATTGGTAACAAACTTAGGTAATTATGTATTCTGGTCTTACATGTCTTGAACCAGCAGATTTGGACCACGAATATTGAAATGAGCTCCCCAAATTGACACAAATCTTTGATGTGAAGTTTATTAATCTTTGATGATGGAGTTGGATAGCCCCTTTTTAATGTCTACCTACCTACTTTTAGAGAGCAGTCATGGCCGACAAAAACATCAACTGGTCTACAAGCACACTCGGGTTTGGTCTCGACACAAACTCCACCATTACGGCAAGATGTGCCTATTCTTCTACAATCGTAATACACCGAGGAAACTTCCCCTAAATCATAGACAGAAAGAAATGTGTTATGAAACGTAAAAATGAAATGGAATCCTTCCCAAAAACTGTTTTAACATGGTCTTTCTTTGATTATCTATAGTGTATATATTAAAATATTATCTATATTTTAAGATCTTTATTGACCGGGATGAATGGGGATAAATGATATCTTCAAATTCATCAGACATGTGCTTACCAACCGCAAATATAGAATAAGACATACACTGGGTATTTGTCCATTGCCAAATGTAACTTCTGAAGGGAAATTCATTGACAATGATTTAAGAGACTAGAGATCTACTTCGACGACCGACGCTTTGACAACAGGAATTCCGTTTCATTTGGAAGGAGGAATGTGGAGTAACAGGTTTTCTCGCATTGTCGTAAAACAGAAGGCCTGCATTTGTCAAATATTAGACATGAATCAAATTAAAATGCAAACGGTAGTTGATTTCGATGGCTGGGGCTCCTTGGACAATTTTCGGGAATAAATGTACCATTATATTGGAATTTTTCGGGTTGGCTGTCTGCAAAAAATATGTGCATTACTGTCTGACCATCTACTCCCCCAGACGGCTAGATATCAAACAGCAGCTATAAGTTCCTATATATTGGGATATAGTTACAACAGACATCATTGCCAGTCTTGAATTCTGTTTCCCCCCATTTGTTCAAAAGATCAACAAGGTATAGTCCGCAAACCGTAGCACTATTAACTTGATCGTTGGTTGATCCAACGTAGCAATTGGACAGATGGAGATAAAGAAATAAACAAACGTATCTTCGAGAGTATGACTCGGAAACTCCCGACATAAAAATGACAAGATTTAACTTTCGTTCCAGTATGTTACTGACACCAGTACGTATATAAACGTACCAATCCATTTCTTTATGTCAAAACTTTTGCTATGATGTATAGGCAAATTGTTTTATTGGGTATACATTTGTGATGTATTGTTTTAGATCGTGACTACATTATTTGCTATTGGTGGCAGGCACTACTGCGTAGTAGGGATTCGTCCAGGTTTCGCAACACCAGTCAATGACTATTATAATAAGGTGTATTACTAAGTTACCTAGCCGAATAACAACAAATAAGTTTTACTTTGGTCACGAGGGAATAACAACCGGAAGTAAAAGCCGATCTTTAGACATCGCCGTAGGCTGAAACTAAATATTTATAAAACTAGGAAGATGAAATCATTGAACTTGCGCCTTGATCCAAACCTTAGACCGAATACTCCAAGGAAAACGCAGTGTATCAGCATGTTTCTCGTAGACACTTTTTAGACTAGCTAATTTTCGAATTAGTAATCAATGGAGCTAAAACTTAGATAAGCCCACCACTGTTCAGTTAACAATTGCCTTTTAGTTTGTTGGAATGAAAGGTTGCTGGAAAAAAAAAACCGAGGCCGAGAATAATTGACCTTTGACATCTAGCACTGCGTTGTCTATGACTCAACTAGCTCATTTCCACTGCAACTTAAACAGACGCTTATCATAAAATCCCCAGTCTGTCAGTCTGAAAATCGCCATAGATAACTTTAAGTGAACCCACTTTAGAAAAGAATTCAATCATTTAGGGCCTGGTTATATGTAACGGGCCAGCCCGGTTAACCGAGCTGGCTCGGCTACCCGGGTTGAAAATTTTGACTCTTTATATGAACGCGGGCTAGACCTCGAGCTGTTTATATGATAACGGGCTGGCTCATCTTGAGGACGGTGACGTCATCCATATAAACAACTAAGATGGTGTCTCATTGTAATAACAGGAAAATGCGGATGGTGGGCACACTTATAGCCATTTTGGGGGTGATAATTGTGCAGTTTAACACAATGTTAGGTGCATATCATGTTCTCCGGGAACAGCAAGAACGCCTTATGTTTAATACTTTGCTACTTGGGCAAACTATTGTACAGCAAAGAGCAAAGAAGAATCGAATTGGTCGATCAACACGAAAAAGAAGTGTGTGGCAGCGAAAAGGTCGGACTGACCAGTGGTGGCAAAATATGAACTCTGGTGTTTTAACCGATGTAGACTGGAAGAAGAATTTTCGAATGTCCAAACATAATTTTGAGCAGTTGGCAAACGAATTGCGCCCGTTTATTGCACCTAACCGCGCATCACCTAATTATACAGCTTTGACCGTTGAGAAGAAACTAGCTATAACATTGTACGTTTTGAAAGACACAGGGTCATTTGCTATGACAGCCAACACATTTGGTGTGGCACTCTCAACAGTTTCTGTTGTTGTGGAACAAGTTTGCAGGGTTATCACATATGAACTAGGGAGTCGGTACTTGTACTTGCCTAAAACTGATCAAGAAATGAAAAGTAAAGTAGCTGCATTTGAGGTTAAATTCGGTATGACACAAGCATTCGGATGTGTTGATGGAACTCATATTCCAATACTACGTCCACCTGAATTTTCCCAAGACTATTACTGTTATAAACAGTTCTTTTCTATAAATGTTCAAAGTGTTTGCGACAGTGTGGGAATATTTATGGATGTCGATTGCAAATGGCCTGGTAGTGTACATGACGGCAAGGTATTTGCTAATTGGAGTATAAATAATAAACTGAAAAACAACGATTTGCCGATTTCCTATCGATCCTTATTACCTGGACAACACAAGATTCCCAACTATCTTATTGGAGATCCTGCATATGCTTTAACACCTTTCTGTATGAAAGAATATTCAACATGTTTATCCAACGAACAGGTGATTTTTAACAACATGTTGCGTTCTGCTAGGAATCCAATTGAATGTGCCTATGGTAGACTTAAAGCTCGTTGGTCAATTCTTACCAAATCGATCAACTTAAAACTAGAATCTGTGCCTCTTATTGTTTACAGCTGTTTTGTTCTACACAATTATTGTGAGCTCAATAGAATTGATGTGGATGAAGACTTGGTGCGAGCTCAAATGATGGTAATGGAAACTGGTCAGGACAATCGTGCTGATATGATATATTCTTGTAACACTGGAGAAGGGGAAGCTGTCAGGGATGTGTTGAAAAACTATGTACGGGATAATCTGCCAGATAATGGTGTCATGTAACAGCCAATCAATTACCAGTAAACCTTTAAAAAGTCCCACATATTGTTAAGATGTTTGTAACTATGTTTGGTATGTTGAACACTTTATTTTGCAAGAAAATACATAATGAAAGAAAATTAATAATATCAATATAAAAACAACTTGTTTTCTATTATTTAAAAAAATAACCCCACTTGAATAAAAAGTCAGTAACAAACTCCCCTAATCCTCAAACATGTCAAATAAACACCAAACAGAACTAAATAGTCCATATCAATATTATTGATGGAAGAGTCAAAATATCAAACATATTTTTGAAATAATGTTATTCAATAAACTGATGCATGAGGTACACTATGGTGGACTTGGATTTTCAAGATTACGATATATCATAGCAATATTTGGGCGATCGTTTTCAAAATTTCCGGCACCACGTTGTGAGGATAGATTAAACTGATGTGGAACCGGTCTATACGGAGGCCTAGATGTTTCAAATGCGTGATTCGGAATAGAATTTTCGGAATAGGATTGCATATGGTTTGGTGATCCAAAATTCAACGGTTCCCCATGAAACTGGGAGTTGGGTCTATTGTTCGTGGTAGCAAGTGATTGAGCAAGTAAGCCAATTGCTTGGGTCAAACCTTGTCCAATACTCAGAAAGCCTTCAGTTAATTTATCAAAAGACTTTGCTGAAGTTGCTGCAGATTCTTTAATGATATTAGCAAGCTTTCTCTTCGTCTCTATGTCTTGTCTGCTTTCTTCTAGTAATAGCTGGTCACGCTGAGCAGCTGATAGTCGTCGTTCCATATGTCGACGTTTGTCATCAATAAGTTTTGGTACCACATTGTCTGTTTTCTTCTGTTTCACCACTGGTTCATCGTCATCACTGTGAACCTCTTGCCCAGCCTGTCCGGTAATATTATCTTCTGATTGCGAATCTACAACAAAGATATCGGCATCGAAAGAGTCAGTTGAATTAGATCTAGGTCTATCTGTCGCAGCATCAGTATCAATTCCGAAGGGCAATTTTTCTGTTGATGGTGAACCTTTATAAATTTTGGCGAGTTCCTCATAATACTCGAAGACGATTCTACCCCTGCCTGACCTGGTGCCCTTTTCGGATGCAGAATTGAAACTTTGCCGAATCTCTTTGATCTTTTCTTGTATTCTATTATAACCCGTTTTGGTCTTCGATTTGGCAGTTTTTAAGGATGCTTCAAAGATTGAAAGCTCGTTTTGATCAAGACTTTTAATGTCCTTAGGTGTTGCAGGTAAATCAGTTGGTCCAAATGCATCATACTCATTGTCAGCGAAAATGTCACTCATTCTCTGTCGGAGCCATTCGTATTGCACTGGCCTATCTGCATTGAAATCCTTGCCTTGATACTCCATGTTGGTTTTGTAGGCAGCTAGACACCCAATTAACTCCTTTATCATTTCTGGAGACCAGGAAAACCGCCTAGATTGTTGAATCCCATCTTATTTTGAGGGAAGTTTTCTTTTGTTTTGGTTCTTGGAAGCCATGTTGTTTAATAAAAGTATGTTGTACGCATGCGCTATGGTGCACTAGCCCGGGCTAAGTCGTAAAATCGTGTTTATGTGAATACCGGGCTGGCCCGGATAGCCGGGCTTCCCGGTCTAGAAACCGGGGAGCCCGGCTACCCGGGCTGGCCCGCTTTCCATATAAATGCGTTTGAGTAAATCCATAGAAATTGACTACAGTGACGTCAGAACCGAGCCACCCGGCAAACCGGGCCAGCCCGCTCAACCGGGCTGGCCCGCCTCATATAACCAGGCCCTTAGCATATAATGATCATAAAAGAATCCTTACCCAATAATATCAAATACACCACATAAAACAACATCCACGCCATTTGTAATTTCTGAAATATATGAAGGAAATAAACATCCTGATTGCTTAAAGTACTATTCCCATGTAGGAACGTAAAAAATATAATTTTTTTCCTCTAGTAAGCTGTCAATCATGTCAAATTTGACGTCTTTGATGGTAATGAAGACGAAGTATTTGACTGAAAATAAATAATACTTAAAAACAGTTGTAAATTGGTCAGAGTGTTACTATAGTATCATATAAATTAACTTTATAATAAAGTAATCATCACGTGAATAAAAATGTCTCAAAAAGTAGGCCATATGCAATGATTCTTGTCACTGACCACCGGGTTTTCATTCAAAAAGATGTTGTCACTTTGGACTAAGCAGTATTAGGTATCAAAGTTTCATATGAATTCTTTGAACACCTGGCTCCTAACTCCATCTGGAATGATCCAGGATGGCGAATTGACTCAATTGATATCTACACCAGTTTTCTCTTTGTGACTTGAGCTTTAGAATTAAGGGCTTTTTTCTAGCTGCATATGTCACTACAAATGAAGGACCTCAGTCTAAAACATTGAGTTATGGATTGGTTATCAAACAAAGTACATAAAATGACTCTGAAATGAAATTTCCCTTCAATTTTTATGTCGTTGACGATCTTCAGAAAATATGCTCACTGCAAATGTGATATGTCAAACGTTATGTAATTGACGACGGTACACTTTTACTGTCACAATTCTGCTCAACGTATCATTCATCCACATCGTTTGTCATGTCAAACTGGAAATAGAATCATATTTCCGCGACCTCTTCGTTTGCAATTGCTATTAACTTGATTGTATGAATGCTTTCAAAGAGTATACGACTAATTATAAAAACACAGGCACTTACTTTTTGATTGACAGAAAAACAACCTTGAGGTAATATTAACCATGAATGGAACAAATACAGTCCATGTTCTTTGATGGCAGTTGTAAATTACAATCTCAAGCTACTTTTGAATACATTCGTCAGAAATGGGTGGGTTTCCAAACTCGACAGGCGAGATAACTTTAAATAGTTCTTTTCAGTTGAAGTTTGCCTCGGGTGTAATAAGACCACCAATATGTCGTGAGAAGAACATATACAATGAGAGAACAATCAAATTCTACCTTTGTGATATAAGTGTCAATTCTGTTTTGAAATAACTGATTCATTTACAGAAAAACACGGAACTTGGATATCTTTCGTGCATGTCAACGTCATTTTTTGGACAGGTTTGATAAAAATGAATCACAAATTTCCATCTTATAAACGTGAGTTATGAAGCTCTTAGATGAGTGTCAAAAGATGTGAATTTCGGCGTTAAATAGACTGTCTTAAAGAGACATGGTCGTCTTTGTGGTAAATAGTATATATATATATATATATATATATAATAGCCTGTATATTGAGGATGTAACCTGATAGTTTGATCCTCTTTGGGTAACTTGTATCTTTAAATACTTCAAAATGTAAGAATAAATTAAGACATATATGGCTTCTGGGTTGTTTACTTTCAAAAATTTAAATAATGGGTTAAAATTGCGTTGAAATAAAATGTGAAAGCGAAACTTCGCTTCTTTTATAGAAAGCATGTACAATGCTATCCTCATATTATTTATGGAGGTGTATAACTTTGCCAAAATTCTCGATTCGGTTTGTTTAACACTACATTGGTATTTCAAAGCTACAATACAATTGAGAAATTTGGCAACGTCATACCTCCATAATAATTGACCCTTTTCATTACCATTAGTGTAGTGTTTTTACGTGAGATATCTAAAATGGCGATCGGCGGTGTGAAGTTGGCTCGTTATTCGTTATTCGGGATTCGGGATTCGCGAATCCCGAATAACGAGCAGCTTGTTATTCGTTATTGGTGAATATCGAATAAGGAGCTGCTTGTTTTTCGTTATTCGCGAATCCCGAATAATGAGCAGCTTGTTATTCGTTATTGGTGAATATCAAATAACGTGCTGCTTGTTATTCGTTATTCGCGAATCCCGAATAACGTGCTGCTTGTTTTTCGTTATTCGCGAATCCCGAATAACGAGCTGCTTGTTTTTCTTTATCCGCGAATCCCGAATAACGAGCTGCTCGGTATTCGCGATTCGTTATTCGAGATTGAAACATAGGAAGCTCTCAGGATTGAAACAGTTGAATTTGGAAAAGGACCAATTTAAGGCGAGGCATGCTTACTTTTACAGGCACTTTCTGTTTTCCATATATATTACTATAATTGGGTTCTCACTTTGAAACAAAGAATAATGGTCAGCTTGTTATTCGTCATTCGCGAATCCCGAATAAGGAGCTGCTTGGTTTTCGTTATTGGCGAATCCCGAATAACGAGCTGCTAGTTATTCGGTATTCGCATTTCAAAATTGAAACACAGTAAGCTGTCAAGATAGAAGCAGTTGAATTTGGAAAATGACTGATTTTAGACGAGGCATGCTTACTTTTACAGACACTTTCTGTTTTCCATATATATTACTGTCGTATGTTGGTAGGATCTAGGTCGTCTCAGTCATATTATAAGAATTAAAAGCAAACTTCCTTCAAATATCCTTTATTTTCATAATACTATATATCTTTGTAAGAAAAGGTCAAAAACTCTCAATGCTTATTTATCATGAATTTTGCTCTCTTTCGCTGCTTTTCTTCAATTTCATATAAAATATCTTTCTTCCGTTTATGAATACAAAAATGAAACAATTGACATTAAGGGGTAGTTTGTAGATTTTGAATAAATGTGATGCGTTCCTCATATTATTATTTGTCAGCAGCTGTTACTCTGTTTGTTGATCTTGTGGCCTTTCCCATATAATTGCATCAAAGAAATAAAGGATTACCTAAACCCCGAGTAATTCACGTTTTACATAACTTATTGTCATATGAAAATTGAATAACTATGGATGATAACATAGAGTATCAGATTTTCATAGCTATTTCGAGCAATAGAGATAAAGTTCGTTTTTCGGGATTCAAAGTGAGCACCCATTTATAGTAATATATATGGAAAACAGAAAGTGCCCGTAAAGTACGCATGCCTCGCCTTAAATTTGTCCTCTTCCAAATTCAACTTTTTCAATCCTGAGAGCTTCCTGTGTTTCAATCTCGAATAACGAATAACCAATTATAGTTATATATGGAAAACAGATAGTGCCTGTAAAAGTAAGCATGCCTCGCCTTAAATTGGTCCTTTTCCAAATTCAACTGTTTCTATCTTGACAGCTTACTGTGTTTCAATCTTGAATTAAATTACGAATTATTCGGGATTCGCGGATAAAGAAAAACAAGCAGCTCGTTATTCGGGATTCGCTAATAACGAAAACCAAGCAGCTCCTTATTCGGGATTCGCGAATGAGGAATAAGAAGCTGCTCCATTATTCGGGATTCAAAGTGAGCCCCGAATTATATTAATAAATGGAAAACAAAAAGTGTCTGTGTAAAAGTAAGCATGCCTCGCCTTACATTCGTCCTTTCCAAAATTCAACTGTTTCTATCCTGAGAGATTCCTGTGTTTCAATCTTGAATAACGAATCCCGAATACCGAGCAGTTCGTTATTCGGGATTCGAGCTCATAACGAAAAACAAGCAGCTCGTTATTCAGGATTCAAATTGAGCATCCAATTATAGTAATATATATGGAAAACAGAAAAAGTCGGTAAAAGTAAGCATGCCTCGCCTTAAATCTGTCCTTTTCCAAATTCAACTGTTTCTATCCTGAGAGCTTCCTGTGTTTCAATCTCGAATAACGAATATCGAGCAGCTCGTTATTCGGGATTCGCGAATAACGAAAAACAAGCAGCTCGTTATTCGGGATTCGCGAATAACGAATAACAAGCAGCACGTTATTTGATATTCACCAATAACGAATAACAAGCTGCTCGTTATTCGGGATTCGCGAATAACGAAAAACAAGCAGCTCCTTATTCGATATTCACCAATAACGAATAACAAGCTGCTCGTTATTCGGGATTCGCGAATCCCGAATCCCGAATAACGAATAACGAGCCAACTTCACACCGCGAATGGCGATCTCCATAGAATCTGTTTTTTTCGACTTAAAGATAAATTTCCTTTTTCCTAAAAACCTTTATATATATTGACACGCCGATAAGGACTCGAGTAAAACGGTGTGATCAGAACCCGTCAAGGTTGAAATGATCCATCCTAAGACATTCGTATTTAATATATCATTTTTCTTTCTCTGTATCAGTAATAGTGAACACAGAAAATAAATGAAATTGTTTAATTTTAAAAATATTGAACATAAATCAAATTGTATACACAAACAACATATTATACATATAACACAAAGATGGTGGATTTCAAAGACATAGTGGTATCCTTGTGGTATTCCTATGGCCATATCGATTTCTGATTTGAATGAATTTATCATGTAAACTTGATATGTCCTTTATTCAAAGAAAGTTAATTTCAAAGTGATATCCTTTTCTCAATGCGATCTTGATTTCACGTTTTAACTTAATCTAGTTTAACAAACATGCTTGATATACACTTCGACGACAACGTGGTATTCAAATTATATTTTTTTGTGAGATCTTGATTGTGAACAGTTTCCATTCAAAATAGAGTGTAACTTTAAGTTGCTACGGAAGCTCTTGGGATGGTAAACGTGGGCCTGTCGTCTTTAAAATGTAAGTTATCAACCTTCGATTGTCTGTTTCGTATATAACGTACAGTTAACAGAGTGACTGCTATCATGACCAGGACAAGTACAACAGACAGAGTGGCGATAACAACTAAAACTTCTGTTAACTCAAAGCAGCTGGTTGACGATGGATCTAAAATTAGAAAGAGCAATCTTGCAGTTAAAAAAGAAAACACGTTTACTAAGGTATCACAGAAATGCAAGTATCTTTACCCCCGACTATCAAACATGGGAATGTTGAAAACCTTTTGTCTTTTCGGCGTTAATAAAAGACGGATTCCGCGGAATCCGTCTTTTATTAATCCGCGGAATCCGTCTTTTATTAATGACAAATAATCCGCGAAATCCGCGGATTTTTAAAGCAAGCCTCTACGTCGTGACTATAATCCGCAGAATCCGCGGATTTGTTTTAAAGAGCGGTCCTCCGGGATTAATAAAAGAATTTTGTGGAGCCCCCTGCACCAGTATTTCTTTTACAATATAGATGGGAATGAATTATTAATAAATCATTTAATCCCGAGGTGTAAAGGGAAGTGGGTCACTCACTGCATCATAGCAGCGCCTACGGTAGTCGGGCAATGTTGACATGGCATTGTATGTTCACATCAAGTCCCACCCCAC
Source organism: Nipponacmea schrenckii (assembly GCA_030562195.1). Lineage (NCBI taxonomy): Eukaryota > Metazoa > Mollusca > Gastropoda > Lottiidae > Nipponacmea > Nipponacmea schrenckii. The sequence continues at coordinate 16,664,639 of CM060199.1, read as the reverse complement.
CCCTTGTGGCCCTAATATTGGAAATCTCGGATCAGCAATGCCACCCAGGCTGGAAGTCTACACTACAGTTGAGTTCCACATAGCCCATTATTTCCACCTCTACAGGCTTGGACTAGAGTGCCTCTGAACACCGGCCTTCCATGAGGTGAATTCACTATACCCTCACTTTTAGTCTCTAACCGCCGGCACTCTGAGTCGGACGCCCTTTTCCCCCAGCAATATCAAAACCGTGCCAGCCTTTGCACGTTCTGCGTGCCAAATATTATGTCTGCGGGTACCACTGGCCACCGAGAGATGGCGAATGTTGTCGACCTACGTTTCGCCGTACTATGCCGTACTCGGGGACCATGCTGATGCTACGTCTGTAGGCCTACACATCATTGAGCCAGGTTCGATGGGAGGCCAAACTTTAAGACCTAGGCGTAACAACCGTAATAACGGGCCTTTGCCTATTACTTATGTATAGTTTGTTATTTACATAGGTATCTAATTCTCGACATCACTGCTTTTTTTTTCCTTTTCTTTAAATCCACGGACTCGGTGGATTATAGTCACGGCGTTACTAAAAGACGGATTTACGCGTTTAATTTTTATTAACGCGTTCGTAAAATACGCGTATTCCTAGGATTATGTGACATGACATTAATTAAAAACGGATTCCGCAGATTAATAAAAGACGGATTCCACGGAATCCGTCTTTTATTAACGCCGCCATAATCCTTACCATCATTATAAGACAAGTTGTTGAGTTCTCTTGATGCACATTGTTCTTCGTCATTTACACTGGCATCAGGACTTCTCCCGTCTGTAATAATCAGAGACCCAATCACCTGTTTCCTGAGAGTATTGGCGTCTCGTTTGCGACGCGACGTTTCCGGCGATGGTATGCATTGCTGAAATAAAAAAAACACGTTGGTTATTCGGGCCAATTCGTTAGACTAGACTTTGTGGAAATAGTTTGATACTCGATGAACAGTATGGGCGAAATCCAGTAAAGAACAGGTCATAAAAATACAAGAAAGCAAAGTAAAAAGCAAGCATGATGTTCTGGTTTGCTTGTTATGAGTATTTTTTAAACATGTCATATCATATCTGTTGTAGTTGTAATAATAACTTTAACTAACAGATATGATGGATTTCATCTGAGGCCTGTTTTCAGTTCGTAACTTCTAGTATAGTCTTCCAATTACGTAATATCACTTCATGTGATCTAAAATTCTCCGACTACTTGTGTACAGTCTTACTTTAAAACTCATTTCCTGAAATTAGCATTATCACTACCTGTTGGCATTTTGTATCACCATCCTTACAAGCCATCACAATACATCTAAAATTCACTTGATTTGACTCTATAAATTTAAAGGCAGTTATTTTGAAGGTAACTATTGTATCATTTTCACTTCTTTCTGGATTTCCGGATGCCTCGTCAGATATCAGTTGTTCTGCATCTGTAGTTCTACAGCTAGAAAGATAAAACTACAAGTTCAGTAATATTCAGTAATGGGCAGATAATAATACTGGTATCGTTATTCGAATCATCGTTCAAAATACGACGACATCGTTCTAGTGTAAGCTGACAGCATGTGTTTTAAGTGGTAATATTTTCGGATTTACCGTTTCCGTTGTCTTGTGGTAGAAGAACGTCAAATTGTTTGGGAGGGACAAGCAAAAAATGAGGTCCTGTGTGCTGCAGGTTGTGCGTAAAAGATTTCTCGACAGAAATCGAGAACGACTTAGTTAATGTAACTGTCTGACAAAGATTGTTCTTATCGTATGACGTTTTCCACCTTCATAAACCCAAACCGTTGCAGAAAGTTATGATTTACGGATCTTGATGACCATGAGAAAAAGAATCTATTTGTAGTATATGGAACCTACCCATTAGTTACTAGTATTAAAGAACCGCCTTCGTTGGTTTCAGCAACACAGCTATCTAATCTAATAGCTTTCAGATCTGAAACAAATCAATCATGTGGTTTATTGCAGTTTTGTGTATAGTGTACAATTCGTATTTTGGAATTAATCAACCACTGACATTTTTAAACTTGGCCAAATAAAATCAGTGCATTTACCCTGTGTCAAAGTTATACGATACATATTTTTATTCATTGAACTTGTATGCTCAGTCTAAAAGGAAATATTCCTTTAAGAATCCATGAAATTTGGAAACTACTGAATACTACTACTACGACATAACATCTGTCTTTGTCTTTTGTGTTTCCACAAAATTGTGAAAAAAGAAACATTACCACTTTGTGTAGACAACTGAAATTGAAGGGAGACAACTTCTCCTAGTTTTACACTTTTCTTCTCTGTATTATTGGAGAGCAATTTGAATTCAATGGGACTAAAGGTTTCTTCTACAGACTCTGTCGACTTCAGATCGCTGACAAAAAAATATAATAAAAAATAAGAATAATAATGTTACTTTGTAATAGATCCGAATCTGAAGGTGGCGTAAAATATATGTCAGATTTGTCTTTAAATGGAATAAACCGTATTCCCTATCTTAAATGCATATTTGTGTTATCTGTTCTTATTTCAAAATCCCCAAAATAAGGTGCGAACGATTGGAAATATCAGTGCTATAGCACTATAGTAACACTGGATAGATAATATGAATAAGGCATAGGTTACGACATAACATATACGTGTATTATTAACCATTTAGATGAATTTGACAAAAGGATATTTTGAAACAAGCCTACCTTCCATAATTGCTCAATTCGACATCGCTAGAAATAGCAATCTCGCCACCAGTTTGTATGAAACATTTAACCGTTATCAATTCGTCTAGATTTGTTACCAATTTCTTATTGTATACTGTTACTATCTTAAATTCATAAACTGCCATGGTCTCCTTACAAGATAAATGTTTATGGTACTTTTAAAAGTATAACGAAATGCAGATAAAACTAAGGTCAGATTTGAGAAGTAGAGTGGAGGAGTAATAACGTCGACCAAATGTTTTAATATTTTGTAATAATTCAACTCGTTATACACTTACAACCGTTCTATCATAGAAAATTGAATATTTCATAGAACAATTTGCAATTGTTGAACACAATATTTTGTCAATTATACAAGATGACAAGATGGTCAGAACCACCACGTGAAGTAAGTGTAGGAATAAATTATCCCCTATTGTCTAAATTTTAAGTTATAACTATTACTGTCTCAAGTAGCTTAACCGCACGTTTTACCTGGCACCTGGCATCAGGAAGGCCTAACTGGTAAATGTACCCATTGGAAGCCGAATGCGGCCATATCTACTCTCGACCTCTATTAATCCTTTCTAATATAGTTTATGATTAAATGTCTGCCGATACTCACATTTACAGATATTTGTGCATCTCCACATGAATTGTTGTAAGGAAGATATTGTGCAAGGCCTTTCCAATCAGCATTAACATCCTGTACTGTATTCTCGGGGACGTTCACCATATTGCAAGATATATTATTTTGGTACCCAAACACGAATATATTTCCTTGGAAGGTTCCATGGGGATTGACATTTACAACCATTCCACTTTCATTGCATTTCACGGACACTGAAACAGGGATTAGGATGCTACAGAAACCATGTCATGCCTGCACTTTATGTCCAATATTCTCTATCCTTGCGCTTGAGCTTATAAAGTTGGATCACATCGTTTGTTGTAGTGACATACTGAACTACGTTAATGGGAATTTTATTTGTACGAGGCGCAGCCGATCTTTGCTTTTCACTCAACAAACGTACTAGTAAGTTTGATTAAACATATAAGAAATCTTTTAACATTGAAATTGCAGTAATACTTTTACATTACCTCTTTTGAATTGACAAATTTGACCATAATAATCGGCGGTACAGTAACAACCTACTGTTGTGTCCTTCTTAAAACAATATCCCCCATTTAAGCAACTTTCAGAACATTCATCTGATAAAGTGCCTGTGGAAGAAATATTTTATCAGTGCTGAATAAAAAGTAATGTAAAAAAGAACGGGTAGATGATTGACACCAACGTTAGATGAAAAAGAAAAAAAAATCCTAGGCATAAAAAATTGTGATCAAAAGGATACTGGTATAATACTAAGGACCAACAGTTAGGTCGATTATAATATCGAGGGATCAAACATGGGCATTAATTTAATAATTGTACCCTTTTTTCCAGTAGAGCTACGGTCAAAACTGCATTTTGGAGACTTTATTGTGTTTTGTGATATGTTTTGTTAGTTTGTTAAGATAATTTACCTTCATTTAAACCACAATCATATCCTGCAGACCCAGTAGTACATGTACACGTTCCATTTGCTTCACATTTATTACCATCTTCCCCACATCCTACCCCAGTTCTTAGACAAATAAAATCACCATATGTTGTGCCTAGAAAGAACAATATTCATAAAATTGTATTGTGCGTAATTGGGCGATGGGGGATTTTTAAAATACATACAGCGGAGATAAACTACTCGAATTAAAGGAATAAAGGACGATTAGGTGCGAGAATAAATCTTTCCCACTGCTAATATCACAATAACTACATATGACGAACAAAAAGAACTATTAAGAGGGCAGTATGCTTAGCAGAGTCGGCATGTATGAGAACTCGTGGATAATTCCATAACCATCTGAACTTGTTCATGAGGCTTCTCTGGATTAAATACCGGATGCCTCTTTTTCTATAATCAATAAAAGATTTAAGTCAACGATTTTTTTTTAAAGACTAAAACTGGGCCCTGGACCCTAAAATGAAATAGAGAATAAAGTGTTTGCCGATTGTTTAGCCACATTTTTATACAAGTGTAGAATTAAATATTATGTTTGTATAAAAGTATTATTTATAATTACTACTTACCGATGGTATATACGACACAGAAAAGAACTAAATAGTACCACTTGTACATACTGTAATATTGGTAGTACAAACTGAAAAATGGAAGAAATGGAAGAATTGACAGTTTCCGATCATCTCGAAAAATGAAAAAAAAATCGTATTGTCATTAAGAGCCTTTCTACTGACAAATTTGTTTATAACATTATTCATGCGATTTTCGTGAATCCATACACTGAAAATAATAAGCCTAAGACACACTATTATACATTGCACAAATATGCTTCCATTTTAAAGATTGTTCACAATTAAAGTTCCAATCCACTATTGAAATAGACGTTTGTATCTAGAAACCAACCCCTTATCAAAAATCAATACTCTGCTAATTTGATCAATCTAATTGTTTGATCCTTCCTGAACTGGTAAAAGAGGAAAAGTATGGACTGCTTTGGAACTAAAACGTTGTGTTTGAATTCCGTACCTTCAAAGTCGCCTGATGGATTTGCAAGATATTTCGAACGTTCTCATATATACTAGAATTTTTAATATATTCATTCATTTAGTTTTACTACCTTAAATGACGACAAAATAATCACTATATTATCTTGTTATTTGAATTTCTAAACTGATTATAATAGTTATGGCGAAATTGACAAATCCGAGTAATTTGTGTAAGAAATTGATATTTGATGTAATATGTTAACCGAAAATAAACCTTGCAAATTGGTGTAATATCTAAACAGAAGAAAACAACCAGGGTAATTGGTGTTATATATAAACAGAAAACAACCAGGGTAATTGGTGTAATATGTAAACAGAAAAAAAGCTAGGGTAATAGGTGTAATATGTAAAACGAAAATAACTAGGGTAATCGATGTAAACAGAAAACAACCAGGGTAATTGGTGTAATATATAAACAGAAAATAACGAGGGTAATAGGTGTAATATGTAAATCGAAAATAACGAGGGTAATTGGTGTAATATGTGAACAGAAAACAACCAGGGTAATTGGTGTATTATGTAAACAGAAAACAACCAGGGTAATTGATTTAAAATGTAGAACGAAAATAACCAGGGTAATCGGTGTAATATGTAAACAGAAAACAACCAGGGTAATTAATGTAATATGTAAACAGAAAATAACCAGGGTAATTATGTAATATGTAAACAGAAAACAACCAGGGTAATTAATGTAATATGTAAACAGAAAATAACCAGGGTAATTATGTAATATGTAAACCAAAAATAACCAGGGTAATTATTGCAATATGTAAATAGAAAATAACCAGGGTAACTGATGTAATATGTGAACCGAAAATAACCATGCAAATTGGTGTAATATGTAAACCGTAAATAACCATGCAAATTGGTGTAATATGTTAACCGAAAATAATCATGCAAATTGGTGTAATATGTAAACCGAAAATAAACATGGTAAATTAATTTATTGGGTCACTTTTAGAATGTCAATATCTAATTACAGACTATTCGACAGGTTTATTTAATTTTATCATCAAATGTTTTTATCTACGAATGATGGTATTATAGTGTGACTTAATTAAAATACTAACCCAAAAATGTTGATCATGATATTTATTACATAATCATCAACGATTCATTAGAAAGCAAGTCCTTCATTACATAATTTCAAATTAAAATAAAATAGAATAAAAATTGGTCCATAGACTTTCTTACCTTTTTGCAGTTATCTTTTGAAAATATCAATCTTACATAAATCAAATTCGATAAAACATGGGAGGGTTATAACTTAAGTGAATCATTCGAATGATGCAGAATCCATGATAGAATTAATCCGAAACCTTTTGACTCTTTCCTGGCTTTTATACATTAAAGATGAGTCAGATGTCGGTCATCAAAAGATAATCTATAAATGTATATACGTTGAATACGTTTACAATCTGAGGTTTTATTGTCTGTTATTAAAGAGCTCCTTGAACAGAATATATGGCATTTAAATGCCATCAAAGGCAGAATCTCTGTCCATCCTTGTCGAAATAAGTGCAATTTCAATATCTTTGTATTTAGATACATGTAAGCACGTGTTTTGAACTATGTCAAAAGCTGAAGTCGCTTTCCAAAGAGCTTTGACAGAAACGTAGATAATATTAATTGAGGAATAATGAAAATAAAAGCCAAGAAATGAATATATAAATTATACGGATTACGGTTTTTATACGTCAATCTGTTACCCGCGGTATGGTGGCATTAAATCGATTCCTATAATCTACAGATTTACATTTACTTAACGTTTAAAGATTTTCTTACATTAAAGCAGGTTAAAGGCATTATTTTGAATACATTATCCCATTTGGTATTTGTTTCTATCGAACATAGTCCAAAGGTTTTAACCGTTTTTCATTCTATTACTCAGGATCCTTGATCAATCGCATTACTCTTCCCATATAAAGCATAATTAAGATTGCCTTTAAGGTTGCTCATGCAATCTTTTAAAGTCGAATAAAATAAAAGCCAGACTCAAAAGAACAACTTATATCACAATTTCCACAAATTGTATGCATTACGGTACCAAAGGATCGCATAAGCTTACCCCTATGTTGAACAAACTTCTCCAGTCGCAGTACATATCTGTTAGCGTACCCCACGGACTATTACTCCTTTCATGATCCCCTTACCCATTTTACCCTATAAATCCTTACTGATGTCTTTACGGTTGTACATGCAACATTTTTCATGTCGGAGAATATAGCGTTGCTGAAAAGAACAAATTTGTTGAGAAGTACGTATCCGTAAGCGTAAAAATGCTCCTATTTTTAGTTAAAACAAATTTATTTATCCCCTATCCGAATTGCGTACATAAAATTCTTCACGCAACCCGGATTAGCTAACGGCTAATCACGTACACATGGAGTTGATATGCGATGTGTGTTCAGAAAAAATTAATTGTAACTTTAAAGTATAGGATAGACCATTCTGCATAATCGTTATATATAACGATACAGGCACCGCAGGCGTCAATAATTATCCTTTTAAATTTCAAAGTGAAATTAAACATTGAGATAATTATGCGTAAGAACTAACACCCCCTCGCAGATGCTCCTTGAGAGGCTTGTGTTTACGCACCCTCACAGAACTGCTGAATTTTGATTCTCAAACTCGTGAGTTGTCGCCCTATACTAATTGTAACCTTCAGTCTCAAGAGGTTGGCACCTTCACTTAATGTAAAACAGATAAATAAAAAACAACAAAAATATAATAGAGCAAAAGAGCTTAAATTCTGAAAATGAAATACTTCGTGCAAATAATTAGCCTTGAACACTTACCACGTAAGTAAATGGTAAATACGACCATAAAACTGCACTCTAATAATCTGTGTCAATTATGCAAATGACATCATAATAGACAGAATATGCACACCCAAATAGCTATTTGACAGCGGAATTCATAGTTGTCCTCCCAGGTATAAATTTTATTTAAATAAGTGAGGTTGCTGTTTTATGGCAGGGTTATGGCACAATGATTAAAAACATTGAGGTTAAGCAGAAAAAGTAACTCTGATGCAAAAGCAGTTTCCAAATGACGTTTTCAAAGTGATTTTCATTCAGTTGTTAATTTAATTTTAACTAGTCTATCTGGCATTTAGATGAAATGATACCATTTATGTAGTACCATGCGAGTTTTTATCGAAGGTAACCCAGACTAATCGCAAATTGATCATCTGAGGGTTTGGATATTCTGAATCCCCAGTCATTTGCCCACCTTGCAAAACGATCAAAACTTGTTTGAATCCGCGTTTTGAGGTTCGTATACAGAATACCGTTTTCCAAAAAGTGCTGTTTTCAGCAAACATCGCGATCTGACATTTATTTGACAGGTATTTAGGGCTACAAATATCAGTGACCATTACACGCTAAACAAGGTGGCCTAATAACCGAGCATTGGGGCATGCCTTTGTCCAAACTGAATTCTCCTTTTGCACTTTTGCAAGAAAGTTTGCTATCAAGGTGTGCATGCGACCACCTATTCCTAGTTGGCGTAGCTTGTACCCCATCTGTTTAGACAGGATCGAAAGCTTTCGTTAGGTCGACACCGCACAGGGGAACCCAGCACTGTTCAATGTCTTAGACATTGTGTGTTGTAGCTTAACTATGTGATTCGCCGTTGATCTCAGCTTTTTTATTTTGATTCTTGTCTAGAAGATAATTACTTTCTCAGTAACATCGAAGACGATTTGTTAATATCGTTTCGAGGATTTTGCATAACGTGGATGTCAGGCTTACAAGTCTATAGGATTCCGTTATAGCGGATCTCTGTCCTAAGGATAGGTAGGTATTATGGATGCCGACTTCCATTCAGTCGGTATGTGGCCATTCAAGATTCGTTGAAGAAATCTAGAAGTATCGAGTACTTTACTTCATTCTCCACAGCTGCATTGTCTTTTTTAGACGAGAGAGCTTTCTGAAGTTCATTAGATGGTCCACTGCGAAGGTTTTTTTGCGATTAATGTTTGTCACTACTCGCGTCAGCAAAGCTCTCAGCCATTAGGTTTACCTTCTGTTTGTCCCTCTCTCCTACTGTCTCCACATAGGTTATTACGGGGATTTTGTGGGTACATTTAGTGCCGTTGTTAGCTTTATTGCGTTATGAAAGGCGTCCGACCACCAGGCCTTATGACAAGCCTTGATTTTTCCAGTGGTTTTGAGATAGCGTCTTTGGCTGCCCCCATGAGGACCATGGTGACATTTTTGGAGTACACATTAACTTTCTTTCTTTATATCTTCTGCGTTCCACTACGAGCAGTTTGCAGTAAATTTATCCAGTCTGCTTTTGCGATTCGACATTTCGGTTTACCAAAGGATTCTCCACTTGTTATTTGGCACTTGTAAGTGATATATACTAATAGATGGTCAATATCCAAAGTCTTGGTCGAACTGAACCACCAATCGCAGTTTGAAGCTATATATGATGCTGCGATAGTAAGGTCTAAATGAGACATAACCCCAGTAGAGTTACGAATCAAAGAAGGCTTTCCATCATTCGCATCCCGGTATTTTTCCTAAAGCAAATTATATAACTTTCTTCCGGGGCATACTACTGTATGTCGTAGCGTTTATTACGGAACCCAATAACTTAAATGATATATGTCTCCCTTAAAACTGATTAACAATTAATGCGTCTAAGAATGTTATACCCGCTTGTTTATGCCTAAATTACGTAGGTTTTAATATGATTGACAATACACGATTCGACAATGTATTTAAATTGAATTTTATTCAAGAAAAAAAAGAAAAATAAACTTATCATTTAAAAAATGATATATGCATCGTAATTTTGTTCCTAGCACACACCCACAATGTGATTGACATATATGCAAATTAAGTAAAAAATATTTTCAATTTGCACGAGTATCAGATCAACAAATATTAGAATAATAGGTCAATAAACAAAACACCTTTTGAAACTTGTCATCAATGAAGATCTTTTTTTCTGTCCAGAATTTGCGACGTAATTCTGTCATTTTTCGTTGCGTCCCAAATACTGGGAGAGTCGTGTTAACCAATCGTCAGTACATACTTAAAATAAATAAAATGATTATGAGCGATATTATTATAAGATTTTTAGTAATGTGGACTATCTGATAATAAGATGAGGTGTTCTCAAAGACAATCGTAAGAAGATCATCACATAACCTAATCACTAAAGTAGTTGACAAAGCTGAGATGTAATACATTTATGCTGTATAAGATAAGTTGTTGATCTTAGTGCAAAACCGAAGGTTGTGTCGCTGTGATAAAGATCTGATACAATTCATTCATGTTTCTACATGACAATTTCATGTTCTATAGTTGGTCTTGTCATCTTTATTTTCGTTATGTCACTAGTAAAAACCAACTTCTTCTATTTATACGTTTCTTTTTATAACGGCAATAAATAAAGACTACGTCACAGTGAACTGTTGTACACAAAATTGTGATATTCTTTCTGGTGTGTTCGACTCACCATTAGTAGTATTGTCGCTCAGATGGATCAAAAAACGTTAAAGATCACCCGACCGTTGGAAATCGAAAGAGAAGAGGCCTAGCGCTGATCCATTAGATTAGATAAACCGCATGGCTAGCATGCAAACCCCACCAAATCTGCTTACCCATACAATACACTAGCAGTATTTATAACTTTAATAATAAGACGAGATGACGAAACTGATTAGATAATCTATGACGAGTGCCATCAACGATCTAAAATATTCCCACTAATCCAGAACACCCGATGTCATTTTGCATATGGTATTGTAAATCACTAGCTTTCTAAAGAACCCTCTGTTCCAAGAACGCCTTCGACTGGCGTTGTCAATCATGCAAATTTAATTTTAACATTGATATGATTGTATTGAAAACTCATCTGGTTCTGAACCCTCACTTCCTAAAGTCTAATGATGATAGCTTTGTTCTTCCCTTTAGTAACATGTACGATCCTGTCTGCATCTAAAATTCCAAATACTTAATTTAAACGTTACGACATGGTGATTGTTGACAAGCACCCTTCTGGAACAGTAAACATTTTGTTTACCAAACATTGGAAACACAATCTAGAATTTGAAACATGATCATGAATTGGGAACATGATCACGAATTGAGAACATGATCAAGAATTGGAAACATAACCAATAATTGGGAACATGACCATTGGTCATATTATGTAAAAAAAATACTTCAAAATGTATATTTTTAAACATGGGCTTGTTATGTTTATGTTTATGTTAAACGCCTGCATGTTGACAGCATAGCGACATGTCGGGGACACACCCGTAATTTAAATGTACATGTACTTCACTTTCACATCATCTGTCACTTCACAAAATCAACACATCTAACATGTGGCAGCATGTGTTAGCTACTGTTTGTTGTATGAACATTTGAAGTTTGATTATAGCCAATTGATATTATGAGAAAAATTATGCAAATTAGAATTCACATAAGTCCTTGTCATTATTTTAGTCTAATTAGTGAATTGCTGGCTAAATGTAAATAAATAGATTAGTCTCAGTGTCACTTGCTGATGATTATAAATCAGTAGGTCATTGTCACTGGCAGGCGATTATAATTTAGTATAGTAGGTCATTTTCACTAGCTAACAAATGTAAATCAGAGGGCTATTGACAAAATCTGACAATAACGATCGGTGGTGATTGTCACTATCTGACTATTACAAATCGGTGGTCATTGCCACTAGCTGACAAATAAAGATCAGTAGACCAGTGACACTATCTGAAAATTACATATAAATGTGGTCATTGTCACTAGCTAGCAACTGTGAATAAGTAGGCCGGTGTGGAAATCTGAAAAATATATATATTATGTGTGTGGCCATCGTCACAAGCTGACAAATATCACTATGTGACAATTATATATCGGTGTCCTTTGTCACCAGCTGACAAATGTAATTCAGTAGCTCATTTTCACTACCTGACAATGTCATTAACTGACAAATGTAAATCAGTAGGCTACTGTCACTAAGCGACAATTATATGTCGGTGGTCATTGTCACTATATGAAATTGAAAATTAGTAGGCCAGTGTCACTATCTAACAATTAAAAAACATAAATAAATTGATTAGTGCACTGTCCGATAAATCTATGGGTTTAATAAAATGTATGATATAAAAAAAAGATTAAAGGATAATACATAAGTACACGTATAGTAGATGGACAGATCTACGATGGCTCACAAACGACATAATTCACTTTTTTATTTTGAATTAAAAACTTTAATTGTTAATAGGTTTTTCATTTAAAATCAATTTCCAAGGTGAAAATCAGGTGATAATTCCTGTTATTTTGAATCAAAAACTTTAATTTTCACCTTGGTGTTTACCTAGGTGAAAATTAGGTGATAAGCCAGTTGTTTTTATTTCAAACCTTTGATTTTCATTTAGGTGAAAATAGTTTTCATCTAGGTGAAAATTGGGTGATTATTCATGTAGGTTTCAAATAAAAACTTTATTTCCACTAAGGTAGAAGGTAGAAGCTGTGTAGAAGCTGTGATTTCACTTTGTTTTTATTGGGTGTATTGTCATTAAATTAGAAACATACTGCTCTAAGATTTTTGCGTCCTACTTCTAAGTATAAAAAAGAAATACTGACTACATTTTGGAGGTCTTTATTGTGCTCTAGTGGTTACATTGTTATTAATCAGGAACATACAAGTTTAACTACATACACGAATTACTGACTTCATCTTGGGGGTCTTATTGTGGTCTAGTGATTGCATTGTTATTAATCAGGAACATACAAGTTTAAGTACATACAAGAAATACTGACTTCATCTTGGGGGTCTTATTGTGCTCTAGTGATTGCATTGTTATTAATCAGGAACATACAAGTTTAAGTACATACAAGAAATACTGACTTCATCTTGGGGGTCTTTATTGTGCTCTAGTGACTGCATTGTTATTAATCAGGAACATACAAGTTTAAGTACATACAAGAAATACTGACTTCATCTTGGGGGTCTTTATTGTGTTCTAGTGATTGCATTGTTATTAAATCAGGTACATACAGCTTTAAGTGCATACAAGAGATACTGACTTCATTTTGGGGGTCGTTATTGTGCTCTTGTGATTGCGTTGTTATTAAATCAGGAACATACAAGTTTAAGTATATACAAGAAATTCTTAAATCAGGAACATACAACTTTAAAAGTACATACAAGAAATACTGACTTCATTTTGGGGGGTCTTTATTGTGCTCTAGTGATTGCATTGTTATTAAATCAGGTACATACAGCTTTAAGTACATACAAGAGATACTGACTTCATTTTGGGGGTCGTTATTGTGCTCTAGTGATTGCGTTGTTATTAAATCAGGAACATACAACTTTATAAGTACATACAAGAAATACTCACTTCATCTTGGGGGGGTCTTTATTGTGCTATATTGATTGCATTGTTATTAAATCAGGAACATACAGCTTTAAGTACATACAAGAGATACTGATTTCATTTTGGGGTTCTTTATTGTGCTCTTGTGATTGCGTTGTTATTAAATCAGGAACATACAAGTTTAAGTATATACAAGAAATTCTTATACTTATATTATACTTATACCAAGTATATTGTCGGAAACAGAAAAAATGTCCAATAAATCAAAATCAAACACGAAGTTCAACAAATTATAAATAGATATAGACATATATTTGTTATAATTTATGGAGAATTTATAGTGATAGTATAGTACTCTCTGAATGACTAGAATGTCATTTTTAATACGGTTTCATTCACACTAAATCATGCTTACTAGGTAGATAGGGCAAAGCCATCTGTCCTCTTGTCAAAATGTCAATGAACTACAGACAATGTGGTTTACTTTTCTAATAGTCAAACAATGGAAAGCTTTAGCTAGGGGGTTGTCAGTTTTATGAAATTTATGCTATAAAAACAGGGGTCGGATCTTTTAAATTTTTGTAATCAAAATTTGTCGCACAGAACCGTTAAGTCGAGCTCAGTCTTGGCATTTAAAATATGCCATTGATGTTTTATTACGATTACGTTTTGAACTCGAATGCGCATAATTGAATGATTTCCTACATCAGAGTCCAAGTTTCGTGCGAGGTGCACTCCTCAAGTGATCTTGATTTTACAAGATACTATGACATATATATTATCAGCATTCAATGTTCATCCTAAATGCTCAAATGCTCTGTTTCATTCAAAATATATACTATGTTTTGAACATTTCGGGGATAATATTGTGGAACATAGACTCTGTAGAATTACCGAATCTTACGTAGGTAGAACATAATATGGTCAAGTGGAAATCGGTTGGCTCAGACCAAATATAATAAGATAAAGCCATAACAATAGTGCTCATGCTTATATTCTTTAATACAAAGACTATTCGTGCTATGGACTCCGTAATAAGACCTTTAGAAGTTTATTTTCGTAAACAAAAGATTGATGTTATTAATGGCTATGGACTTGAATATACATGTGAAGTCGGTCCACCTTTACCTATGATCAATAGCATTCATTCTATTTTTATCTTAGTTACCTCGGGGCTAACCACAAACACCACAATTTGATCTTAAATTCTTGGTTTATAGTGCGATTGTTACCGAGCACCAGTAAATTCTGCTCCATTTTACGAAAATTACTTAATTTGGTGTATGTGCTATCACTATTTGAATTTAAGAAATTTAGAGAATCAAACACGGCCATGTACCTTAACTCATCAGATCTCAGTTCTGACCCTAAAATTCCCACAATGCAGAAATTACAGATGCTTTCTTTTTTCGACTTTGCTGAATTCCAATAGCAGAATTCTTTAGATGTTCGATAGAGGAAAGGAGCAAAATACTTTGATTTAAATCCAAAAAATTGAGATAGTCGAACAGGAGAAAACTATGTGTAAAGGTTAGCTAACAATTTTCATCGGCAATTCTGTGGAAGTAAAACACGATAATATAATGAATTCTTATTTTTTATACAGATGTAACATGAAAAAATGTTTGACAGAGGCGATGTTTTCAAATTACTTTACCCATAAAACTATTTTTTATGTGGCTATTAAATTCTGTAACCCTTTCTCCACGTATTACTGCAAATGATTTATTAGCGGTTTGTGAGACATTTCAGTTGACGCCTAAATATTGCCCACATTTGAAAAATATGGATCACTTTTGTAGCACTACAAAGATTCTTAAGTAAACGACCTTCAAGCTCAAAATTATGAGTATTTATATTGTATTCGACATGCTTACATCGATGTTTGGACATATTAATATTAAAAGCATGTTTACAAAATTAGACAATATTACAATCGAAGTCGGGATGCGTCTCTTTTTCTTTTGGCATATTGGTATTCTGTCCTGTCTGTTGTGATTTTTTTTTACAGAAGATATGAAACATATTTAAGTAATTTTAATTTTGGTGACCTCAAGTGATGAACAGGGTATTAAATTAATCTGTAATGCGATTTCGAAACAAATTACTCGTGACAAGACCTATAAGTCTTCTAGTTTTTGTCTTTTAAAACACAAATGACTTTCTGTATCCATAGGACTGCTTGAAATAACTGACGCTGGTCTAGCTCGAAAAGTTGAACTAGTCCGTTTTGAATACACGAGGTGTAAATTGTTACTAATTGAATTGACGTACCATTAACATAACCTAATATCCGAATTTGTAAAGCGCACAAAAACTGAGGTTCCTAGTGCGCTGCCAAAGTTTTGAGAATCATTTATTTCCCTAATAATCCCTAAATAAATAATTTTTCAGGTTTTTCTCTTGTTTTAGGTTAATTGGCAGTGGGTTCCAAAGGTGAGGTGCTGCGAAATGAAAAGCATGCATTGACTGTTTTAAGGAAAGATTTGGGACAACGGGGAGGTTTTGAGAAAATAATCTGAGGGAACGAGAATTTGGATTATAAGTATCAATCAACTTTATTATATAACTGGGAGCAGTTCCATTCAGGACTTTACATGATGCTTTTAGAAATGATTCTTTTTATTGGCAACCATTGTAAACTTTCTAGAACTGGGGTAATGTGTTCCTGCTTCTTGGTTCCAATTAAGTGTACGGCGATTCGAGTTAATGGCATCCAATCAATCACCCAACTTATTTACTGGAGAATAAACTTTTCATTGCAATCTACGTCTGTTGAATATTTAAAAAATCGGTGAACGTCACAAGTCGTTACGGGTGGGGCAAGATTTTACAATTTTTGATTTGTGATAAACACCTTTTTCTTAGAAAATTAACTGCATTTTATGACCAATGGAGGTAAATCGCCCTGCAACTACGTCAGTTAGAAGTTTTGATAGCGCGAATACCATTTATAGGCGTCTGACAATCGACCAAAAAAAAATAATGTTGTGCCCTAGGCTATTGAGATTCCGCCTTGACAGTCATATAAACATGAAGACTTGTCAAATAATGTATCATTTTTCGAGAAAACTTTACACTTAACACCTCTTCTGAAATAAACAACGACGATTTTACAGAGTGATTGAAATATTTTAATGGTACGTATAAATTTTGTCTTTCCTAATGAATTTCATTTGAGTAAGTAGAATTGTTTTTCTTAAAATTCTTAATTTAGGAAACGATTATATTTCTTACTATTGTTTCATGATTATACATAAATTCATAAATTCGAATTTCATGAAATTGGTATTGAAATTTGCATTAGGCTTTAGTTAAGACTGCTTAATGTGGTTCTTTAAAAAAAATGTAAATGCTGGACGGCTTGAATCAAAAAAAACTTAAAGTGAGGGAATATAGAAATATAAATGTTGAATCCAATGCAACAGTCATTTATTAAGCATTTTTCAATAATCAAATGCATCTTCATGGATAGTTACTTATTTTTTGGGATATTTATTTACTTCTTTATGTTTTCTATGACAGTATGTATAATTACTGATAAATAGAGCTCTTATTGGCTAAGTTTAAAATTTTCAAATTTTATGTTCATTCCAAGACCTATATTATTCCCTTTAACGCCAAATAATTAACTTTCTAAACTGCTTCGAACCATTAATACAATTGATAGATTTACTTAAAAGCCTTATTGCGGCATACACAATATCTTATACAGACCAATGCTTTTCACTTAACAATTGGTAAAAAGTCTCGAATTGTTTCTTTTTTAGATGCAGATCTTTTTAAAGGGATTATGTGTGGTGGTGCTTTGTTTGGGTAAGTTATATTTCCTATAAGAGAACAACGAAATGATACTATATAATTGATTTATATCAGAAGTTTCAACCCAAGGGGTAATTTTGAAAGTCTTTGTAGTCCAGCATAAAATTTGTGGACAGTTATAATTTAAGTCGCTCTATTTAGGGGGGATACTGTAATCTATCTAAGAGTGATATGGCGTTTGATCTTTAATCTTGTTGCGAAAAATAATCTCACCTCGATATCTGTAGTCCTTTTTCAGATTATGGTGTTAAAATCACACACACAAAAATTACATTTACAATATGGTAGCAACGAAATGGCAATTGTATGGAAGGGGACATAGAGAAAAAGAATACATTCATTTCGATTGAATATATTTCACTATAACGTAATGCTTAAGTGAAAAGACAGTTGAATTGGGATATTTCACTATCTTAGTTCCTCAAAATGAACAAAGAAAAGCGCAGTTGGATTTGTATAAAAATTATTATATATTGGTTAAATCATATCTAGGGTATGTAAAGGCGTCAGCTGATTTTGACTGCAGAAGAACTTCTCAAAACTGTGTAACTGGTGATTGTGATGATACAACTGGAAGTTGTATTTGTCCTACTGATGCTAACGGCGCTCCTACTCACACAAACAAAGATTGTGGTCTGGAACTTGGTAAGCGTACTTTTATTTTTAGCAATTGGTAATAAACTTTAAAAGGTATGTAAACTCACTGAGTAAATTCAACGTTTTCAAAAAGGCTACTATTTACGCAGAAACAGTCATTGGATAAGCTTTAGCTTTCAGTTATTGAATAACCAACGATTAAGCTACGAATTTTAAGTTGTTTTTCAAAGTAATTTCTACAAGCCGTCGAGTTTATTATGGAATTAGAATGTTTTACATTTTTGCAAACACTTGTTTTACCAGAAGCTTGGTTTAAAGATTTAAAAATTATGATTGTTTCTCCATTATTGGCCTAAGTAAGTTGTCATATCCTTTCATTTGTTACAGATTTCATTTTCATGAAAAACCTTTAATATATTTCTTTAGTCTGTTCTTCAAAGATTTCATTAAAGCATACAATTTTCAGCTTTGGTAACTAATGATCCAACACTATGTGACCCACCATGCCAGAATGGAGGTCAATGTTATGAGTCGCCACCAGGAACCTACATGTGTATGTGTTCAGAAGCTTTCTATGGAGACGAGTGTGAAATGCCAAGAAGTAAGTCATCGTTTATGTCTAGCCTCATTTTCAAAACAATCTGGCGTTTGAAGAGTTAACAATCAACTGGGGGTGCTACGTGTTTACAAAAATGTTGGACCTCTAACATATTGAAACAGCATTGTTGATTTCATGTTACAATTTCAAAAACACGACGCTTTCATTCTGTAGAACGGCATCCTCCCTCTGTCCGTAAAATATCATCGCTGTGAAGGACTGTCTCATCCCTCAATCGGAACTGAATCAAATCTTAATAGGTTTAAGCCCCTAGTTCCCACTAAAAATAAAATGCCGTGAAACAACTGTACACCAATTTATTATAGAACGGTATCCCTGAATCATCTGAAAGTTTGAACTAAAATTACCAACCCATTGATTTTTAAACGCCAAAACTATTTGAGAGTAAATAATCAATTTTATATACATTTTCAGGTATAATTTACGATTTTTTTTATAATGAATATTTCCAAACTGTCACTTAGAATAGTGAGATCACACATCTACTTCTTTCACTTTGCTTTTGTTGTGTCTTATACGCAGAAAAAGGATACAGAGATTCTTAATCATCTGTATTTTCGTTCTCAATTACAGAGCAAGTTGAGTGTAGTGGTGATCAGATGACCATTAAGTATATGCCCATACCAACCTTCAATGGAGATGTTTTTATCATGGATAATAGAAATACTGCAGAATGTATTTTTACTGAGGACGCTGATGGCATGTTCATGGCTACATTTACTTATTTACAGTGTGGTGTAATAATTACCCCTGACCTACCTAATGTAAGTCAAAAGTCTATTTCTTATGATAGATGAAGCAGTTAATCATATTATTCCTGTCTATGAGAAGTACCTTTCATGTGCTGTCAACCAGATATGTTCTTGGGATATATTGACAATATGCCACCAGGATCATTGCAGTTCCCGCTGTTTATTTCGACCATCGTTAAATCAAATGGAAATTACTTAGCAGGATATCGTAAAGTTGATAATGATACGTGTGTGGAAATAAAATGAAGCACACATATCAGATAATTGTCAAAAATTGGAAAACCCCATACCTATAATTAGGTGTCAAATGGGATGAAAGAATAATTATATATGAGCTCTTTATTTTAAGGCTGGTGATACATCCTACGAAACATCAGCTGCAGTACGATTCAATACAAATATTGAAAGAGGAACTGATATGAAATTGACAGCTGAATGTGTAATTGATGGATCTGGACAAAGCGATTTGAACAACAACATTGGAACAATTGCAGTAGATCAACGGTTAGAAATGTATTTCAAAGCAGCTGCATGAATTGCTTTTTGAAACTTTATATATTTTGTTTATGTTTCTTTTGTTCATTTTCGTACCCAGAATTTAATTTCATTCTTAATCACGAATTCAGACCAATGCCAGGAAATTTGTTATCTTAAGTAGTGTCCAAAATAGGTAAAATGATATATATATAAGGGTACCAGAATGTAATGAAACAATATGATGGTGGATGTTGTACTAGTACCGATGGGATGTGTAAATTTCATTACTAATATCATCATCACCGTTTACATCGTTAATTGTATATATTCATCATCAGCAACATTATCAATATAATCATCACCATCATCATCACTTTCAGGCTTTATCAACTATGGTAATCATCAAATTTATTCATTCTCTATACAATGCCAAACAAAATATCCCTCATAATGGAATGCCATCCTTATATATCACTCATAATTGAATGTCATCCTTTTATATCCCTCATAATGGAATGTCATCCTTATATATCACTCATAATTGAATGGCATCCTTATATATCACTCATAATTGAATGTCATCCTTATATATCCCTCATAATTGAATGCCATCCTTATATATCACTCAGAATTGAATGTCATTCTTATATATCACTCATAATTGAATGGCATCCTTATATATCACTCATAATTGAATGTCATCATTTTATATCCCTCTTAATGGAATGTCATCCTTATATATCACTCATAATTGAATGTCATCCTTATATATCACTCATAATTGAATGTCGTACTGTATATTTCTACTACTGGCCAATGCCCGTAATATTATTTTATAGCTCAACATCGACATATGATTTTCATCACCCGTCTATCCATGACTTGACACTATCGTCACATCAGAGAGACAAACACTTCATATATTAAAAAAGAATTTAGCTCTTCATTTATGATCGCTACTCTAATTGGCAAAACAATTTTATGTTATAAAAATATATAACATAAACTCCAGGGAAACAAAGTAAAATTACAAATATCGTATTCCAGGTCTAATTTGACTGAGGAGACAGCTCTGACCCAATACCAACCTGTATCATTTCAATTACAAGATAAAAATGGAGGTCCCTTGCCTGCAACAGTTAACCTTGGTGACGATTTGAGGATCTACATACCTTTAGCCGATACCGGAAGTAAGTGATATTTTCATCGTTTGTTATCTTGACCTTTAGAGGATACTATTACTAATTTTTCTTAAAATAGGAAGCACACACTTCATTTATCGATGTATTAAAGGATAATAAAGAAAAGTCATTTTAACAATTTGGAATTGGTGAACTTTCACTTTTATTTGTCTCATGGAAAAATTAACTGACCTGTAGTAATATTGGACGTTTTCCCTGTCCACCATGGACAAAACATTTATAAAGATTTTGTCAGAACTCCACGTACCTGCAAAATAATTTAACGGATTTGAGGTCAACAAAGTAAGATTGCTCGAAGACTTAGTAGATTATAAATGGGCTGTTTATTTCAGGATACACCAAACTTAAAATAATGTCTCTTACAACTAGTAATGGTATGACTGCACCTGATATGGTGATGGAAACTTTAATAGTTGGCGGGTAAAACTATTTTTTTTTTATTATATTTTATTTTATTCATAATATTATCCAAATAGGTTTTGAAGTTTATCAAATCAAAAAAATCTTTTACACACAAGAGGTTTCTTGTTTATCATTTTCAAAATTCATCACGTTATCACGCCCAACCCCAATTACCCTCCTCACTATGCACTTTCATCCTTCTTCTTTTGCAATATTGGCCTATTTTTATTATTTCAGCTGTTTGACAGATATTGGTGATGCTCTTGTGACAGGAGAAATTGCATATGATACTTCTACACAGCCTGCTATCATTATCAATTTTATGGCCTTTAGACTTCGAGGATCATCACAGATCAAATTTGACGCCACGGTTAAAGTTTGTGAGGATCAAGATACAACTTGTGACCCCGTAAGAGCTTTAAATCAATATATTCTAGTGACAGAGTATTTTCATTAGATATCGATGCTACAAGAATAACTGCAATATAGTAAATTTGCAAAAATGTTCCACTCATATCAACTTCGGAACAAGCATGTTAAACCAAGGCTGAACCGAATGCACATATTCAGAGGCTTAAGGAAATGAAGGAATTACTTCAAGTGTATACCCCACAACATTTGCCACAAACATCAACAATCAAGATTCGCCATCAACAATTATTCGTCTACAATCGCATTTCGTCATCGGCATAAGCTATTGACAACCGAAATTCAACATCAAAAATTAGTTCAACATCAACAATTGAAATTCGGCTTTGTTTTTATTTTCGACATCTGTAATCGAAATTCCACATGTCGAATTTCGTTTCATTGTTATATTTTCTTTATTTCAGGGAACATGTCCATCACCACCACAGCCAGCCGGATCAAATCCTACACCACCACCACCAACACCACCACCTGGAAGAAAGAGGAGAGCTGCTCTAGATAATGAGGTTATCTTACACGAAACACTAACAGTCCTGGATCCTAGATTTCATGAAAAACTACAACTACCCCACACCAAATCAGGTAATTGAAATTATAACCATTTGTATCCTTTCTATTGCCGAAGCGAATATTAAACAAATATTACAGCAGTCCATTATCTTTCATGTCTGAATCGAAACTATTTTGCGAAGTCCATATTGTAATCCTTGCTGCTATACATCAGGACTGTATCCGAATAAGGATTTTTGGGGGAGGGGGGGTGGGTGAAGGTGGCTCTCTCAAATACTAAATACATTGTCAGCTCATCTATTTTTCAAATGTTGACTGTTTTCTATTTCGCAGGCAAAAAGAACCAACAAAATGCTGATCCTCAACAATGTTTACAGTCAACAGAAATCATGGTGATGGTGATCGTACTTATTGTTGCTGTTGTTTTGTTGTTGGTGATCACCACATGTTTAGCTGTTAGATTCATGAAACAAAGAGCTCAAGCTAAAGTCTACAATTCAGATATGCCTACTAGTGACAATACCGTCCGAATTCCACGTGCTGCATTCTAGAAACCATTCTTTGAGTTTTGATTACAGACAGTTCTTTAAAAATATATAAAAAATTTGACATTTTAAAAGCGAAAAGTGATGGGTAGATTGTCGTGGGTTATTAAAGTATACAAATGAATCCATTATTCTTTCAGTTTAAAAATGACGAATATGATTGTCAAAATTAATTGGTTTTTACAGTATGTCGTGATGGTCAATGACATTAAATGAATGTAATATGTCAAAATATGACCCGAATTTCCTAAAAACATCGGTCTTATATTTTCTTGATTGATTAGGGATATTGTATATATAGAATCATTAATAATGACAATTATAATTGCTAATATATAATATCATTTTTGTTGTACTATTTTCGTTTCCTTTTGTAATAAATCCTTAAATTTACGACAATTCTTGAATAACAATCTATCAAATGAACTACTAGCATTCTGTAAACTGAAATGAAAGGACGTTTAGGTTTACATCCAGATGACGTGCAGTGTGCAATGTGTGGAATTTGCATACATCTGCATTTGCCTACTTCGATTTCAAACTATTTATTAGGCATCGTGAATGAATATCATACGATACTTACTTTAATGAGTGTGAGCCCGTATAATTAAGAAGATTACGCACACTACACCCACCCCCAAGAAAACTCTGAAGGTACCATCTTGGCATATGCCATTGGCTTATCCCATGAAAGAATCCAATGTATTCAACAAAGGAAACCACCATCACTTCCTCCCAACAGATTAAATGATTTGATTCCTCTCAGGACCCCATTGGAAATAAGCTAATGAGGATATATTACTCATGCTTTATGGGTTATCCTTAAGATGAATTTCATCATGACTTCAAGCATTTCATATTTCTATATTTTTTTACTTTCCTTTTATAACTTTCTGTTCGGGTCGAAGGCTATTTTCTTTCACATGTCATGTATTTAATTTATCTTAGAATAAAATAATAAAAATAATATTAAATAATAAATAATGATAAAGTGAAGTTTTTTCTTTGTATTTTTTTTGTGTATTGCCAGAAACATTGCGTGACAATTTTTTCTTCTTTTCCAATGTTTATTTGCCACATACAATGGTAATATCAGGGATGGCGCCCTGACTTATTATTGCTAGATTTTGTGGGCATTTTTCAAAATTCAAACAGCTGAATAAGAAAGAAAGAAATAACTTTATTTTACAAGGATAACAATTTATGTTTACAGCTAATGATCCTTTTTACCAGCCGGTCCTTGGCCAAGCCTCTTGGTATTTGTCTTTCAGGGATTATCCGTACCCATTCAAATTTCTAATTGCGAAACTGCCAAGCCAGTTCAAGCTTCTTTTGAAGATCTATAATTATTTTTTGCAAAGTATAGAAAAGGGCAATGTTTCAAGTTCAATATTATTCATTACAGAATATAAATCCATTATGTTTCTCGTATGAATTTTAATAATAAAATATCCAATATATTCACAATTCGTATAATTAATTTTATCAAATATTATAAATAATAGGCAATGTTCACACCATTTAAATTCTTATTCTTCCGCCGTTCCGCATGTAAAAAGTCTTCCCATTAATTATAGGGATCTTTGTACAAATCGTAGTACTAAAGTAAACTATAAACAACATGACAATAATTTCAAGAGTTCTCATTGAGGGTTTTAAAGGTTTTATAAGATGTGAGCTTCTGCAAGGATGTGGACTCGACTAGCCCGGTAGCATTAAGGACATCTGCTATTATAAATGTTGATCTTGAAGGACTGTTGTTACATGAAAATGGATTTGACGCCCTCCTTTTTCTTCTAGTCTTGGGGTGTTGATTAAATACGTCATTGTGGAAAATGACATTATAAGTCCACTTACCAGCTACAATAGCAAGAGCTTCGACTTCATTTACAGTTCCCGCTTCACTTTCCTTGTGTTTTTTTCTAAAGATGTAACTTTGTGGAGAATCTTGCTTTTGTTTTTAGCGTCGAATCTGTCTTTCCTGCTTTTTCTGGAAACACAGGATTTTGTACCACAATCCCCTTTCTTTTTACCTCCACGATAAGTTGCTGTCGATATGTCGTCCTTTGCTGTGGGTTTAGGAAATTTGACCACAGTGATATGATGCTTGCCTCTGTACACTACTGACCATCCTTGTTTAACAAGACTGTTGATTTCAGATTCATATCGTCTAGCTTTCTTTAAGGATAGTTCTGAAATAAAATACCATGTCATTACGAATTACCTTCAAAGACTGGAATTCTATGGTTTGCAATAATTTTTCGAGTAGATCTATTGCAATATTTAGAAAATGGAAGTTCATCATTGATGGCAATGTGTTTATAGAAAACCAAAAAGATGCTTGAGATTGATGAAAGTTTTGAATTTATTTTACCTTTAAATCTAGGTCCATTATTTTTAACTTTAGCTTTCTTGTCGCAGTGAGCCTTCTTGCTTGTGCCAGTCTGCTTTCGTATTGGAAAGTCATCATTTGTACTCATTTGACGCACCCGATTACAATGGGCTTTGGTGTCAATTTTCCTATCACTTGATATTAAAAAAAAAAACAACCATAACCATTTTAACAAAGGTTCAACATAAGTTTTCCGAAATCTAGGGTTAAGTTTCAGTTTTGGTTACTATACATTGGTTGCTATAAAGTATAGAGTGATGATGGTACTAGTATTCCTTTAGAATTGTGTATATAAAGTATAGAGTGATGATGGTACTAGTATTCCTTTAGAATTGTGTATATAAAGTATAGAGTGATGATGGTACTAGTTTTCCTTTAGAATTGTGTATATAAAGTATAAAGTGATGATGGTACAAGTATTCCTTTAGAATTGTGTATATAAAGTATAGAGTGATGATGGTACTAGTATTCCTTTAGAATTGTGTATATAAAGTATAAAGTGATGATGGTACTAGTATTCCTTTAGAATTGTGTATATAAAGTATAGAGTGATGATGGTACTAGTATTCCTTTAGAATTGTGTATATAAAGTATAAAGTGATGATGGTACTACCCTAGTATTCCTTTAGAATTGTGTATATAAAGTATAAAGTAATGATGGTACAAGTATTCCTTTAGAATTGTGTATATAAAGTACAGAGTGATGATGGTACTAGTATTCCTTTAGAATTGTGTATATAAAGTATAAAGTGATGATGGTACTAGCCTAGTATTCCCTTTAGAATTGTGTATATAAAGTATAAAGTGATGATGGTACTAGTATTCCTTTAGAATTGTGTATATAAAGTATAAAGTGATGATGGTACTAGTATTCCGTTAGAATTGTGTATATAAAGTATAAAGTGATGATGGTACTAGCCTAGTATTCCGTTAGAATTGTGTATATAAAGTATAAAGTGATGATGGTACAAGTATTCCTTTAGAATTGTGTATATAAAGTATAAAGTGATGATGGTACAAGTATTCCTTTAGAATTGTGTATATAAAGTATAGAGTGATGATGGTACTAGTATTCCTTTAGAATTGTGTATATAAAGTATAGAGTAATGATGGTACAAGTATTCCTTTAGAATTGTGTATATAAAGTATAGAGTGATGATGGTACTAGTATTCCTTTAGAATTGTGTATATAAAGTATAGAGTGATGATGGTACTAGTATTCCTTTAGAATTGTGTATATAAAGTATAGAGTGATGATGGTACTAGTATTCCGTTAGAATTGTGTATATAAAGTATAAAGTGATGATGGTACAAGTATTCCTTTAGAATTGTGTATATAAAGTATAGAGTGATGATGGTTTCCCAGTATTCCGTTAGAATTGTGTATATAAAGTATAAAGTGATGATGGTACAAGTATTCCTTTAGAATTGTGTATATAAAGTATAGAGTGATGATGGTACTAGTATTCCTTTAGAATTGTGTATATAAAGTATAGAGTGATGATGGTACAAGTATTCCGTTTTGAATTGTGTATATAAAGTATAAAGTGATGATGGTACAAGTATTCCTTTAGAATTGTGTATATAAAGTATAGAGTGATGATGGTACTAGTATTCCTTTAGAATTGTGTATATAAAGTATAGAGTGATGATGGTACAAGTATTCCTTTAGAATTGTGTATATAAAGTATAGAGTGATGATGGTACTAAATATTCCTTTAGAATTGTGTATATAAAGTATAAAGTGATGATGGTACTAGTATTCCTTTAGAATTGTGTATATAAAGTATAGAGTGATGATGGTACTAGTATTCCTTTAGAATTGTGTATATAAAGTATAAAGTGATGATGGTACAAGTATTCCTTTAGAATTGTGTATATAAAGTATAGAGTGATGATGGTACTAGTATATTCCGTTAGAATTGTGTATATAAGTATAAAGTGATGATGGTACAAGTATTCCTTTAGAATTGTGTATATAAAGTATAGAGTGATGATGGTACTAGTATTCCTTAGAATTGTGTATATAAAGTATAGAAGTGATTTTAAGGGTTATAGACTAGTATTCCTTAGAATTGTGTATATAAAGTATAAAGTGATGATGGTACAAGTATTCCTTTAGAATTGTGTATATAAAGTATAGAGTGATGATGGTACTAGTATTCCTTTAGAATTGTGTATATAAAGTATAAAGTGATGATGGTACTAGCCTAGTATTCCTTTAGAATTGTGTATATAAAGTATAAAGTGATGATGGTACAAGTATTCCTTTAGAATTGTGTATATCACAAGTATAAAAGTACGACCAAGTGTCGCGAAAAGAGCAGATGCTTTATGGCCTTGTCTGTTAGTTGCTGATTTTGTCCCAAATGTACCACGAAAAATAAAAAGTAAACGAAAATAAAGAGAAGAACCTTATCATACCTTGAGGTTTAGTAAAACCAATATTTCCATTCTGAGAGTACATTCTCCATATATACTTGTTTGTCCATAGTCCCTGCAAATAAAAAGGAGAATTTGTTCTAAATAGTATCTCTCAAGAACGTTCGTTAAACTATTCTCAACACAAAATTTGCAAAGCCTTGTAAAAGTATGTGTTGACTTTCATTAATCAGCAAACAAGCATCATTACGGCATTAGAAGATTTGTTTCCAAACAACAGAGATTAAACTGACCACTAAGCCACCGAGGATCCCATTATGGGGACCTGTCAGATTAAATAATTTTGCTACATTTCTCTAGCTGAATCCTTTTTGGATAATATATGTTTAAAGGGATCAAATGTTTAAACTAAAAGAAGATGAATTGTAAAATGCAAATAATTGTAGAAATTCTGAAAATTTTATCATTTAAAGAAAAAATTTACTATGAAATAGTTCGAACAAACCAAAAAATTCCTTCCAAAAACTATAGATAGAAGTTCGAACAAATCCTAGTCATTCGACTTACCAAATTCTCAATGAAAATCAACAATGTGTCACACACAATGCACAAAAAATTGAAAAATCGCTGAAAACTGGCAGAAAACCTCTTGTATCCTGCGATTTCAACCGAATATCTCATGTAACAGTATTATGACGTCATAGTATAAGGACGTAATTAATTGTTGCGATTGTTCTCGTCAACTTTCTTTTGAAAATTTCATTTCATCATATTATTTTACCAAATTTTAATGCCTCATATGCCTTAACTTAGACGCTCTAAACTTCTTATTCGAAGAAAAAGTAGAAACTACAAAAATATCAAAATTTTGATTCAGGGATACTTTGCATTTAATCAAAAAGATCTATATGAAGAATTTGCCTGAATCAAAATTTCGAAATTTTTGTTGTTTCTAGGCCTACTTTTTCTTTGAATAAGATGTTTCATTTAAAAGGAAAAAGAATTGTGCTAAAGATTGGTCATCCAATAAGCAATAAAATCTCTCAAAATAAGTTAAACAACTGCTTCTCTTTGCGATCATAGCAATGTATCCAAATGTAAATTTCAAATTCATCTTAGATAACAATATTTCAAAAATATGCTACGTTTCACCGATATTTGAGAAAAATTTAGAAATCGAATTCATGTTAAAAGCTATCCTGTCTTAAACCTGAAACAATATGGTCCCATTAAAGCAACTATTATACACAACAATATGCTGTTTTCGCCACAAATGCAGGAAGATGACATGTTATAAGAGTAGGCCTATACTATAAGAGTAAAATAAATCACCATCAGAGTCTGCTCATATCTACCAAATCTTAACCATCTACTCTAAGGAAGGTTTCACAATTTATAAATTTATCCAGCAACTGCTCCTCAGATAATGGCTCCCCAAATCTGAAAAGGACATCTTCTCCGTCGGATTTGGGTTCTGACTCTTGTGGTTGAGAAAATACAGATTGAGTGATGAAAATATCGTCATCCTCCATCATCAGATTATCAATATTCGTCTGCTAATATCACAATGTCAGTCGTCTATTTTATATGAAAGTGAAATTGAACTCACGTTTATATTTGTGAGTGGTTTTATCACATGACCATATGTAAAACCTTGTAAATTTTTTATATGAAAGTGAAATTGAACGCACGTATACATTCGTGAGTGGATTTGTCACATGACCATTTGTAAAACCTTGTAAATTAGGCTATCTGAACGCACGAGCAACATGGGATATAGATAAACATAAACCGTTATGTCCATAGTATACATGAACAAAAGATTGCCGAAACATGTTATATTTAGAGCTAATGAAAAATATTTGACGGTTTATAAGTCTGATAGAACACTCCTACTCGGTTATGCTTGGATTTGTAAAACCTCGAAGTCAGAAAGTTTGGACCTCTTGTAAAACCTTCGGGCTACCGCCCTCAGGTTTCACAATCGGTCAACTTTCTTCCCTCTCGGTTTTACAAATCCAAGCATAACCGAGTAGTCGTGTTTTATCTCTTACTGAAAACTTGTAGTTTCTGTAGACCACAAACGTTATAAGTCTATAAATACTTCTCGGAAATGTTCAGAATGACGCATATGGTATTAGGGCGTCATAGTAGAAGTAGTCCTCTTTGCTACAACCAATGGAACTCTTCCCTTTCTGACTTTATTACCGGGCACCTAAATTCGTAGATTCTGTTACAGCAATATTTTCGATAATCAAAGTTAAGAGCAAGAACTCCGTATCTATTTGGTCACATTTTATGAATATTCCCTAATGTACGCCAATTTACAGATGTTATTCATGGGAGCAATTTGTTAGATTAAACAGGATTGTCCGGGAATGTCGTGGACTGGACGTTCATAGAGGGGGCAGAAACATTGAATGCATTATGACACATATATTCTGTTGACGTAGAAAAATCATAATTTTTGATATGTTGATAAAAATGTGGGGGTACACTTGGGGATTCAACCATTTTTCTAGGGGCAAATATCCACTATTAATGCCTATATGTATACCCATACCATATACACAAATAAATGGAACATATTAATATTTATTTAGAATATTGCAAAGGTTTAATATTTATTGTAAAATCATAACAAATAAACAAAGATCATAAATAACAATAACAAAAATATAATGTAACAATATTTATATTTGTATTGATCATCAAAAGATATAACAATATTTAGTTTAAACATGATAATACACCATAATGTTTTGCTTTATCATCAAAATATATAACCATATATGTTGATCATAAAAAGATATAACCATATTTGTTGATCATCAAAAGATATAACCATATTTGTTGAACATCAAAAGATATAACCATATTTGTTGATCATCAAAAGATATAACAATATTTGTTGATCATCAAAAGATATAACAAAGGCTACCGCCCTCAGGTTTCACAATCGGTCAACTTTCTTCCCTCTCGGTTTTACAAATCCAAGCATAACCGAGTAGTCGTGTTTTATCTCTTACTGAAAACTTGTAGTTTCTGTAGACCACAAACGTTATAAGTCTATAAATACTTCTCGGAAATGTTCAGAATGACGCATATGGTATTAGGGCGTCATAGTAGAAGTAGTCCTCTTTGCTACAACCAATGGAACTCTTCCCTTTCTGACTTTATTACCGGGCACCTAAATTCGTAGATTCTGTTACAGCAATATTTTCGATAATCAAAGTTAAGAGCAAGAACTCCGTATCTATTTGGTCACATTTTATGAATATTCCCTAATGTACGCCAATTTACAGATGTTATTCATGGGAGCAATTTGTTAGATTAAACAGGATTGTCCGGGAATGTCGTGGACTGGACGTTCATAGAGGGGGCAGAAACATTGAATGCATTATGACACATATATTCTGTTGACGTAGAAAAATCATAATTTTTGATATGTTGATAAAAATGTGGGGGTACACTTGGGGATTCAACCATTTTTCTAGGGGCAAATATCCACTATTAATGCCTATATGTATACCCATACCATATACACAAATAAATGGAACATATTAATATTTATTTAGAATATTGCAAAGGTTTAATATTTATTGTAAAATCATAACAAATAAACAAAGATCATAAATAACAATAACAAAAATATAATGTAACAATATTTATATTTGTATTGATCATCAAAAGATATAACAATATTTATTAATCATCATAATACACCATAATGTTTTGCTTTATCATCAAAATATATAACCATATATGTTGATCATCAAAAGATATAACCATATTTGTTGATCATCAAAAGATATAACCATATTTGTTGAACATCAAAAGATATAACCATATTTGTTGATCATCAAAAGATATAACAATATTTGTTGATCATCAAAAGATATAACAATATTCATTTATCATCAATTTACTGATCAATAAATACATAGCAATACATCTAACATCATAAGTAACAAAAAATGTAAAATTTATTCTAGCATTAGAAAATATAACAAAATACATTTGAGACATTAATTTTGATTAATAATATAGAAATATGAAATAGGACCTATTTAGTGTTTAAACATTAGTGAGAATCTCATTGACTGGGTATTTTAAGTTCATCTCCAACACGCACCATAGTTTTATTTTCTGTTGACTTGTTCATTCTTATATGTATACCAAATGGTACCTAAAGTAAAATAATATTAAATAATACAGAGGAAAGAGGAAAACAAACGCCCAAAAAGGAGCTGTTTTGTTTGCAATTTATCAATTTTATAAACCTTCAATTTCAAGCCTGTTATTAACATGACCACATCAAAACAAATTGTGTATCAATATATTAATTGGTACCACTTATCATTTAGCAAACTACTGTAAATTAATTTAATTCAAAGAAGCTTGATAGAAATATAAACATTAGCTCCTTATTATATGATGTAAAATTTACCTTTCTTCCCCTCCATACAGCTAATGTTTTTAATGGTTCCTTACTTCTATTTCCAGTATTCTGATCTAAACATATCATTTGACATCTACTACAACCACCTTGACTCTGCAATAAAAATTGTATGCTTTTCCAGAGTATTTGATTGGTTGACAATTGTATGACCTGGATGCAAGGTGCATACAAATTTCTCTTGATCATCAATAGCATCTAGAAACACTTTTCAAATTTGCATTTTTATCAGGGTAAGCTGGAAAAGCTTAGTACAAAATACAAAACAAAGTAATAAAATGGACATAAAAATTCAAGTGTCTAATTTGGGCAATGCACTGGACTTAACCAGGTACATGACTAAAGAATAAGATCTCTACATAAGATAATATTTTCATTAAACTAAATGATTATAGAAATATGCTACAAAATGTATTTCAAAAATTACTTATTTTAATGGATTATTGCTCACTTTAAGGATTCATTGGATTATAGAGGGGTTATGTCCTATAATTTTGAAACCAGGTTAATTCCTTTAATGAACAAAGACTCTTTTAGACCAAGTTAAGAAAATTTTGGTCATCCTAAGAGATAGTAGACATACAATGTACCTTCATTTGATTACTGCCTAGAATAATATCAGACCAGCTATCCTCTTCAAAACACAAACCACCACCAATAACAAAATTAGCTCTAAATCTGTTCATGATATTCTCTTCATCTGAAGTTACAATCCATTTATATTCATACAACTTCAACAAGAAAATTTTTATAATTGAGAGCAGTGATGTATCTACTTCAGGCTTTCCAGAATAGAGTATGTGTTTCTGTTCAACTTATAATTTTACCTAGGGAAAGAATGGCTTGTGTCACTTTCCAAGGTAAATTATATGGCCCTTGAGCAGCACCCTCCCCTGATTTACTGATCTGAAGATGCACAACTAAGTTGCAAGTTACATTTCTCAATCACAACAAAAGTTTACAGAACAATATTTTGAATGCATAGGTAAACCTATTTATAACAAAACAATTGCATGGTACTGTTGAAATCACCATACACTATGTCATATGTTGTTGACCCTACACCATCATCAATTAGTAAATCTCAAAAGCACATATCAGAGAATAGATTATTGTCAGCAAGTTTTGGATTAATTTATGCTCCATCTGGAGAAATCAAACAAGAACTTTCGAAAAAAGATATAAAGAAATTCCAAGAGACATTTGAAAATATTTGTTAACAACAGATTGTCAACTATTTATGAATAAGATCATCTTACCTGGTGTAACCATGGGTTGTTCAGTATCTTCCTTTCTATTTTCAGTATTCAAACTATTATCCTCAGACATTTTTTTAATCAAAGCCTTTACACTTTGTCTACTGATTAACAGAAACTGTGATTCATTAGCCAATGATAACTCTGTAGGAGACACTGTATCTGAAATTTTAAATAAATGGTCAGATGACACAAAAGTACTAGATGGATAAACAAACCATTTTTTTTTCAGCTGATAAATAAAAAACAAACTGAAAAACAGAAAGGAGAACCAGAATTTTTAAGTATCTTATATACCACCAGTTTTTTTATTTGAACTCGTTTGAGTATGGTTACAGGGATAATTCAGAAAGATGACATATAAAACTGTCCAAAATTGGAACTAAAATGCTCTACCAAACAAACGTCTGGCAAATATCGAAAATCATTTATTTAAGATTTCTATGATATGCAAAAGGTCTGGTTTCTTACCAGATGATGAATCCTTTAATTTACATTTTCTAAAATGATCTGGTTTATGTTGTAGCAGACGACAACCTGATCTATTTATAGCTATACTGATCCAATCCCCCGCTTCCTCACCACAATCATACATCTCAACTCTACAATAAAACAGTGTTTAATGATTAGGCCTACTTTATGTGGGACAGCACATCTGCTAAAGCTGATTTTTGAAAAGAGCTGCCCATTAGTGAACATTCTTTGCATGACTTCTAATTCAATGAAAAATATTTCTTAATCAATGTTTTACATTAACTTACTTATCACCACAAACTTTATTTGTACAAATCTCTCCAGTTAAACAGCTTCCTTGGTTACAGTCTAAAGGCAGACAAAGTTGTGGCATATCTGAAAATCAGTTTAAATACTCTGAAAAGTCCTGAATATTATGAATGTTATTCAGAGAATTTATTCAACACCACTGGGATGTTGTGGAAAAACAAAGGTGCATTCAGACCATAATGCTTCTTGGAAATACCCTGTTTGTAATTGTCTTAAATTACAGCATTGTAGAGGGTAGACATTTGATTGGATGGCAGTCAGACACATGTTCTAGAAGGCTTGTCTCCAGACCATTAATAAAAAAAAGAATGAAAATTTGACTTAGAAATCATCATTTAGACATCATCATTGAGAAATCTGTATGGTAAACATCAAACAGGAAGTGGTTGTGGGTTGCAAACTCTGATAACACTTTAAGTCATCATTTCTCCTAATTTTAGTCAACCAAGGTTCAAATGGGTACAAATACATCAGAGAGATCAATGTCGTGAGAGTTTTGCCATGGGTCATCTGGTTGACAGGACACTCCTAAACTTAAAAACTAATCATTCAAAATATGGTGGTT
Source organism: Nipponacmea schrenckii (assembly GCA_030562195.1). Lineage (NCBI taxonomy): Eukaryota > Metazoa > Mollusca > Gastropoda > Lottiidae > Nipponacmea > Nipponacmea schrenckii. Next base: position 16,629,775 of record CM060199.1, on the reverse strand, counting down.
TCAATTTTTCTATTTAAGTATTGAAATTTTGACTCAAAGTTAAGTCTTACCGGGATAGTGAAGATAGAGTAAGTTATTGGGTAAATCAATGCTTGGCTTAATTAGACATAATCTAGGTTCTCGTTTCTGACTTATAGTAACCCCAGCTTCACTAACTATCATCCAATGTCTATCATAGAGTAAACCTTTACTAGTTATCTCCCATTCACTAACCTACAACACCAACACAAAACTACAGTCCTTTAACTGATGTCATGGAATTCTTTTTTCATTTGACTCAAGATTAACACAACCAATATATATTTTAGTGCACATGATATTTGTAGGATCAGAGTTGATTTCTGGGAAGAAAAGGTTTGATTCTTCAAAAAGGTACAGGACTAAACCGAAATGGATATGTCATTTTTTATGCCATAAAACTTATTTTAATTGAATGGGTTAGCAATAATTATCCTTTGATATTGATTGAAATTTATATCACATTTTACTGCTTTGATTATATGTGTATTGGATTTAAAATCCCTTCAATATGACAATCATGCAAACACATCATCATAATAGACCATTTGATAAGCAGTTCATCACACAAAATCCCCCATCCCCCTTCCGGTGTAAGACTTGTAAAGTGGAAGATGTCTCTGCTATAAATTGAAGAGTATAATTAACAAGGTACCAACCTCATATGCCCCACAGGATTTGATGGGATATAGAAAAATGTTAGTAAGCAATCTTGTTTTCTCATCACATCTTGTGATGACATCATTTTTTGTTGTTGTCGGCTTTTGAGATTCAATAGGAGTTGTTGTTTCAACTGTTGATTCTTCTTTCATTGTTTGATTCTTCTGTAAATTTAGTTTTGATTCTTCTTTTATAGTTTGATTCTTCTGTAAATTGAGTTTTGATTCTTCAGTTATAGTTTGATTCTTCTTCAATTTGAGTTTTGAATCTTCAAAAAGGTTTTGTAGTGGATATGAACCTTCCAGAAAACAATCCACAATGAATTGGAGAAATTTTTGAGCATCTGCTAATGTTGACATGTAACCAAATGATATCCTTACAGATCCTGTTGGTAAACCATTAATAAGATCTTTATCATCACCACAAACATGACCTTCCTGAAAAGTTGGATTATTAATCACTTATTTTATATGTCTTCACTTCTTACAGAATGTATAAAAATGAAATGCATTTATCATACAGTAGCCATAGATACAGGGAGTTATCAGATACGATTTCCAGCAAACCGTCTTTTGTTATTCTGATACAAGGTACACCTTGTTTGACACACCTAAGTTGTGTTTTTGACAATTTTTCAGTACAGTTAACAAGGTAAATAAGCATATAAGATATATAATAATAAGAACAAGATTTATGGATATACTACTAGGTTTAATATACTATGTTTCGAAACACAAACATGTAATTTTACTAAGTAAAAAAAAAAAATTCATCATTTTTTACTTGATAAGTAAATCTAGAAGTAGTACATGTATATACATATATCTTGTGTTCTTGGTCCAAGTTCAAGAGGATTGGCTTCAATTAGCCACTTAACACATTGTATTGATATCACAGTAATAGTAATAGTCGAAGATCTTCAATAAATTACAAACACTCAAATATCCCGTAATTGCCACAGACAAGGTCATAGTCCATTACATGATTCCATTTGCTATGACAGAATATTTTTATTCTTTGCACATGAAATTATGAGTGCACCTTTGGAAATTTTGTTTATCTATGACAGTTGTGTAGGAAATGACATGTTTGTTAGTTTTAGTAACTTTTATTAAATCATATAACTATTGATGTAATAAAATTTTTAAAACCATATATGTACGGTACCTTAAAATTATCTTGTAATTGCTTTAATGTTATACCAAGATATTTTTGACATGCTCCCATATTACAGAAACAGCCAGTACGAAGATGTATCTTATGTAATTGGGCTAGTTTGTCAACCTGTAAACATATGAATAAAATGGGTTTTCCATTCAAAAAATCTATCAGCTGGAATAGCCTTAATTTAACAGTCAATATTCATTTATTTTTTAAACCTTCTAAATTTCACTTGAAAAGATTTATAAAATTTATTCAAAGAAGAATTTATAAATTTCAGAACATTTCAACTGACACTCTAAGAATAAACAAAAACTTTCTTTGGACTTTGGAGTGCCAATTTACTAGTATACCAAAACTTACTCCTTATGTATATTCTTACCTCTGCAAAACCAATGAATTCACCATTAGATCTTTTCAAATTAAAGTTCACAATAGCACCTTGGGTATCAATATCACTAAAATTACCATTACCATAATTAACTACTAATGGTGTACCATTATAATGGTACAGTTGACATAGATGATGGTACAAATACCGAGCAATGGCAAATGTGTGTAGAGATATTCTATTGATTCCTCCTGAAAGATGAAATTAAATGACATTTCACATCCTTCTATACTGCAAAATGTTCTACATTGAGCTGTATGAGAAGATGAGCATGCCATAGTAGGTTTGCCAAGAAAAAAAAGGAATAAGCCTTCTGAAGAATCTCAAACACCTACCTCCAAAATGTTCTAATGCATCCATCCCATGTCTTAAAGCTATTATATCCAAGAATGGCAGAGTTCCATCTTCAAATCTGCATGTAAAAGTTAAATAGAACTGTTACAGACAAAATGTTTAGTTTGTTCCTTTACCTTATTATTGATAATGGGTTTTTAATAGCCTATATTCACAGATCAATCCATTATGGTTTCTGTCAATAAATTATGTTGAATATAGTTCAGACAGTTGTAATCAAGACTAATATATGTCAGATTAAAGAATAAGGTTCAAATAAAAGTTACCCACAATCCTAAGTTTTTAATTTTGCCTAATACCTTGACATCAATTTCCAGTATCATGGAGTTTGGGGAGTTGGTAAATGCTTCGATTGGTTAATTATCAAGCTTTTGTGGAAAGCTCTAAGATTGGTTGAATTTGTACAATCTAATCAAATCGCTTCGTTTTGTGATACTATAACAGTGACAAATGATGTCAAGGTATAAATTTTTCCAAAAGAATGTTTATACACACAGGAGCACCTGTCGCTAACAATGACACAAAAGTTATGATACCCATGGATTGCAAGTTCATAAGAACTTACTTTTCACAAATGATCAAGAATGATCATCTACAGCATAACATTACCTTTCAGAAATATTTTTCCTGAAAATATGGAATCTGTGTTGAGCTGAACTCACTTCTACCGTACCTCCACCAAAATATTCTTTATGTAAAATAAAGCTACTGTCATTTTTCACCAGCAGAGCACCTTAAATATAATCATTTATTTCAGCTTAAGCACAGTTGATAACAGTTATTTAATGTGATATCTATGCCTAAATGTTGTTTAAAGATTTATCATTCAAGATAGCACATTCAACAAGACAATATATAAAGAAGTTTTATGTGTATGTTCTTATTATCAAAAACAAACAGTGCTTAGGGCTTCATGTGACTTCTTGTACAATCATTCATTCAGTCCATAATATGCGTTTTTCCTGGCAATGTGAGAGTTTATTGTACTTTAAGACCAAAAAGAGAAACATACTGTTTTAAAGGATTAAACAACCCAGAATCAACCATGACTAGAGTAACTTTCTAATAATATAAAACAGAAAATTGAATCTGTAAAACAGTTGAACTAATATATAATATATGTAATTTGAGTTCTTACCAAGTCCTGTAGGGAATCCAAATATTTTATAGAAAGATAAAGTTACAAAGTCTGGTTTATGTAAGTCTAGATTTAAATGCGAAGTACTGACATAGGAAGCTGCATCTAATAGCACAAACCATCGACCAGAGATTCCCTCTTGACATTTCATTCTGCCATTTTGAAAGTCTTCAATCCACTGAAGAGGGAATTTTTCACCAGAAAAGTTTGATTGAGCAGGAAACACAAACAAATTGTTTGAATTCTCATTCACCATATTGGAATCACAGATCAAACGATTGGAAAGGTCTGTTGTATCAAGGCACTGAATATTTTTTGTTCTTTTGGCTGCGATTTCTCTCATTCCTTGTGCAGATGTATGATTTTCCAGTAAATAGCAAAAGTAGCCATTATTGAGTTGGTCAGATTCACTAAAGTTGTCTACCTTTACACAGTTTTCAATGTGTCTGCCATTATCAGAGAAGCAATTAGGATCAGTATGAAATTGGAATGTTTCTGCTACAAGTTTTAAGGCACCAGTACATCCTGAAGTGAAGATGACACTGTATTCTTTAGAATTTGTATTGAAGTATCTGAGAATTCTGAAAAATAAGAAAGATATTTCTCACTCTGTTGATCCTCTATTGACATTTGAAGCAAAACTTAATACTTTAGACAACTGAAAACAATGTCTTGAATAGCCTACTTTATGAAAATTCAAGATGTAAAATATTCTAAAACATATTACAATCTAAAATATGTGTCATCATACATGTGTACAGGTTCATAGTGTGTTCATAGTGTCAGAAAAAGAAATTTAACCCTACCTGAATTAAATCTGTTCAAAGTGTCAGAAAAAGAAATTTAAACCTACCTGAATTATATCTGTTCCTAGTGTCAGAAAAAGAAATTTAACCCTACCTTAATCGTATCTGTTCATAGTGCAAGAAAAAGAAATTTAACCCTACCTGAATTGTATCTGTTCATGGTGTCAGAAAAAGAAATTTAACCCTACCTGAATCGTATCTGTTCATGGTGTCAAAAAAAGAAATTTAACCCTACATGAATCGTATCTGTTCATATTGTCAGAAAAAAAAATTAACTCTACCTGAATCATATCTGTTCAGTGTCAGAAAAAGAAATTAACCCTACCTGAATCGTATCAGTTTATAGTGTCAGAATAAGAAATTTAACCCTGCCTGAATGGTATCAATTTATAGTGTCAGAAAAAGAAATTTAACCCTACCTGAATCGTATCTGTTCATAGTGTCAGAAAAAGAAATTTAACCCTACCTGAATTGTATCTGTTCATAGCGTCAGAAAAAGAAATTTAACCCTACCTGAATCGTATCTGTTCATAGTGCAAGAAAAAGAAATTCAACCCTACCTGAATCGTATCTGTTCATGGTGTCAGAAAAAGAAATTTAACCCTACCTGAATCGTATCTGTTCATGGTGTCAGAAAAAGAAATTCAACCCTACTTGAATTGTATCTGTTCATAATGTCAAAAAAAGAAATTTAACCCTACCTGAATCGTATCTGTTCAATAGTGTCAGCTGTAAGTTGACTGCTAGGACTACGACTATGTGGATTACCATAAACATGACTCAGTAGATCTTCTTGGTAAGCTTGTATCTGACTTTTACTATAAAAAGTTGTGGCTGCATGATCTAGATATACTTCTTCTACAACATAAAATGTGTCAAATTTGTTTCCTACTAAGACAATAAAACCAAGAGGTTACTGACAACTCAGCAAAGTACATTTAATTACAGTCATTAAGGGCATTAATAAGTCATGGAATACTTTGTTTTTGAATAATTTTGTTTAGTAGGAAGACACCAATTAACCCAGTTAATTAGAAGATAAACACTTTCTGTTTTAGATTTAGAGGGGGCTTATTCGATATTTGAATCATTAGATCCTGAGACCGCTTGCGATCTATAATGGTATATTCAAGCATGGTTAACCCCCTCTAAAATCTAAAACAGAAAGTTGTTTATCGGAATTATACCACACATTGTGATTATTTTGTTCCCGGACTCTTTTTTATGGATAATTTAGACATGAGTTATTTGGTTTTATGACGTTAGGTGCAGTATGACGCACATAACAACAAACTGCAAGTGCGCTATAGAATGAAAAAGAAGACATCCTTTTTATCATTAACATTAACAAGATTTGTAACTAGTTCACTGAAATTAATACGCCAAATTGCAAGGACATGATGTCAAATTGCTATTAAACCCCATGTATTGAACCAATCAGAACTCAGAATTTTTGTTATTTGTGGTACATTCCAGCTTATATGGACAAAGATGCATTGAGAAAGATCAATCTAACAAGGTTTGGCAAGACCAGGTGATAGAATGAAAATCTAAACTGAAATGTATATGATGTATGAAAAATGGATGTTATTTCATTGGATGTAACAACATATTTTTTTCACCACAATTTTGGCATAGAAGTTTTAGGGTAAGCAAGGGAGGGTTGAGGGGTGAGATCACCAATGTGGTACAAGGATCCAGAAGGTGCAGGTGCCCAATGAATTCAATGAGTATTGAAGTTAGTAGGGTAGGGTGGGGATCCTAGGAAACCCATTAGTCTGATGGCCTGGAGCCGCTTAAAAAGTAATATTGATTCAAGATCTAATTTGGTTATTGTAGTATTGAGTTTTAAGAAAGGATATCTTCCTTGACTATATTATAAAATACATTTCAGAAAACCTGATCAACATTCCAGACACTCATTAATATAGACCTAAAATTAATCTTAACAAATTCAATTATGATCAAAACACTACACGATGTTAGACCGTTATTATTTTCCATACATGAAAATAGAATTATATATGCCTAACTTGTTTTGTATTTTGACTAATAAAATTAGCTGTGGTCTAGGGAGAAGTTATGAACCAAAAAACCCTTGATAAGAAACAACAGAAATCTAAATAATTCATTGACAATTAATTTGAATGTAGAGGTAGTTTTTCTAACATACAAGACCCTGCAATTGACCATCTGGAGTTGAATTCTCTACTCTCAAAGAACATACTCTCTGTACTACCCCCCCAAAAATATTTGATGGGAGGCAAAAATATCTTTTGCCCCCCCAAAAAATGAAATAAAATAATTATATGTACCGGGTAGCCTAACTATGTAATTGTCTCATAAGGCCATATTTGTAAATTTCTTTGGTTTTTTTAACCTTCGAAGCTGGTAATACAATCAAAGAATATAAGTTTGTCTATCACGATCAAATTATTTGAATAAATAATAATTGTTGTTTTAATTAAATAAAATCAAACTTGAAGACATCATGAATAGCTTTATAATGAAAACATCCGAAAGTAAGTCTGTCTTCGGACAATTTGATTAATTTTGAAAAGGTATATGAATGATAACAGTTTTTTGACTTTGTAATAGTTTGCCCCCCCAACCTAAAATTTGTTGCCGCGCCCCTGTCACAGAACCAGTGCTGCTTCCATGCATGACGCATTCAAAACATTAAAAGCCCAGAGTTTAATTCAAGATTATAATGAAATAACAAGACTACAAACTTAACAACTGTCAATCAGTAAGGTGTTCAATTGATTCACTTGCACTAAGTTTAAGTTTAGCACCTGCCAATCATGAACTGGTTAACACTTTAAGTGTTCATCATTGGGTTGAGATCCATATTGATCTTGTACATTTTATTTCTTACTCACCAATCTCATTTAACGCTCTGTGCTTTATCAGAACATATCAAAGTAGGATAAATTTTATTATTCATATTATTTATGCTTTATTTCATATTTCTAAAAAATATTGACAAATGATTTATGCCTCATTGAAACCAGATGGTTGATTATTAGAAAATCTGTTATCAAAAACAGACCTTAATATAATAACACAATCAAATTAAAAGCCCAGTCCATTTATTTCATAATATAATGGTTTTTAAGATAGGATAATGGTTTAATGTAAAGGTAATGGTTTTTATGAAGGAATAATTAAATTATCAAATCTCAGAAAAACTTGATGATGTTGCTATCAACACAATCAAAAAGACTAACTTCACTTTAAAAGCTTCAATTTTACACATGATTCTATTGAGTCTTCATCAACGCTTTCATATAAGCTTACCATTTGGGGTCAACATTTAAATACAAAAATGTTATTGCCATTCAAACAGACCTGGTCTGAAAATTTCTAGACTATCAAACCAACAGTACCAAATCATACAATTGTATAACATCAACTTTACCTCACTTTCAAGCACTTACAAATTTTGAGATTAAGAGTAATACATTTGAACTTAAAAAAGGCATCTTGTTTTTCCATTTCTCAGATGTTAGAATTCACAGAGTACAAAAGACTATAAGAAACTAACCTTATTACATTTCAGCTTTAATATTCTTTAATGGAATCACTTGTATTGGCATTATTATCAAGTCTGGAAGCTTTTTTAACTAAGAATATTCCTGTATAATGCACACTTTGATCATATAATAACTAGAAAGTGAACTGTTTTTCCAGGTATATGTGATTATGTATATTTCTAACAGGTTCCCTTTTGATATTTAACTTGAAAGAAAAAGTATAACAGGAAAACTTAAAGAAAGACAGCTGATCAATTATTTATTATTATCTTATTATTCCATCTGTTTTAAACAGAAATAACAACCATTTCCACTGAATTTTAGAAAATGGTCAAATGTGTTATGTTCTGGACTCTTCCCAATAGCAGGTACAAGTAGTCAAGCGCACAAGTCAAGTGCAAATCAACATCTATTCTAATGCCCAGTGTTGGTTCCCTAATAGGGCCTACTAGGGTTATGTATTGCGATATATTGCGATACATCCACTGTATATGTAATATGTGTGCGATATCTTGCAATAAATCCACTGTATGTGTAATATGTATCTCAAAATATTGCAATACAAGTTTCAGAAATATCATCTTGGTAGGTAAAATTTGATGATATTACAGTACCTAAGTTGATAATGAAATCAACTATCACAGATCTTGTGCACAGGTGAGAAAATATTTTGTCTTCAAGCTAAAGTTATTTTGAATGTTTCAGCCCACTTATTAAATTTACATCTGTTCTGAAATTAACAGAGTATAAATGCCCTAGTCTAATTCATGTTTGTTCCCACCAGTACCAGTATATTTAAAGATTACTGAATTTTCTGAAAAGGTTGAACATACATAAAAATAAAATCCATTATGTTTTGAACCCACTTTGCCATGTAAAGTGTGAAAAATCCAAGGTTATTCAATTAAAAGTGAGTATTAAATTCTTATCAATTACTTAAACATGAATAATGGTCATAGGGCTAAGCATTGTAAGGGAACAATACGACCAAATTCAGGTATATTTGAAATACATTGTATACAGTGTATATCAGATGAACATTCTTTAGAATGATATAAACACCTAAGACAATTCATGTCAATGCTTTTGGGGTTACTCAATTGGGACTATTTGCTTCCACAAAGAAGGATCACAATATTAAGCTGCTCCAGGTGGTTAATTATCAGCTCTATTATTTAGAGGTAGAAAACACCAGCTTATGGACATCAACAGTATTTACAAAGACTTTTCCTTAATCTAATCACCAACTGTTATTGTAATTATTAGCACTTGGACTAATTCCTTTCCACACTGTTTTAGGACAACACTTAACACCATTAATCATAGCTGTCGAACTACTTGATTCCTATATTGGTACCTGACTTAACCTTCGTGGTAGACACTATAGTGTACTTACAAGATGGATCACCGTCTAAGACATTATGATAAATATCACAGACTTTCTATGTTCCTTTCAAATTATCGGAAATAGTTTTCTAACAGACAGAATAATCATTGTTAATGTTTACTTAGTTAATACGCCTTGTATAAACCATAATGTCTTTTTGAAATGAGCACAAAAGACTTACATAGAATGGTTAAGACTAAAATTATATCAGATTAAAGGCCGCTATTCAATCAATATTTCTTTCTGACAAATCAGCAATTATCATCATTTATGATTTTATATAATTTATTTAATAGTTTTTAATTAGTAAATTAATTGAAATTTTTGGATCTATTAGACATGCATGTGTGCACAGGCTAAGAGGACTCTCTACAGCAAAGTCGACAAGTCAATCGCATTTTGCTCTCAGGTGATCAGGGACTTTCTCGAGCAGTGTTGACAACTCAATCACAGTTTGCTCTCAGATGATCAGGGACTTTCTCAAGCAGGGTTGACAACACAATCACACTTTGCTATCAGGTGATTAGAGACTTTTGGGCAAGGTTGACAACACAATCACACTTTGCTATTAGGTGATCAGGGACTCTCAAACAGGGTTGCGTAAATCTCAATTTTTTATCAGGTGATCTGTGACTCTCAAGCAGAAAAAACAAAACAATTACAATTTGTTATCAGGTGATCAGGGACTCTCTATCAGGGTTGACAACACAATCACACTTTGATATTAGGTGATCAAGGACTCTCAAGCAGGGTTGACAACACAATCACACTTTGCTATAAGGTGATCTGTGACTCTCAAGCAGAACAGACAACACAATCACAATTTGCTATTAGGTGATCTGTGACTCTCAAGCAGAACAGATAACACAATCACAATTTGCTATCAGGATGTCAGAAATAAGAGTTTTAAACCTGGACATCTGAAATTCAGACCTGAGTGAATGGAACTATGAAAGGGGTAAAGTACCAGACATTAATTTAATAGTCCCATAAAATGTCCATTGCATCAATGAGCCTGAGGAAAAAGGAAATTGTATTTAGCTGACATAATAGATAATGTTACAATAATATGCACCATCACTGACTGATATGAGAAGGAGCTAATGTGTACCGGTTATTTTACATGTTAATCAGCCACGAATATTCATCCCCACGTTAAATCCTTTCAAGGTGCTATTAACATTACCATTAAATCAAACAAGACAAATGACTAGAATGACCATACATAACTGTTATGATTTCCTCCAAACTTTAAACCTGGCTAATGCAAACAGATTAAGTAGTTTAACACTTTTGTTTGTTACGATAGGAAATCTAAGCAAAGTTGCATATTTCCTGATTTTGAGGAGGGTTTTAACTCCAATAGTTAAGATGTCATCTTAAAAACATAACTATAATGATAAAATTTTGCAGGGATTAGAAAGACGATGCCAGCAAAAAAGAATGTGTCCTGAAGACACTTGCTTCTGTTTAGAGTATTTCCTTCAACATGCCATTAAATACATTCTTGATTTATTTCAAAATCATCAAATAAGACAAATCAGTCAAGTGGTTCAATTTCCCACATTCTTATGCAAATAGAATTAATTTTATATCACACAAGTAAGTTTAAATCAGACAAATAAGGGATAATCATAAAATCTTGGGGATAAAGCTTGGTTCAAAACATACCAATACCAGGTGTATGATATTCCAAACATTGCTATGGAATACTATGGAAATGTGTGAATTATATTGATCCAGAAGTCAGATTGTAACTTCTGAAAGTGGTACAGGATGAACAATCAACAGGGTAACTAGATGATGATATCCCTTTAAGTTTAAAGCCAAGTAGTATATGAACTTGATCAACTTGAGATCAACCATTACATGAAATCAGTATACTTGATGTAAAAAGATGAAAGGCCATTGTTTATCTGAAGAAGGTAATGATTTTACTGAAGATTAAGTGCATGTGACAGTATTGACTGTGTGAATTCTAGGAGACTTTCAATGTTTGTGAGAAAATTACCCATTATTTAGACAGTCTTAGCATGTTGTGCTTATCTCAATACAAACATCTCTGTAGTGTGTCCACAGAGTTTAAGTGTGTTTTCATTCCATGTTCTTCATTTGTTTGTCCATTGATAAGTGACAATATAGATTAGAGTCAGGTCAAAGTTGAGTGTTGGTGTCCAGTTCAAGTATATTGGTAAACAAAAAGATATAATTATGTCCCCCCCTCTATAGATATTAAACAACTATTTCTTATTATGGTACTGGAAAAAGTTTTAACACAAGAGACAAACTCAACTCTTAGAAAATATAACTGTGTTTCAAATCTTGCTTAATCAATATGCCTAGTGTTGAGAACAACTCACTAACTTAATACAACCTTTGGGAAATTAATTGAGCAGCATTGAGAGCAACTCACTGTTTAATTTTCAAATCTTGGGAAATTGTTATGTTGAGAAAAAAGATTCACTGCCTAATTTCAAATCTTGGAAAATAAAATGAGTGATATTGAGAACAACTCACTATTATTTGATTCAAACTTTAGGAAATTAACTGAGCAGCATTGAGAACAACTCACTGTTTAATATTCAAATCTTGCGGAATTATTCTCAGTTGAGATATAAAAAATCACTATTTTCAAATCTTGGGAAATAAAGAGAACAACTCAATAACTTAATATAAATTTTAGGAAATTAACTGAGTAGCATTGAGAAAAACTCACTGTCTAATTTTCAGATCTTGGTAAATTAATTTCAGCAGTGTTGCAAAAATCTCACTGACTTATTTCAATAAGGGGAATAGGCAGAAAGGTGTTGAGAAAACGTACTATGTGATTTTCATATCTTGGGAAATTAGAAAAGTTATGTCAAGAAGAATTCACTGACTTAATTCAAACTTTTGGTAATGTTGCAACATATTTCAAGCCTTATTTCAAATCTTGGGGAAATGACTGAATGGTGTTGAGAACAACGCAATATTTAATTTTATTTTCAAATCTTAGGTAATTAACTAAGTGAAGTTAAGAGCAACTCACTGACATAATTCCAGCCTTTGGTAATGTAGCAGAGTAGTGTTAAAAGAACTTGGAACTTCAAAACTTGAAATTAAGAGAGTGGTGTTGAACAGAACTCACTGACGTAATTCAAACCTTTGGTAATTTAGTTGTTTAGTGTTTAACAAAATTCACTGCCAACATTGGGTATACCAGCCACCTATAGACCTCTGTCATAACTTTCAGTTTAGCAGTGATTCTGTACATCTTCACTTGGTTTTCAATTCAATGAGTGTGTCATGCATTTATTTATCCCTTGCACAAACGCTTGAATCCCAATCAGCATAAAGAATCAACCCAAATTTGTTGTTGTTTTGTAGTACTGTAAAGGTTTTGTAATATTAAAAAGATGAACATTTTTATGGGGATTATGGCAACTAAGAATTGTAAAAAAAAAATGATCTTGGGGAATGGCCTTAATAAATCCCCTTCTTAAGCTTTCCTTCAGCACCAGGACAAAAATCAGGCACTCCGGCGCCCCAACACAAATTCAGTAATGGCAACAGGGCTGCTTTGTACCCTTCAATATTGATCAGCCAGATGAGTCATTATCAAAATGATGATTAGAGCTTACATCTCGTAATTATTTTACTCAAAGCATTTAAAGCTAAAGGGCTGATTTCTGATGGCAATGTTCACAGCATAGAGGCCAAACATTATTTGGGGGCAAACCAATATGTGCCCAGAACCTCCTCCTAAATCTTGTGGTACCGGTATCCAACAAAACCATTACCATACCTAAATTTCAAATTTTCTCTTAACTTGAGCTCACTGTAGCATAATTTAGAACCAGCATTTTGCATAAAAACACATCTAGTGTGTCATTCTATATAAACCATAGTAAATCATCTGAGAGTAATGAGGCATTACAGAACAAATGGTCTGATTTAGACCACAAACCAAGATCAATCTTTTTTAAATAGCTATCAAATTCTCATTTACATATAATGACAAAGTATTCTTGTGACTGGTTGGTATGAAAAGTCAATTGCATCAACAGACAACACAAGTGAAAATTTAACTCAAATATTGTAATTTATATCAGCATAAATCATAGAAATTCACAGACATAAATAAACTTATTATTGGCTAATTTGCTGCAAAAACAAAGAAGGATTCTGTTTTGTTCATTGATATAATTCAGTGTTTAGTAAAACAAGAAACATTATTTACCGATATCAGGAAATATTGCATAGTCAAGGACAATAACTCTTCATGTGTGCGTATAAAAACGAATCCAAGATGTTTGTTTGACCTTGCATTCATGCAGTCAAGGTCATGTCCAGATCCTGATGTTTTAAGCTGAATTCTTCAGTATATTTCAGGCACACATTTATTATTACCCCTGTCAGGAAACCAAAAAGATGTAAACGAAACAACAGAACTTAAATCCAGGACTGTACCAAGCATTTTTAGACTGTTAACTTCATTATGCACTGTTTCATTGGTTCGGACAAAAAATCGTCTGCTAGTGAAATAGGATTAAACGTAAATTAGGTTAGCGCTCTTACACAACTGTCGTTGAGTAATTGATATATACAAGTTGGAACTTTACCTCCAAGACATGGAAATTCACTTGATCTGATGTCTTCGATATTTGAATTGTACAACTGGGCGAAATCCATACTCGATTGACATGCCATAGGATAATATTGAAGCTCGATTTCGTTTATGAATTCAGAATATATCGTTATCATTCATCCACATTCACTACCAGTCATGTGATCCCGTTATGACCCTTGACCTGAATATAGTTCTTGGTAAAATATAGAAACTTAAGCTGAAAAAAAATTATGTGAGGAAATGAAAGAAAGTCATCATTTGCAAAAAATTAAAATTTTGTCTCCTTTTAAAATTCTATGGGCTGGCATTCCCAGATTCTTGTATTATAAATTCCATTTCGGCGTAGGAATACACAAGAAATCGATATGTCTTTAGCGCATGTGTTCAGATCATATTGGGTGCCGCGCCACTGACTCTACTCGATCGCTCTATCCTCTCATACTTTTATTCAAAACATCCTTCGATCCCGATTGTGTCTGTGCCTGCTCTATATTAGCCCAGATACCCTTTGCTAGTTACCCAGGTATGTTTTTATCACTTAATTCCTTTTCCTCATTTAACCTTTCATTTTTTCAATATTTATTTTTATAATTCCTTATTGTAATGTTTAACTGTTTATATATTATGGTACTTACCTTTTATACTTAGCGCTTAATCTTACTTAATTTAAGACTAAGCGCATCCCTATGTTCCGTCCTACCCCCCACTTCCCCTATTACCTCGATGTCAATAGAATTGCATGTACGTCGTAGCACTTAAGTCTCAAACCTAAGGGGTAATTAGGGTTGTTCGGAAGATTTGTTTTTCTCAAAGAGTTATGTTTTAGTGTAAATATTTAGAAACAATCAATTCCCTATTCCTTGATTCCTCAATGCCAATCTTCTCCTCCCGTGCTTTGTTTTTGCATCCCCTACCCCTCTCAACTCATTGCGATATCGAGGAGTTTCTATAAGTTTTTAATGGAGTATTAACGGTTTAAACGGTGGATTATAAACAGAAGAAGATAGTGTACAAGTATATGAAGGAATTCTGGAATGGCCAGAAACGGCCAGTGCCATAATAGAGAGCAGATGTTTAGACTAGAATGAGATTCTTGAACTCCAGTGTTTAGACGATAAGATTTGAGAAACTATACTAATTTCGAGTGAAAACTGTTAGCTATAGTTTCTCGCTGGTGTCGGTATTTTCAGTTTTACTAATTGAAAAAAAAGCGCGTAATGTGATATTGGGCCTATGTAATATTTGATTAAGTGATTCGCTCAATGGATTTAGGACTTCATTTTCGACTGAATTCGTTTGTAGTTAATAGAAAACAGTGTGTATAGGATACACCCTTAAGAGAAATTCGATCGTTGTGAGGGAATTATTTACAAGTTCACACTTTAGTGTATGGCTATTCACGTATCGTCTGCTAGTCAAGCCTCGTAATGTGTTAATTTCACCGCACCAGAGGAAAGAAGGTCGGTATCTGTAAATAGAACCTGTTCAAAATTATTTAGTCAACTTGAAATAAATGGTTAGTATACTCAAATGTCTTCTTTGTTTCTATCTGTCTATTCCGGATCGATAGATCCCGACGGTGCTTCCTTTGTGGTCAGCTTGATAGTGCGTAATTCTGACCTCCTCTGTCATGATTGATGACACTATGACGTGTGTCTGTCCTTACTCTATTTGGGTGGAAAATGCGTTAAGACTCGACTATTATCTGCTGCATAAATTCCGAAGGATGTCTGATATTTTCTCCGTACAACTGACATGTTTTGCCATTTCAACCCAACACTTCAAACACAGTTAAAATGAAAATAAAATAGGTTTAAAGATGTCTAATGATGAGTTTTACGAATCGATATTCCTTTTTATTTATTTGTCGTCTGCTACTAAATTGACACGCCATGATGCCTATAAATGCGTGATGTAGAGAAATTATAGCTCTATGTTTGATACATTTAAATCTTAAATGCTGCTGGGCCTTGACAATTGTTTCAGACAAGTTTAAAGGTTATTTCAGGAAGTCCACATTTCTTCTATAGTTCGAGATCGTCCATTTATTCAAGGAATAAAATAGTTCTGTTCGAGATTCAACGTTAATTGGCCACGTGTGAAAATTTGGCGGGAAAATA
Source organism: Nipponacmea schrenckii (assembly GCA_030562195.1). Lineage (NCBI taxonomy): Eukaryota > Metazoa > Mollusca > Gastropoda > Lottiidae > Nipponacmea > Nipponacmea schrenckii. The sequence continues at coordinate 16,613,595 of CM060199.1, read as the reverse complement.
AACAGTTTGTCCTTGTCAAGGTCAATGAAGCATACAGTTGGTTTATAACATCACCCATATTCATATATTACACTTTTAAACTCAGAATAACTTATTTCAAAAATATATATAATCAAACTGGCATAAATTTTCCAACATAGATCATTGATGATTCTCACACGACACTCCGATGTCGTAAACTTCCAGAATCTAGGCCTATTTTTGGTATAGAAATATGAAAGTCACTCTCAAGGTATGACATATATTTTTAACTGTTTCATCGATAGCTAATAATCACGTTTGATTAGATTAGAAGTGTAGAACATACACTTTGTAGTTTAAGGAACACTCATGCGATGTTTTATGTATTGCGATTTGTAAAAATCCATTGTGTCGTCTGTCCAGCAATTTTCCAAACTGTTACCACAAAATTAGGGAATTTCGTTTGTTATTTTAATGGTCAAAGAACACAGTTGAACTTTACAGATCTTTCATGCAAACTATTGTTAGTAGGCCTACCCATAAATGTTCCAATGTACGAAGGTTTGTTCCCTCTGAATTGAAAAACTTGTTCTAGATTCGGAAATATCTGCAAAATAACTGCTGAAAATAATGAACTGCTGGGAAAATATATTTTAATGAAATGACCTGTTTACAAATCCCGACTCATTCAATGAAAACAAGTCTTCAATTTCTTTATTTTTAGTTCCATTTAATGGACTATTAGAATTGTGTCAGACAAAAAGATAATTGAAAGAAAATCTCAAACACACATTAAAAAGATAAAAGGAAAAGAAATCAATAGCTCATGTCAGTAAATTGTGTTGATTAAAGATTCTTTTAATGAAGCCATTAACCATTTCTGTGAGAATACTCTATCAGGGGTCTGGCTTTCTATAAACATTTATTATTGTTATATGTTAAACTTTCACTATACAAATAACAACTACACAAGTCCATTAAATATTTCTTCCATAATCTTGCTAATGAACTTCCTAAGCTATACACAGGAAAGAGACTTGTCAAGAATACTTGACAACAGTTTGACAGATGAAATAAATACACACTTGTCAATCAATGCTTGATACTTGAATAAAATATTTAATATAGTTAATGGATGCTTACAGAACAATGATATAAAGTTCTGTGCAGCTATGGCAGATCATAACAATTTCTCCAAAAGTCAACCAAATAAATAAAACTGAATAAAAAGTCAGATATTGTAAGGTTAATTCAGATATTGTAAGGTAAATTCAGATATTGTAAGGTTAATTCAGATGTTGTAAGGTAAATTCAGATATTGGAAGGGAAATTCAGATGTTGTTAAGCAATTTGTAAGGTTTATTAAGATATCTACGTATGTTGTATATCATTGATTTCAGTCCAACTCTCTAGTTTGCACTTTGGTCATACAGTATCCTCTTTGTCGTTTGAAGCATCAATTCCTTCATGGTGGAACCAGCAGCATCTAAATAGGTCAGAACCAGAGTCAGTATAAATCAGAGCCAATAATCTTACTATGATTTACACATAATTGTACTATATATATTAAGAGAGCAGGATATTTGAGAAATTGAGACAAACATCAATAATGTAATATGATAATATATACTTATATATACATATATAGTTGACTCAAATATGACAGACATTAGCTGGTGTACTGTACAGTGTGGATCAAAAGAAGGTTGGAAATTACTCTAAATTCAAATCTTGATCTTATTTTTCTTCACATTGAGGTTCTTATGATGACCTCTCACTAAAAACTTTGTTTGCGAAAAATTTACATGATCTTGTGACACTCAAAACTTCTCAAAACATTTGCAACATCCTGTGACATTCTTAATATCACATTCACAACATTCACAACATTAACAACATCCCAGGACATTCACAATATCACATTCACAACATCCCATGACATTCATCACAACATCCATGACATTCACAATATGACATGACATTCACAACATCACATGACATTCATCACAACATCCTATGACATTTACAATATCACATTCACAACATCCCATGACATATATCACAACATCCCATGACATTTGCAGCATCACACAACATGCACAACATCCAATGACATTCACAATGTCACATTTACAATATGACATTAACAACATCTTGTGACATTTACAACATTTGCAACATCCCATGACAACCTTTTATCACATAACATCTGATGATATTCACAGCATCCAATGATACTAACAAGGCTTATGACATTCACAATATTCTAAACTAATTCTAGATTCCATCGTCAACAATTTCATCACTATCAGAATTCACATTCACAAAATGACATAATTCACCATTCACAACATAATTTGCAACATGATTCACCATTCGCAATGTAATTCACTCATTCATAACAGCTAATTACTTTTAATACCTATAGTATAAATATCAAAACCTTTTTAACAGGTTTTACTGGTATATGATTCTCAATTCTTAATATGGGATTCTCAACAATCTGTGAGATTAGAACCATCTTGTGACCACAACATCTCATAAGAGTTAACGAGTTCTAAGAATTTGATACAAGTATTCATTGGTTGAATTTAGGTCATAATCTTTTAAATCTCAAGTGCCTCTTTAAATAAATTTGATTTCTAACTGTATATAAAGAATATTTAAATCTAGATTTATATATTTACTAAGAAAATTGTTTGAAAGGTTTTATATTTAAAGAAGCCATCTTTGATACATGTTCACTCTTTATTGTCTGTAAATTGAATAAAGCTTTTTATGCTTCATACGCAAAATATACCTAAAGGGTGTGGTAAAGTGATGTCAACTAACATTCAACTTATATGACGTTTGATCTCATGTTTGATTTCATTTACAAACTGTACTAACGGTCAGAGTAATGCCAGGTTGACAATCAAATTGCAGGGTGGTATCAGGTATGCTTTTGAGTGAACTGGCTTATATAGCTATCAACTTCTTTTTGTCAGTATATGAAATGCATTGTATAGAGTTTTACATCTAGTTTCCTTTTCATTGTGTTTTCTTTTAAAAGTAGCTACAGTGTAACAGTAGACCAGTTTTTTGTTTTTTAATGTTAATGGGAACAAAATGTCCAAACTAATAAGTAAAATACCATTTTCTATGTCATAGAAATTGCAATATACTTGGGCTTTGAGCAAATTTTTATCGGTTTCTTGCCAGTTTAATTAGCCTTTAAGGTGCAGAAGAGTAGAACCTATAGCTCCATTCATTTCATTTTTATCTGTTTCTTGCTATTAACATATTAGTTAATGGACACCACCACCAACAAAGAAAACACCTCATACACTTGTGACCACTAGAAACTTTCCCACAACCCCATGTCAGAACTGTATCATTTATAGGTAATTCGGTGAAGATATGCACAGAATCTTCTAAACAATATATAGATTTGCCATGATATAAATAAAACAAAATGTTGTTGAAGTTGAAACGTGTGATGAGAAAATTAACAACTGTTGTTGAAATAAAACAAACTTTCTCACATAATCTTGAAGGTTTTAATTGTAAAATCAATATGGCTACTGTTCTAGCTGGTACATTAAACTCCAGATCTATTCTCTGGTCTCATAAAATATTATATAGAAAACACATGACAAAAAAAACCATCTACACAAGAAACACTACTCTTAATATCAATCAAAACTGCTATAAAAGCAGAAGTCTAATAGCTGGATAGAGTTCTGCAATTAACCTTTCTGGAAACTTGAGTTATGTGATTCCTCACACTCTTCAAAAAGTGTGACACTGATAAAAGTTGGAGTTGAATGTTAAGTGTTGTTCCAGTAGGAGTTAGCAGGTCCTGTCTCACACGCAACACCAATATTGATTGCTTGCTTAGGCATTTGTCAAAATATTAATTAAAGCAAACCGATTCTCAATTTCATAGATGGAAATCAGGTCATTGCCAAGTTGCTAGTCAGCTTACGAGGTCAATGTTAAATAGTTTTGCTTATTATTTTAAACTATAAATCAACTTTTATTGGCATTCTTGTGTGAAATTGTAAAGACTATTTTGTATTTAGTGGCCACAAGACCATGGTGCCTTTCTAGAGTAAGTTATTCTATAATCAATTTCCCAATGATGATGAAGTTTGATGGTAAATTCTACAATGTTCTCTGATGATTCACGTAAAAAATATAATCACGATAGAATATTTACTGACTTGGCTTGATGTCCCTAGAGACACCAAGTTTGGCGCAAATACATTCAGTATATATTGTTTTAATCTTTTATCATTTACTGAGTCTATCACGTCTGAGTTGGCTGATCAATTTAAACAACAGGAACTTACAGGACCATCTTATTTTATGCAGACACAAAGGAGCCACCCAAAAAAATTAAGGATGTTGAGTTGTATATTATATAAGAAATCTAAGCTACCCCAAGGTGTCTCAGTTGATAATCAGAAGATAGCGTATCAAGTTTGTTTTTGCATAGTTAGCTTAAGTTTTTAAATATCAAGGCCACCTCTACCATCAAGGCTGTGTTATTTTGATCTCAAATCTTCGGAACCTTAGTCTCTAGTGTAAGACTCATATATTCTTTTAAATAGGGGGGCTCAGTAAGTCCTAACCATCATATCTGCTGGATCAAATTCTTTGATGACCGTAGCCATCAGATTTGTCAAAGGACCCCAGATCTTTGTAATACCAAGAATCAGCAGGATGCTCCCTTGTATTCATGCACTACCACTGGTTTATGAAATCTCACAAATGAAATAAAGAACAATCAAAAAGAACACAGTGACATCATGATGTCATGCTCAGTCACTTTTATCAAGTTTAAGACTAGTTACAGCAAATGAAAACTAAATTTCACTTGGAAAGCTTATCTATTTCACATGTCTTTGTGATGTGGTCCTTATGTCCTTATTCACATATCATTAAAAGCAAATAAAATAGAAAAAAACTTGCCAAATGTGCTGTAACATGATTTTTAAGTGCAAGACTCTTTAGTCTTGCTGGCACCATTCTGGTTGGTATAATTTAATATAAACCAGATCTATATCCTTACTGATGTAGTTAATACTGAGTTAATTAACAGTTATTAATTAACAAGACTTCCTTCAATATATTTCTCATTTAATAACTGTCTGACGTGATTTAGTGAAACTGTATGGCTGAAGCTGAGTGTAGCTCATTCTATTTCTTATTATAATCATCTGTGACAGAGTGTGTTACCTGAAAAAATTAGGCATGTTTGAAACAGTAATACTGGCACTGCAGCACTCAGTTCTTCAGTTTATAGTTAGATTAACAGTTGGACACTGTCTCAAACCTGTATTTCTAACTAAGCTATGGAGGGCTGAAATGCAGAATCTAAAGGATCTTATCAATAGTAGAGGGATTAGAAATGGCGCATGGTAACTCTTGATACAATAGGGTGATATTTGCAGTAAGCAATCATGTTAAATTTTGTTACGGCATATGCTTCTGCTTCTGATTTTCAATATCTAACTGTAGAGAAATCTAAGATTTTTGTCTTACCCAAATAACTTGCGAGACTCTCCGTGAGAAAGACTGTTTTTTGTTTAAGTAGAAAATCATTGATTTTTTGGTCGACTAACAGTGTGTGTACCTGTACTTTAATACATTAAAGAATCTGAATATTAATGAGAGTTAAGCACTCTTCTATTATTAATTAAATTTTCTTTGATTCACTCTAATAACATTCAACTCTTATCAATAAGAAAAACCTGATTCCTTCTATCAATGGTGAACTATTCCCTGGCTAACATATTGATGTAAAACCAATACTCTAGTACTGATCATTAATCTAAAAAAGAGATCAATTTAAAGTGACAGTGGCAAAATCAGGATATGCAAAGATAACTCACAAGTCTTTAAAAAGTCAGGTCAACATATTAGCTCATCCCTAAGACTTTTGGTAGCTTTTTTGGGAAGGGGGAAATATAATGAATTCTCTCCACTTAAACTACCTACAAAGGTTATCTGTAAGTTCTAAATTGTGCGCAGACCCGCACATTCCTTCTATGTCCCTGAAACTAAAGACAAAATAAATAGATAAACATCTTGGAAGTTTCTTTTTGGCTCTGTTAAACTCTAATCATCATCCTGATTGAAACTTTGCAGCCATACTACAAAACTTTTGCAAGAATGTCAGGATGAGCCCAAAATTTTTGATTCTTAAAGGTCAAGGAACCCAAGAATAAATACCGGTAGTCTAAATAGGTCGTGACTCTTTCATCTCAATCAAACAAACAACATAGGAATCTATTGTATTTGGAATACAGCTCTCTATAAATAAAGTTATATTTAGTCTAAGTATTAATATGGTATAAAGTTGCTATAATATCAATATCTTGTCAGACTATATTAATATTATTTCTAATCTAATTAAATCTGAAAGATAGATCTAATAACTATCATATTGAACTCAAATCTGCTACAAAACCTATGTTTGATCTTCTGATAGTTTCCAATGCCCTTGGTGTAGTAATCTAAAGGAAGAAAAGGATCAACTCGTATTTTTGGTGATCTATTCCAGCTAGTCCTTGGACTACTATATTTACCGTAAATATAGTACAAAGTGAAGAACAAATATATTAAAACAATATCAACAACAAAGAGCATAAAAATACAAACTCAAAATAAAATCAACTAGAAACAAAACTAAATGGAATTTAAAATTTAAAGTATACATTAGCTTGTTTAAAACATGCAACAACCTTCTTATAAAGAGAAGGTAGTGCAAACTGGTTAAAATAGTGGTCCAAAAAGGTAGTGTCGTAATTCCACAGGTTTGGAAAACTTGCATTGAGGTAAGATGTCTTTTAGACACCACCACTGAAGTTAGATCATTTGTTTGATGTCAAGGTTTTGAATGTTTCAATACTCTAGCCAACAATGCTGGGCCTACTGTCAAAAGTAGTTCATCATTGTGTATGTCAGTTTACCCGCTTGTTATTGGCTTTATCTTCAATAAATTAAACTATATTTCAGGCTTAATATGTATTTCTTGTTGAGATTAGTTGGAAGCCGCATTACAATATATTGATTTATGTCAACCAGATGATGAATGGTTTTTTACTTCCATTTTACTTGCTTTGATATTCATTTAGTTAGAAACCTGCAGTGATTGGATTAAAAACTGTCAATATTCTTACTGCAATTACTATGGTGTTTCTATTTATAACTCTTTTTATGCAATTATATTTGGATGAATATTCTGTATAATTACCTGTTTTATACCAGGGACCAGTTTCACCAAATGTCAACAAAGATACAATCAAGATTTTAAAAAATACAGTAACCTGAGTGGTTAATAAAATCTCAGTTTCAGTGATTGACCAATCTGACCATTGGAACACTTAAATCATCCTAAGTTAAGTTTTTGTGAATCAGGCTCCAGTTTTGTAACCAATAAGGGCTAACCAAACTGGAGTGTATATTATTGACTTATTTTATTTGCAGACTTCCTTGATGTCAATACCAACCAAAATTTTAGAATTGTTCATAAAAGAACAGAGTTCAAAAATTAAACAAGGGCCCATCATATTCCTTCATTGCTTTTTATGATGTTCTTAGATATTATCTGAATGGAATGACCTCAAATTGAACTTTCTGCTAAGGAACCATTATTTTAACTTATTTTCCCTCTGAATTGATCATCACATAAAATCAGATTATGTGGTTGAATGTTACACAAACTAGGCCTATGATTGGTGATTTGAAAAACTATAAGGTTGATTTTAAGGTGGATGTTTGACACACTATGTTTGGTGTGTTATGCTTCAACATGCTATGTTGACATTTCACAAACTGTGGTTGGTGATTTGAAAACTGTAAGATTGATGTTTGGTTATAGATTGATGTTTGATAATTAGGCACACTAAGGTGTATTAACACTAGGTTAATGTTTGATTTGACAAACTAGGTTGATGTTTGACAAACTATGTTTGGTGTGTTATGCTTCAACATGCTATGTTAATGTTTGTGATGATTTGACACTATATGTTTGTGTTTCTTGTAAACTATACACACACAGTTTATTATAATATATGCTATGATGTATAATAATATAAATATAAAGTACCACACAAATAAAATATAAAGTTAATAATAAATAAACACTAGGTAGTTTATAAGTTATACTATAAATATAACATGATATCTAGATAATTTTATCTTTCTCCAATTAGAACAACAGATTTTATTTAACTTAGTGACGTTTCTATACTAAATATTGACATTATTACTTCACTATAGACACAAGCTGGCAAATCTCACATTCACAGATTTACTTCAATTTCATTGTTTTCGTGACCTACATCTTTCCAATCTGAGGGTTTAAAGTAGTTTTTGCCAAGTGTTTTGTGTAGGAATGTTTGTCATTGACTCCATAAAGCGCTAACTAACAGATGAAACCTTGGCCTTGAAGATCTCATATTTTTCTATCAAAGGATCCGTGAAGGCAACAATTGAACTTACTATTAAAATTGGCTCTGTCTCTTCCATACAGAAGCTTCTAATTCAGCTATAGGTTTTATAAAATAAAAGTATCAAAGAAACAGTATTAAATATATATAATATATAGCAAATTTTGCTATATGACTTCTCAGAAAGGGATGATGAGTTGATCAAACATAATCAGAGACAAACATCAGGTGTTATGAAAATAAGCACCTACCATGCTCATTAACACTTAAGGGGATACAAGTCTTAGAAGAATGGTCAGTATGTATATATATTCACCAGTCAACTTACCTGGTTTATGGATTTACATGATTATGTTATGTTATTCATGCCAACAGGTACATCTACTGATAAATATATGCTCTTATTGGCCACGTCTAAAATTTTTGTGTGCACTCTAAGATGCAGTATCTCTTTAACATAGTCAAATCCAATATTGGAAAGAGAAAGTTTCTCCGGTTGTATTTAAAAATAGCAGTTTAGTAAAGTTTAATATGATAGTTTACATTGAATATAGGATGATATGAAACATATTGATATATCTCTAGTGAAGATTGACTATAAGAAAAAGATGTATATTTATATAAACTGTTAACAGGATATCCTTTGGTAATAGATTAGAATGATATAATTATAAGATATATGAATCTTACTGCTATCAATTCTGTAGCAGGTTTTACAACTGTAGCTGCTCTGCTGTCTCATTTGGAACATTTGTTTGTGAGTTTACATACCAAGAAGTAGAGTGGCATCATGTGTTATCAAAGAGTTAGGTCAGGGCTGTTGATTTACTAAATTAATAACCTGATAGTGTTTTGTGGCTCATTGACTGAACTTTAATGTTTGGTTATTTTTATTTATCTTTTTTAACGTCGCTGACCTATTCGTGAGCCTATTTTCAACCGGCTATTTCAGATAAAAAAAATTTATATGGCCAAATAAACAGCCCTTGTTGTGGTGCCAGTCTGTTTCTGGGTTTGTCATTTGAGCATCCTGGCAAACATATAGATAATAATATGTTTTTGGTATAATTATTATAACAAACAATATTTCATAAGCCTTAGAAACCCCTTGATCCTGAGCTTCTTAAAGCTGTAGTACTTTACTCTTCAAGTCTAATAAAGGTTATTGTTACAAAATGGTTTGGCATAAAATTTCAGCACCTTGTAGTCAGAGCTTTCAAGGTAAAATAATGTCACACTTTGAATTTTGTTCTATAACTTTTTTTCATCAGAATTGGAGAATCATTGAGTTGAATATCTCATGCTATATGGTGATTAAGTTTCAGAACATCTAGCTTACATCTTTTGTATGTTTTAGCATCTATCAATTAACTTACAAAGTTGGAGTTCAAAAGCTCACATATTTTTTTTTTTAATTTTTAGCGTTATATAATCAACTGAAGGAAGTTGATATTTTTTTTCTTCTACCTTATCTTTTCTAGAACGAAAGCCAAGTTCATAAAAAAAGCGAAAACATGCAAATATGAAAGATACAAAAGATATTATATAATGATGTGTTTTAGATGAATTGCCAGGAAGCGTGTCATAAGATAGAATTCAGACACAAAATTGTGAAATTGTTTGGAACTGGAAACTTGGAACCACCCCAAGAAAATGTATTATTAATGTTTAAAAACCGAAAAAACACAGATATCCTACGCAAGCTTTATTAGTGTAGAATTCCTTTGTTGATGATATTCTCTATGACTCAAAACACTGTTATTGACATTAACACCAACAAAGTTTTACACCTACATTAAATTAAGATGAGTTTTGGCAGCGACCTTGACCTTGTGAAAAACTGATGACTTGCAGAAACAATGTAATGCTTGAGAAAGTTTATAACTCATTTCTAATAGATTGATTTATATTCCATCAGAACATTCACCTTAAAGAAATGGTAGCACAAAAGAGAGTTTTGAACCAAGGCTTTCTATCTGTACATTATGTACACTTCATTTCTTCTTAAAAGGTAGGCTACAGGTGTATCATCCTTTTGACTTGAGCGAACCATTGCTGTAAAATATGTTATTATGAATGATATTTTATCACTTATCTTTTCACTGTGGTCAAAAACATAAATATCTTTATGATTATTCTACTTGTATATTTGTTATCAGTGCTATACATCTTATTTCAGATTAAAATATATATTCAAAATGCACTTCATATCAGTTATGTATCATGTCTTAAAGGGATAATAGGTTTTAGAATAAACATAAAATTTTAAAATTCCAAATTTGGCTAATAAGAGCTCTATTCATCAGTAAATATACCCACTGCCATAAATAACATAAAATAAATAATAAATAAATATCCAAAATAATAACTAAATATCCATAAAGATTCATTTGATTATTGAAAAACGCTTAATAAATTGATGAAATGTTTTTCAAAAATGACTTAGTTTTGTGAGTTTTCCAGAGATTCTGTGACTGTATATTGTCCATTCTTGAGAACTAAAAAAGTTCATGCTAAGACGTAGTATCCCTTTAATGTAATATATGTAGATGTAGTGAACCATGATGGTTTAGTGAATTCAGTGACGATTGCTTTCTTATCTGTGAGGTGAAGGTTGTAATCCATATATGGGTCCTAATATTACATTCCGATATTTCAACTAGGTTTTCCTTAGTAACATGGGTTCAGAAACATGAAAAGTGTTCAGTTGTTTTGGATAGGACAATAATCTTAAAATCCCTTGTTAGATGAAAATGAAAAAAATAGGCTAATGCAGCCTATTTTTCCTTATTGCATATGGCATTAGCACAGTTAAGTGCACAAATGTAGGACACGTATGTTCCAAAGAATTCATAATGTTTGTTTGTTCAGATGTAAACAGACAGTTTAGTAGAAGACCTGATTGTTAGAATTACTACCAGTAAACATAGTGATAAATATTTTTATTGTGGTTTCTTTCCCTGTATTTATTATCTAATATGTCTTTCTGTTTGCCAACATCATGTCAGAAGTAAGTCATCTTCATTATCATGCATATCATGAGTAAACAGTAAAATGTTGGGAAAAAACGGGATGCAGAGTAGAAGTGCAAGAATCAGGATTGCTGCCAATAGAAGAAGTTTTTATGGTTTAAGAGTGTATCAACCAATGTAATTATGAACGAGAAATCTGAAAGAGCTTTGCATGTTGGTGGCTTAATGAGAAATTAAGACTGAAGCAAAATCTGATTTTTTAAGTTATTCTTATACCATCAGAGTCAAACCCTCAGAAAGATTTGATTTGGACTGAAAGCATTTGTTTACAGAACCCATACATAGGTCTCCCTTCCATAGCCTTATCAGAAACAGAAATAATCAATATAAGACCACAGTTCTTACATTGGAAATTGTGTGTGTTGACAGCCCTAGAGGAGTTCAGCAAAGCATCACCAACAAACCTGGTAATTTCTGCAGACTATGTTTATCATATCACCATTCATTGGTTGTTAATGTAGCCTATCTCCTATCATACAGTAGAGGTCAATTTAGAAAATACCTCCATACATTCTTAACAGATCAGATTTCACTATTTACCTGTACCTATATAACAAATAGCTGCAGCTGTATTAACTGTACTATACTGACCCCTGTATTGTATTTTGAAGTAGGTATTATTCAAAGATACAATAAGAATTCTGAAACACCTGATGCCACTTTGTCGTTGTTGTGAGGTTAACTTGACTTCTGAAGTATTTATTGTCCCATGTATTTTTTAGAACACATGATGCCTCTATAATATTTTTGAGCTACTTTGTTCGAAAAAAAGATGTGCCTTCTGCTATCTGAGGATCATGTCATACAAACGATTTCGATGACACTTAAATATGCAACCAATGACATGCTTGGTTCAAGAAAAGCTTCACATACCTGAACTTCTGGAATTTTCATTGAGAAACATTGATTAGTTATATCCTATATATCTTTATTGATTAGTTACCATTATAATTAACTACATGTAGGTTAGAACGCAGTTTAAAAAAGAATGTCGTAGGATCAATGAGAGTAGAAATTGGTTGTAGAAGAAATATGGAATAAAACATCCAAAAATAAAATATAAAAGAAAAGAAAGAACTATTTACTACAGGCGTATCAACTGAAGTTCACATCAGAACCTTTTTACCAGCTTGTCCTTGACCAAACCTCTCAGCCTTAAACTTGTCTGCACATTTACAGGAAAGAAGATTTAGTATGGCCAACATACTTTGACATGCAAATGGAATTAGAACTCACGATTACCATTTGTCTTATAACCAGGAAATAATTGTATGTAAAATTTCCATTGTTCTAAGAAAATTTAAGCAGATTGCCAATGTTTTCAATGAAAAGAAACAGACTTAAAAAAGGTGAGAAGAACAGAAGAAGGAAGTTTTAACCTGACCCAATAGATAGTAAACTATATTTAAACAGATAATACCCTATTGTTGTCTGGGTTGAATAGCACAATGAAATTGATTGAATGTTTTGTTTTCGTGTATCATTAATAATCATAACCCATGGCAGCCATCTTGATTCAATAACTTAAAATAGTTAACGGTTATTGATATTTTGAGAAACTGAATCAAATAATGCAGTTTTTATAACAGTATTTATTGAATTAGTGCAATAATTTGATTTATCTTCAAATTTAATAGGTTTGAATTTCAAGATTTAAACTGATTGTAAATTGCAAAAATAAACGTTGTGATATCACTATTCCGTAGCCCTAGCATTTAATGACATCAATAAAGATGGCAGGACGTAGCTAGCCTGCATATCAAGGGGGGCATCGATTACTGAGAGGGGGGGGGGCAGAACAAATGACATTCTCTGATTTATCACTATCAAAATTTTTTCAGGGGGGGGGGGGAATTGTCATAATGATTCCATTGCCCCCCCCCCCCCTGGCTATAAAGGCCTGAAAGATGGTAGTAATACAGCTTTTTGAAATGGAATTGTGTAAATTGATATCGGTGTCCCCAATACACCTATAAAGCTTAAAACAACTTTTTACAATCCTCTTAAATTTATGTCCATAGTAAAGATCAAATAGTGATTCGGAGGTTGACTCAATAGCTTGTTCATGTTTATCATGACTGTAAGAAAGCTTGAAATGATTTTTGTGCTTTTCATGACATGTGGATTGATTGACCTTCACCTCTTCTTTAGCAGAAATTGATGTTAATTATGAAAATTTAATATACACTAAAGAAATTTAACCTTGTGTAAAAATTAGTTTATCAACTTTGTAATATGAGTCAATGATACTTCAGACAGCTCTTAATTTAAACCACTTAAAATCTGACAAGATCTTTTTCATGTTTTAACCTTGAAAGTAATTTGGGCTGAAATATTAGATATATATACTAATCCAGGTCTGAAGAGGAAGGTCAGTGTATCCAATTAGTCTGTGGTGTAAATTGATAGTAGCCTATTTATTGGTGTTTGGCCAGTTACAGCCGACATTTTTTGATTGATTTTGATGTTCTATTGACCAGAAGAAAGGATGGATGTCTTTGTTTTCCTTAAAGTGAAGTTTAGAAGGCATAATAACACATTTTATTAAGGATCTTTTCTACCAGATGGTTTTTGATCAAACATCTTAGCATTGATCTTTCTCAGGATATCTGGCATCATTTACTTGATGGGTTCACTTGGGTTGACTTGAATAATGATTGACTTGCAATACCACTTATTCACAAAGTCATCTGATTTTCACATGCTGCCCTAGATTAGAACACACCCCCATTAAGATTTGGCTGTAAAGCAACTGATAAAAACATAAAAAAAAGCTTTACAGAGCCCTTTAAATTACTTGGTCTTTTATGTGTGATAATATGTCAATTTCTTCTAGAATAAAAACTATTTTAAATTAAAATTGAATTAATTTGATTGACTTCAGATATCAGTGGCCTTTGCAGGTAGTTTTATTAACTGAAAAAGTGTTTTATTTCATACAGCTTATGTGGTTTCTCTGAGAGGTGATATTTCATTGTATTTGACAGAGTTTATCCACTGTAACATATGTAAACACTTGATATTAGTGTTATGATATGTTTTATAGGAAGAAGTTTAATGTTAATAATAATAATATTAGACACTTTCACAACCTTCTGTCTAGTTAGCAGTATACAACTGTACAAATCAGGTCTGACTGATTTCCTAATGAACTTGGCAAAGCCTTTAGACCAGGTTAGAAATGTATAATAGCATACGATCTAAGTTGAGTTCATGTATATTTGATATGCTATTCAGTAATAATATTGTGCAAGCCTTCAGGCAGAATAGAAATTGCTTTATAGTGTATTATGCTAGGCCACTAAATGCTTTTAAGCAAATTATTTTTAATACATTTTTTTCAGCCTTTAGGTGAGGTTGAATGATTAAACATGAAGTGTTGTTTATAAACAGTATGGACCAAGACTTAAGGCAAGGGTAAAATTTTTCACAAAGATCTATTCTAAAGTTTACTTTTCATATACAGTTTTTACAATATCAGTGATCAATTTTTCAAAAGACGGGCAACACCCGCAATGAAGGAAATTTTGCCAGGACAGCGGCATTAGCCTACTCTTTTTGTGATTTGCAATTTCCAACTGTCGAGGGATCCTTAACAGCCTGTAGCACACAGGGCCTTGGTTTATTGTCCCATCTGAACGACTAGACCCCTTTTCCATGTCAGTCTCTCTGACCTGCATCACTTACAAGGCAAACCTGGCTGAAAAATCTGAAAGTTCATCTCAACCTTTGAAGGGATTGAACCCTGGATCTTCAGGTTAGCGAGCAAGCGTCTAACTCACTGAGCCACAGCCGCTACCCACAAGGCAATACAATAATTAGCTATATTATGTTATACGCTTACAATTACTTTAAGATTGAATGAAGAGGGTGGCATCAATGCTTAAGTGTCAGGTACACAAATAAAAATAAAACATTATGATACTCATTTCAAAGCTTCAAAAGAATGGAGTGCATTGTATAAGTTTGCTTACATTTCAAGGAACTTTGTTTTTTTTTTGTATATTATTTATTTGGCGGTATATCTGTGGATATGTCACCATTAACGTTGGTCTCTTTTATTTATATTGTTTGCATGCACTAAAAAGTCATACATTGGAAATTAACTTTAAAAATTTTGAATTACTTGTATTAGAATCCTCAATTTGCTGTAGACTTTAAAAAATTTGTGCTGGTCTCTCACTTCTTCACACATAAACATGAAATGAGCTTTAATTGTTGACAAAACATGCCCCAAACAACGAAGTTTGGAGTCTACATTCTGTATGTATTGTCCTTTCTACAGTACACCATTCAGTTGTAGGATAATTGAGTCTTTTGAGTACAAATAAAGCAGTTATCATGTGTTGAAGTGTTGTGTTCAATCTAAATTAGATTTGTTGAATGAATTTTGTAGACAGATATATATGTAGAAGAGATCAATTGCAATGGAAAACATGATGTAAAGATTATTGCTTTGTGTTTGGAAAGTTTCTTTTATGATTGAATGTCTAGCTAGAAGATGAACAGTTGCCTGGCTGATTGGCCCCCAAGTTTGAAATGTTTTTAATAAGGTTTTTAAAGCCTGGTGCTGTAAGTCCCCCTGAACAATTAACGACCCCCTCCACTATTGGATTGTTATTATTCTTATTTGGAAGATCCTTGGTTTCTTTCTTGCACTTTCATAACAAAGATGGCAAAAAGCATCCTCATTTGAAAGGCCTTTTGTAAATTAAAATGGGACTTTGATTTTCTACTTTTGCTAGAACAGTTGTAAACACATTTTGAACTCTATGATTTCATGACATAATCCCAACACATGGCATATGTGGCATGCATAGAAGATGCCTGTTGGTTAGAGATGCATTACATGTAAGATCTCAAAATGGAATACTGGTAGGTAAGTTTAAATGTGAATCTCTGTAAATATGTCAAGATCTCCCCTTTTATGTAAAGATCTCTTATTTGTAACAATTGCTTATTTGTTATGATCTGATATAAAGGTCTGATCCTTTGCTTATTAAGATTCTGTAAAGCTCTCTTAGCTCCCTTACATATCTCCTATATTGTTTCACGATCTCTATTTATGTAAAGATCTCGTATTGTCAAAATCTTGTAATGGTTATGATCCGATAAAAAAAAAAAAAGAAAGTTATAATATCTCTTGTTTTTAAAGATCCTGTAAAGATATCTTACAGGTTTCCAGTTTGTAATCAGCTGCTTCCTTACATACGCCTTATATTGTGTTACGATCTCTCTTTTTGTCAAAATCTTGAACAGGTTATGATCCTATAAAAGAAAGTTCTATCTATTGTACATAAAGATCCTGTAAAGATATCTTACAGGTTTCTTCCTTACATATCCCTTATATATTGTCAAGATCTTCTTTTTTATGTAAAGATCTCTTTTGTCAAATCATGTATATGTTATGTTCTGATAAAAAAAAAGTTATAATATCTATTGCACATAAAGATCCTGTTAAGATATATTAATAGAGATGCCACTTATATGAGATGTTCCCTAATGTATGCTATTCAGGATATCAAACAGGTATAATAAGATTGAAATAGCCAGTTCGGTCAGTATGTTCTAAGTTGATGTTGATTTAGGAAGTAGAATGATGGTCAGCTGTTCTCTGGTATTATTACAGTACAGGGGATAATTATACTGTTAACTTGTTACAATAAAGATAAAAGTATTTCCCTCTAGAACTCATTATTAAACCATTATCAAAAATAGAAGCTTAGTTAACTCAATTTCATTGTGGCTTGGACATTTAAATATTACACTTTCTAAAGCTAGAATAGTGCACTTTCAAGAGTTAGATATTGCACTTTCAAGTGTTAGAATATTGCACAATCAAGGATTAGAATATTGCACTTTCAATAGTTAGATATTGCACTTTCAAGTGTTAGAATATTGCACTTTCAAGTGTTAGAATATTGCACTTTCAAGAGTTAGATATTGCATTTTCAAGTGTTAAAATATTGTACTTTCAAGAAGTAAATTAAGCACAGTTTTATGTCTAAGATATTTGAATATTGCAATTTCAGGTGTTCAAATATTGCACTTTCAGGTGTTCAAATATTGCACTTTCAGAAGTTTAAATATTGCACTTTCAGAAGTTTAAATATTGCACTTTCAGAAGTTTGAATATTAGTTTAAATATTGCACTTCAGAAGTTTAAATATTGCACTTTCAGAAGTTTGAATATTAGTTTAAATATTGCACTTTCAGAATTTTGAGTATTGCACTTTAAGGAGGAGAAAGTAAGTTAGTAATAGTGCTTAAAATCAGAAAGCTTACTTGATGATTAAATTGCACTTTTGGAGAGAATAATAAAGAAAAGTCCTTACTCAGAAATGTACTTTGAATGTTGCTTGTGGTAAAATACATTAAATTAATATATTTCTATTTTAGTAAAAATAGGTTACAATTTCAGGTTATTTATAATTATAGATTATTTTTTAAATCTTATATCCAAAAACAGTATTCCTGTAAATGTATGTACAATCTAGATTTAAAAGCTTTAGGTATTTTTATAGAACATATGACATAATCCAACTTAAGCTGAAGCACTATTAGCAAAACTATTAGCAGCAGAACATCAAAGATATTTCCCACATAATTGTACTTTTATCTGAAGGAACCACAAAATGTAAAAAAAAAAGATTTTTAAATTGAAATCACATTTCAACTATGACTGCAGAATATAAATGATGTCCATGCTATGATTCAATAAGATTTCTTAACCTAATCTCAATATATATGTTGAGTCATCAAAGCCAGTAATGACAGTTTAAACACACTATAAGACTCTTACCAATTATTGATTTTTTAACAACACAGCTGTATCCCTGATATTTTTTGTATTTTATATCAACAGCTGTTGTTTATGTTTATGATTAAGACAACCTTAATAAAAAAAAAACCTGAGATGACACATGCAAGTTTCAGTTGAAAAATCATTAAATTGATTAGTAGTTTAAAGAGAGGGACCTGTTGATCTTGACTTCAGATAGAAATATTGTCAGCTAAAGAAATGAAGGGTTAGCTCAATCAATGTTTAAATGAGGCAAACAGGGATTATGGTGGATTTGAAATAATATTGCATAAAAAGCCACATCTAATGTTCATTCATCTTTTTATTAATCTTTGACCTTGCGGTGTATGTGGCCAGTTTAATTGTGGTTAGATGAAAAGTTTGCTCAAGAAATTGTCCTTTTTAGTTATTCTTTGTAGTTAATGTGCTCCTCCAGAAGCTAATGTTGCTCACAAGGTAGTTGGTTGTAGTCATGGTAATTGGTTGCTGGATCTAGATCAATTGGATAATAGGGCACTGTTGGATTGCTAATTAAGATATCCTTAGACCTGGTCAGGTTTAAGGACATGCCAGACAATTTAGCCAATTAAATTGTTTCATGAGGTACTTGATCTTCTTCATTCTTCCAAAACTTGTTATGATCTTGGTAATTCCTTAAGATGGTAATTCCTTAAGATGATGACTTGGTGTCTTTAAATACTTGTCTATTAGAAAGTAAGATTATTGTCATATATCCTTTTTATTCCCTTGTTATTAGCTTCTCGGCTGCGTGAAAATAATAATCATTGAAAAATAACAAGGTAATTATTTTCTCATTTGAAAACAGGTAATTATGGTTGTAATTCTATCCATTTTGTACAGAAACATAATTATGGTGTTATAATAAGCTATAGGCAATATGAATTTCTTTTGTTTTAGATTTTCTTGGCAGGTTTTATCAGTTTAAAGTAAGAAAGAGATAAAACTGGCAATTTTCTTGAAATTTTGAATATTCAAAAGGATTATAAATATTTATAACTTTTTGTGTTTTAGAGACAGAGAAGATAACGACTTTTTATTGCAGCTATCGTCAAGAACACATGTTTTTCAATTCAAGGATATCAAGACTGAAAATGACTTGTCAGAGCATGCTGGAGAAACAAAGAAACCGTGCAACAGACCTTATATCTCATTAGCAGCTTTTACGACAGCAACATTATCAACCATTTAGTGGAATCTTAAGACATACAAAGGTCTGACTGAAAATTTGAATCGTCCAAATAATTCTAATGGTGTTCTTAATGCAAAAAAAAAAAAAAAATCTTGCAATCGCTTTTACAGGAATGCTTTGTTTTTCTCTGTACTGTGCTTGCAGATTTGTCAGATCATCTGAACACCTTATGTATCAAAGTAATAAAAAGATAACAGATAAGCTCATTAAAAACAACAGACAACATCATAAATATTCACGTCTGCACTTGTTTTTTCACAACTGGATAATCAGGAATTGATAGGCTAGAATGTCAATGATGGAATAATTTTGCTCTTTAATTTGTGTGACATGATAGTGTAATCTCCTTATTCTCACGTAGAACTGTCAATCTAAAGCATTCTGGTCAGGCAACAGCCAGAGATCAATAACTACACTGGGTTTGGTTTCATTATAATGGAGGTGAGAGGGTAGGTTATGATCGTGGCCAATCTTTATTATGGTCTCTCAGATGATGATGTATTTTCAAGATGAATGATTTCCAATGAAAATAATAATGAAGTGAATACTTCCTTCACTTTCTAATGAATGGAATGTCAGAGACAATGTAAAATAGCTGAACACAATCTTATATTGCTAGACTTCTATGAAAATTTTCTACTGTTACCTTTACAGACAATCTGCTATAAAACCGAATTATACTTGAATTTCTGAAAGGTTCGATGCAATAAGGACTATAGGATAAAATTCTAATTTTGAAAATCAGACATTCTGATCAAGCCATTTGCATACATCTGCTAGCACAGTACATCACATCGCATTTGATTCAGCTGCATGATATTCATGAGGTACTGGTTAAATTTCTGAATTAGGGGGCACACACACGAAAATTACCCCAAAACAACTATCTAACAAAGTCTCTAGTAGGCGGCAATTGCTTGTATGCCTCTGCTCTAAACATTAGAGACTTTGATGATGAAATATTTTTGACATGGAATGCTTAGCATCACCATTATACTTAAAGATAAACCTATATTGGCTAGTTCTTGTAACCTAGAAACATTTAATTATACGTTGGCTAGAACAGTAATTCAATTACAGTAGAACCTGTATTCAGAGACCACTCAAGGGAATATACAAAAACAGTCACGGAATGAAGGTTGTATCTTTATGAGAGGAACTGCGAGACCATTTTGTTTTGACATTTTGGAAATGATAGGATCTAAATTTTACTCTTACATGTGTAGTCAGGTTTAAGATCTATAAATATCAATCAGCAACAAGCTATGGAATTAATCTGTAGAAGATTATCAAATTAATTAATTGAGCTCTTAATAAAGGTGGTCGTTTGAGCAGGAAATACTGTACATAGCTTCAAGTTGCAGCAATTCCATCATTTGAATTCTATATTGTTCTCTTTTTTGATGCATTTACAAAGGCCAGATGCTTGTTCATGTGCAGAAATGAAGTAGTTAATAATAAGGTAGCTTATCATATCAAGACAACCAATCCACACACAAAATCTAAACACATATAGGTAGAATGGCATTGTTAATTATATAAACATAGGTATTATTATACAAAAAATAGTTTGTTTTGGTAACTTTTAACTCATTGTCATGATTGCACAACGTTGATACTTCAACCTCCAAACATTTACAACTTTGCATGCATCTGTTGCAGTTTCCAGTTAACAGAGTATGTAGTGTTGCCAAATTATTCATGTAAACATGCACAGTGTTGCCAAATTACTTTTGTATACGTTAGTTGACCTTTCAGATTGAATTCTTTACTAGAATTAGATCAGAGATCAAATTGAAACTATGAATTCCAAGAACATGACAAGAACAGAAATAAAGACAATTTTTCTCATGTATCATATTGAATTTCTTGTCTACATGATTTTCATTAATCATTTTTCCGCCAGAATCAAATTATTAACTTCTTAAACAATGCTATATATCTTGAAATTGAAAGTCTCAAACAAGATAGTTTATTTAATATGTTTGAAAAAAAAAAACAATAAATCTTTCAATAATGAGTTTATTCCTTAATTATAAAACATCAACATTTTATTACACAATGGACATAGAATTTTAACAGTTTATATCCATCAGTGGTGTAATAACTATACAACAAAATCCCTTTTAAATCTGATAAAATCTAGTCATTAATTATAAAATGCTTAGTACATCCGTTAAGCGATTTTCAAATTGGGAGTCTTTGGAATACATTGTAATCATAAAGGAAAGTAACTCTCACACAGGGGTTTTACATGTCCTTGACCTCTACTCTTGAATTGACCTCCACAATAATAATGCAGAGTTGCTTTGTACACATGTAAGATGATTGATGGGACTTTCATTTTTCCTCTTTAGCGTTGATTATCCTGGCTATTTTTGAACTGAACGGATTCATAGATTGCTCACTGACTTTTCAAGAAGCCGAATTATAGTTTTATTATTGCTTCTTCAAAATTGATAAGGTGCGAGATGTATTCTTATATAACCAATAGTCATTGTTTAACACAAATATTACTCATAGGATGAGTGTATACTAATTTGCTCTATACTTTTAAATATACATGTATTTGATTACTCACCTTCTGATTAGAAAAATTTTCACATTAGGCATAAGACAACACAGAAACCAAACCTTATGCAGCTGCACTGACAAATAGTGTATTTTATTGTGTTGTATGTGTATCAATAGCCCAAACAGGGGTTAAAGTTCACATGGTTCCATATTTTGCTCTAACGTCCAGTTAACTATTCTTCAGAAAGGAATAAACATGCCTAAATAACCTTGCTTATGGAGCACACCTAAACCACCTTGCATATTATAGCAAATATGTATTGTAGGGGTGTTACACATTGAAATTAAAACATGACCTCTTGGTTACATCTGTATTGCTGACCTTCATGAACCCTAGATGATAACCTCTGACCCTTTATCACAACTAGAATGATCCTCCCAAGATAGACAGACTATTAATATGTGGTAAAATAAACCTGACCTCACTAAAAGCAGATTGTCAATTGTTTTATTTATGATCACGTTTATTGATCAAGCCATTCAGAAGTGAAGTTAAAATTGTTTTAGGTTCTAGTAGTCTACTAGTAGTGTAATTGAGAACTTAAAGGGGCACAATCTTGATTTTTAGGGGTCGTTTTGGGCCTTTGTTACATTTAAACAATCCTCAGAAATACTCAAGCTCTATGAAAATCGCAAAATACCTTGAAATATACCTAAACAATTTCACTTTTTATTTTTTTTCCGTGCTGTACGCGGCTGGTCTGAAAATTGTGTGTCCTGTTGACAAAATCTACAATTGTTATTACATGTACTTTCTTTTTGTTTTATCAGTGTGGGCCTGCGCAGTAGTCTATTCATAACTCTTTGATTTTCCAATATGGCGGGACGTTCATAATATCTTAAGACATTATGATTTTCAAACACGGATAATTATACCCATGGATTTGAAGGCTCAAATTTCAAAGGTAAGCTCTGTAGACTATTTCTGATTAGCTAAACAAAAGATTTCATGTGTTTGAGGCTGTCGGATGATTGTCCGAAACAAATCAAGACTGTGCCCCTTTAATTATGCTTTCAATCAATTTTCAGTTTATTAAGAACAATATTTGTCAAAAGAGAAGAGTACCCTTAATGCCTGAGGTAGAATATCCAAATACAGAATGTCAGAATACTCAGATTGTGGATAACTTCAGTACAATGTTCGTAAAATGGAAATATGCTTCACATGTTAAAGTTTGCTATTTTGAGAAAGAAAGTATTTCCAAGTCTGCATGTGATACTAATTGCAATTTGCCTGTATTTGCTAGTTTTCAAGAAATAAAATGAGTAGTTGTACTTTAAATACCTGAATTTAGGATATTTGATGCTTCAGAGGCTCTTACCCGTAACCAATTTGTTCAAGTATCCAAGAAAACTTTTGCACAGCTTCATATATTGTATAAACTATAGAAATTACACACTTAAAGTTAATGTTTCTAAGATATTATCAAATACACTCTCCTGCATTCCTATTAAAAGGATGCATTAATTTCAGATTTTTAAGCTTTCATCAAGAGTCAATCATAAAGTCAATATTGCTTGTCAATTTATATTTAAAGGGGTACTTATTTCTTGTTCCATGAACTTCATTTAGTTTTGACTCGGTGCGTTTCTAGATCTATATCTTTTCATTATGACCATGACATCATTATTGCAATATAAACTGTGTTTCCACTTGGGACAAAAAGCTGGCTTTAAGCTAGCTTTTGTGTGTTTATACTAGTTAAAATTGCCAAACCGTTACAGTTTCGGGAACTAAAAACCTCACTATTCTCATTCGGCAATTTATCTGGGGCCAAATGAAAGCTAACTTTAGAGCCGGCTCTTTAAAAACAATGACAACAAGCCGAGAGAACTACTAGTTTTATGGTTGCATGCGCAAGATCGGTAGTCAGTTATAATGTGCGACTTTTTGATGGAGACTAAAGTGGTTCGGGAACCAGATAAACTAAGTGGAAACACAGTGTGTTTGGCAATAAAGCTGGCATTGAAGCTAGCTTTACTTCACAATTCTAAGTGGAAACGCGGTTATATATGTGGTAAAATGGTTCATATCATCACTTGTTAAACTCATTTGTTATTAAAAGCTCATAAAAATTCTCTACATAAATAAGAGTGGGCGTTATCACAATATTGCCCAGTTAATTCCACAAGAACTATTGCTAAACTGACATTCATTCTTAACCCTAAAGTTTCACTTCTAGGCACTACTTTTAAACTGGTGTAATATGTATCTATAGTGGCAGCTGGCTTGGCAACTTGCCTTCAGTCAATCAAGTTTGAGAGGTAGCCCAGTGTAGTAATTTCTTAAGAGTTGAACGCTTTCAGTGTTATTTGAAGTGTTTTCTCCATGGTATTCTATCAGATTATTGTAATGGAAATAAAATAAAGTTACTGTCGTTAATGGTAACTTCAAGCCATGCTATATAACATACATTTATCTTTGTGTATGGAACAGACACTTTATTTACATTTCATAGCTTACCAGAGGATGTTGGCATGACATGGCATGTTATGACGGAGATTGGCTAGGGGCTCTTGGCATGACATGTTTTCACAGGTGATTGTGGCATGGCTTTTATGATAGAGCTCTGGGTATGGTACATTAGTATAGAGCCAATGGCTAAGGGTTGTTGGCATAACTAGACAGAGCTTTTGATTTTCTAATGTTATATCCCAAAAATGATCCCAGCAAAATATGAAATGTCAGTGATATTTAAACCCTCGGCCCAAAATTATTCATTCGATTATCCCAGCCGAAATATTTTCTTAACAGAGGATGAACAGTTTTCATGATGAAGTTTGTGTTGTCAAGAGTGGTTGTGACAGGTACAGAATCGAAAGATTATTATAAACTTTGATAAACCGACTGATCTTTTTTATTCTAAACATGTTTAACTCTCTGTGGTCAGAATAAATGTTTAGATTGTTTCAGATTGTTTTTATCACATAATTTTTATCTTTTCAACTTTTCATTATTGTAATGGATGATAGGAATCTCAAGTCCTGTTGTCTTCAGGGAGGTGACTCGGCACTTAGCTGATTTCAAATACTTTAAAATAAAAATGATTTTCAAGTTCCAACTGATTGTGATCACAAGATTATTTAAGTTGCTTGCTTGCTTGCTGTAATTATGTCATTAATGTAAAATTTTATTGATTATGGATTTATTCTAAAAATATATTTGGCTTGAATAATAAGGTTTTCAATGCAAAACAGATAATGATGTAAGCTTTATTTTGTCTCTTGTACTCATAAAGCCTAGAAAGGCATCTTTAAAATCCATGTCCAACCTTTACGTCTGTTAGGACTTTAATCTCCTCCATCATTGCTTTACAGAAGAGTAGAAAACTATCATAGCAACTAGTCAATCATGATTTATATAATAAAGTCCAAATCTATGTAAAGTTATAGTAGAGATATCTTCAAGTTTGTATCTAGCTATCATTTCATTGTAAATAAAAACTGAATCTGCCAACGAAATGCTAATTTTCAATGGTTAACAATTTATTTTGATGCTTGTGCATACGTAACATGATCAGTATAAAGGTTTTTGCCTTCTAATAAACATTTCAATTTTGAATGTTTTGAAATACCAGATGGTTTTTATGCATCTTAAAGAATTAAATTAAGATTTTCTACATTTGATATTGTTTGGACTACTCAGTCAGAAAACAGCCTCCATTAAAAACATCCACTAGGTTAGGCAAACAAGTGTCTTGAAGTTTTGAAGACGTAATTGTTTGAGTTTTTAGAAAGAGTAAGGATCATTGTGCACCTTTAAATAGTGTGTTCAATGTTAAATTGATATTTCTTCGTAAATCCATATGCAAATACAAAGTTTCATACTTGGAACTGAAAAATTTGATTGCAGGAGCCAGGTTTTATTTTTTTACAATCTTCATTTTTTTGGTTATCCCTATTCCTGAAGGTTTTGTATTTAGAGTTAAAAATGCTTTAAGTTGGTTTTAACCTTGAGAGAATAATTCATAGATCTTGTGGTTTTCATCATCCTTGCAGACAGACGCGAGCTCTAATTAAAACAATTTGAATCATTTATTAGCATTAAGTTCAGATATTCAGCTGAGTTTAGGTTTATCAGTAATACATTGCATGTTCAATCCGATTTGGAATTTTTCTTCCTTGAACAATTGCATGATTTTTGGATGGAATTAAAAGATTTATTATGGATAAATTGCAGAGATTATTCAAATTATTCCGTGTTACTTGGAACTTCAAACTTTAGGTTTTAGAATAAAAAATAGCACTTTTTGGTCAAAAACTATACAATTTTGGGTTTAAAATAAAATTCATTTGGTTTTAATTAGTTCTGTCTTTCAGAATCAAATTAAGGCATTTTTTACGAAATTTTTTTCAGAAAAGTTCACACTATGGACAGGATTAAAAAATAGAAACATATCAATAGTTATACCATAGACTACTGGGGAAACAGTAATTTTTTCACCTGACATGTTATGGATTTGTCATTAGATTTGGTTTGTGGGAATATAAAAATAAATATAAAAGTCTGAAGTACTTGTATATGTTATTGCATAAACAATGGCCAACCCATGAAATCTACAAGAATTATACCTTTCCAACCTACAATAATTTGACTGTAATTCAAATATAAGAAATCCCAAGGAAAACTATTGCAAGCATCTTGAAGGCAGAATTTGAAATTGATGTATCATGTTATTTTGAAGTAGTAAAGTATATATTAAGTGTTGATGTAACAATATGTTTTCATAATTAAAACTCGTTAGAATCTGTCAGTTATTCATTTACTTAATTCAATTTAAGCCAACTTGTTTGAAAACTGACAAAATGTATCAAATCTTCAATTTCTGTTAAGGTGAAGTCATAGCCACTCATTACTGAATTCAGGGTTCTCAGCCACACAACACTGAATTCAGGGTTCTCAGCCAGACAATACTGAATTCAGGGTTCTCAGCCACACAATACTGAATTCAGGGTTCTCAGCCACACAATACTGAATTCAGGGTTCGCAGCCACACAATACTGAATATAGGGTTCTCAGCCACACAATACTGAATTCAGGGTTCACAGCCACACAATACTGAATTCAGGGTTCTCAGCCACACAACACTATATTCGGGGTTCTTGCCACACAACATTAAATTCAGTGTTCTCAGCCAGACAACACTGAATTCAGGGTTCTTGGCGACCCAACACTAAATTCAATGTTCTCAACCAGACAACACTGAATTCAGGGTTCTCTGGCAGACAACACTGAATTTAGGGTTCTCAGCCAGACAACACTGAATTCAGGGTCTCAGCCAGATAACACTGAATTCAGGGTTCTCAGTAACACAACGCTGAATTAAGGGTCTTTGCTGAGTCCAGGACAATAATTTAAGAACCTGTGTGCTACAGCTAGGCTGTGCATGTTAAAGATTCTCTGACAAATTGCAGGAAAAAAATATATTACTGCAAAACTTCTTCAATTTCATTGATGAGTTCAGTTTAAAAATGGTTGGTTGGATTCCTTAGGTGATGTATCCAAATTCCTAGCAAGAATTATTCTCTGGGAATATTTTATGAATTACTGTCCTTGACTAAGTGTTGAATTTATAAAACATTGTAATATGAAGAACAATACTTTAAAATGCTGAGGAGAACATCATTTTTCTTGCCTGAAAAAAACTGTTCAAAAGATTTCTGAATTGAATATTTCTTTTATATCTTACATGTTTACTCTGTTTTGCTTGTTCAGTTTTTAACGACATGGTTTGATCAAACTTGTCAAATTCAGTGACACGATTTTCTACTTGGAATTATTGATTTTTCCTTGTGCAAATATAACCCTGACTTTTTTGTTTATTTTTTGTTTAGGATATATAATGTATCAAATGACTAATTTATGGTTCAGATTTCTTCTGATCATGTTGTTTGACTATTAGATAGGTAGAAATTGGGTTTGTTTTTCTTGTATAGTCATGATCAAATATTAATCTAATTTGAAAAATTAGTATTGTCTGAAAAAAAAGTATATTTGTGTAATATGTTATTGATTGACTCGATTTTATGTTTTCATTTTGTTATAAAGTCATACCCACTCTTAACAATACACCTGTTGACAAAATGCAACTGAATTTGTTGATTATTCTGGAAAATATATTTACAATGCTACTTTTATCTGAAGCAATTTCAATAAGATTATAGATAAGGTATACTCATTTTAATTGTTTAAATTTACTGATAATCACTGATTAATTAGATATACTTATAGAGTGGAATCTGGCCATTCATAGAGTAAATGTGCTCTTCTTTGTCACTGATATTTAAAATTTTGTTTAAACTTTCATTAAAAAGTACATACTTGGTCACTAGATTACAAAAACAGAGTTGACTTATTAAAGTTACTTAATGATAAGTAAAAAAAAGATCATATTATGATGAATATTTTTTCCACCATAGGCCTGTACATCTGAAAGAATCAATCCTTCCTTTACCTTAATCTTATAAATTAAGCTAAGGCCTTTGAAAGAGCTCAATTTCTATATCTCTATCAGAATCAAATCTGAAATCTCGTTCGCCTGAAATTCAACAAAAATGCACAGTGCAGGTTGAATTTTAGTCATTTCCAACGGGCAATTATGAGTGATAACGTTTTCATTTCTATTAATATAGAAAATAATAAGAAATATTTAAACAAAACCTTTAAAACACAGACCTACTTTCAGTCTGAAGTCAGACATGTAGATCGTATTCTTATGTCTATATTTCAAGACAAGTTAAGAACGTTTGTTAAAAGACATGTGCTCAGGGGCATTGATGATTGAAAACCTTTCAGTTAGATACAGGTTACATCATAAGGTTAAATAAGAATGGTTAAATTGTTCTGGAAGCTTCAACAAAAACAGAGAAACTCAATATATAAAATCATATTCAAACCTGCTTTATATTTTATTATCATTTCCATTGTTTTCAATGATAATATTGACTTAAATGTGAGGTATTTATTTTCTTTTCAATTCCAATTGATGAATGATAGTTTGAATAATATGATATGATAATATTATTTTTGGCTTACAGAGGTGATAAATGTGACATCCTATTTTCTGGATTAATTTGATTTTATTGTGGCAAATCATATTTATAGTAAAAAAGAAATTAGAAGCCCTCATTTCAATCATATGATTATTGTTGTATGTTTTAAAAGAAATGAAAAGTGATAGGAAAGGTTTTGATTGGAATTTCTTTTTGTGCATATGAATAAGTTCCGAAACATTCCATTGATATTCTGTTTCTAAGCCACTTCATTCAGCTGTTGTTCTTCTTTGTGGCTGTAATCCTGTTAATAATTCTGTTGTTTTAAGTGGTGAGATTCTACCTGCTTGCTAACCTGTCCAAATCCAATAGGTCGAGACAATACCTTCAAATTTTTCATCCCAGTTTCCAATTGTTAGTGTTGCAGGTGGACATGGAAAAAGCATCTAGTATCCAGATGAGACAATAAACCAAGGCCCTTTTTGCTTAACGTGAACAGGCTGATGGGGTGATTTACCTATACAGTCAATTTTAGGCTGTTTGTATGTCAGTTTCTCCAACCAGCACCACTGACAGGGAGAAACCAGGTTGGTAAAGAGAGATGTTATTGGAAGAATTTAATATAACATATCCAGCTAAAGTAATTTTTACAGTGGAGCATAAATCTACATGGCTGAAATATAGCAGCTTATCATTTTGCTATCATCCACTGCACTCTATCATTAACATACACTAAGTCAAAGATAAAAGAAGATTTTCCCTCGTAAGAATGACATAGGAAGGTAAAACTGTTTGTCTATTACCCTGAGTCAACTGTTTTTTTATTTTTTTGTTTGTTAAATAAATTTGATTATCTGATACAACCAGAATGTGTTCAAATATTGTTTTTTTTTATTGTTTGACGCACAACATATTATAGTCTTAGTTCTGTGATTTAACATCGAGAGTCAAATCATCTTCTTGTGCTGAATTGGGGGTTCGTTTAGAAATAGAAATACGCTGATAATAGTTGCACATCATAGTTTTCCCTGCCTTATAGTACTAGTGAAGATGATGAAGACAATTGTGGTCAGTTTAGAAATATTCTGATAATAGTTGCACATGATGGTTTTTCTCTGCCTTATAGTGCTCGTAAAGATGAATAACACAATTTGCTTGATAAATTTGCAGGGGCTGTGTGGCTAAACTTTGGCATAATTACAAACATTTGCAGAATTTCCATGTAAATTTCACTTGCATAGCTTTTTTTGTGAGACCTACATTGTTTCTACCCTGTGTACTCAGAAATTATTTTTAGGTTTAAAAGTTAGAGACACAGTTTTAAAATGATTCATAATAATCACCCAAACAAACAACAAATTGTGTGATATTTTGTACCAAGTATTAGAGAAATGATTATACATGGTATCAGTTGGTAACCTGAACATTTTGAAAATAAATAATCTGAATTTGTGTGACAGTATTCATTTTAATCTGATTACATTTATAACCAGAACACAAAGGTAATATTATGGTATAAATATTATCTGATTATGTTGTTTTACAAGTCCCAGGATACATGTATTGAGTCTTTAGATGTGTAAAAGTATATACGAAACAGTTTTAGGTAAAAGATATCATACCCACAAGCCCCAAAGCAACAAATTGATTAATTTAATTTGGCACATTCAAATCGTTAGAAATACATTCTCCAGACTTCTAGTTTTCGAAATTTCCTTCGCGATGGGAGAACTAGGACAAAAAATAGGGCCCCAGCACTAATTCAGTCCTGGCAACAGTGCTAACAGAAAGCAAAGTCTATTGTTTATCTGAGTGCCAAGTTCTTTGATTAGTCTATATCTTATAAAATTATCATGAAATACAGAATTTTACACGAAAAAGCAAAATAAGCAATTTCCAACAGTTGATTAAAAATTCCAAATAAACAACAGTCACCAAACCTGTAAAAAGATTAAAAAATTTTTTTATATTCATACAAAATCTGATATTTGCTCAAAAATTTCACACAAATATTGAAAATTACACAAGCCAAATAAAATAGGACAATTGAGATAATATTAGCCTTTTCTAAAAGAGCAAAAACTCCCTTTCAAATTATATGCTTATGAAATAATGTCAATATTTTATGCAGAAAAAGATTCTAAATCTGAAAAAAGTATGCTGATTTCTTAACTCTTGTACTTTTAAAATGTCAGGTTGACTTTATAATTAACAAAGTGCATGTTTATTCACTAGTTTTTATATCCATCTCGTTACTAATTGATTTAAAATTAGGTAAATAATTTAACTAATTAGAAATATCATCTGAATAAAAATATTCTTTTGTTGGCTTCATCAGAAGATTTGAGTGCTAACAATTATCTGCTGCTATGAAATAAAAAAAAAGTATGAGATAAAAAATTTATCAAAATTGGAGCGATGGATATATGGAAGGAATGTTAGATAGACCTAGATGAATAGATAGATATAGCTTGACAAATAGATAGACAAGTAGGTATAGATAGATACAGATACATTTCTGTTCTGTTCCTCATTCTTATATTATTTACATAAAGTTTAAGGCCAAAATTCAGATTAAATACCAAGTGTATCAGATGGCTGCATTGAACTGTTGTCAATGAACAGAAGACATGTTTCTATTTCAGTGTTTGCTAGAAGTGATCTGTCATACTCCAATGTCTTATGATCAACATGTTGCCATTGTCTAGACCACCAACCAATTGTTTGCATGTGGATTTCAATTTAAGCCTTCATTGTATCTGTGTAAAAGCTTTAATCATAAACAGGAATTGCGGTCAAATTTCATTGTTGATTTTCTTAAGCCTTGTATTGATATTTATTTGATAGTTTTCTTTGAAGATGACAGCTTTGAATCTCATTTAAGATACTTCTAATGTATATACATTAAACTATTCAATTATTTGTTGTCTAGTGTATCAACTTCTGAGGTTTGTCTTAAAAAGCATATTTGCCTTGATTTAAATGAAAGAATTTCTTATTTTTCCAAAGTAAACCTATTCCAGTATTAGATGACACCTGTGAACAATTATGTTTTCATGGGACAAGAGTAATCTTTCAAGTTGATATTGTACAGTATATCAGTGTTTCAGTATTAAAGGTATGACAGGTCTTAGAATGAACATAAAATTTTTGATTTGGTTAGCAAGAGCTCTATTCAGGTAAATATACTTGCTACTATAAATAACATACAAAAATAAATAAATATTCAAAAAAGTAAGTGATTATTCATAAAGATGCATTTGATTATTGAAAAATTCTTAATAAATTGATAAAGCGTTTTTCAAAAATGACTCTAACTTTATGACACCAAGCAAGTTCCCTGAAGAATATAAACTCATATTGACCATTCTTGAGAACTAAAATTTTATGTTCATTCTAAGACCTATTACTGGTATGTTTAATAAGAACAATCCTCCTTGAATTTAAACTCTAAAGTAACAATGAGTTATCCTGCTTTTTTCTCCAAGTAATGATGTAATAATATAAATTGTTAATAAAAAGGTTTTTCACGGCATTTATAGTGAGATACACATATTATAAAATTTGAGGGTGACGTTTATGTTTTTCGATAGTTATTGAGTTATGTGATCTCTTTGGAAAGGGATGCCTTGTTCATGAACTCAGTCAAAGAGTACCTTGGGTGTTCCAATAAGTAAGCCTGTCTCAGCTTGAGATGAACAACTGGGAGTCATTTAGAATTGAATTTTATTGTCCCAATGGGCTGAATGTAAGACAGAACCATGTCCTTGTGTATTGGACCTAATTCTGACCCTTGTAAAATAAAGGATAAATGATACATGTAAAATGAGATACTATTACATTTTTGGATGCTAGATAATGTAAATATGTTATGAAAGATGGACCTTTTCCTGTCAACCTGTACTGCATATGCTAATTGTCCAACAAACCACTGATTTTCCAAGCCTGTACTTCAAAATGTTGAAAGTTCAGCAGCTATTGGAATTGATACTGAAAATGTGACTGATAAATTGAGTAAATATGCTATAAAAGATGGACTTTTCCCTGTCAACCTGTATTCCCATGCTAATTGTCCAACAAACCACTGATTTACCAAACCTTTACTTCAAAATGTCGAAGGCTCAGCAGCTATTGGTATAGATAGTGAAAAGGTGACTGATAAAATGAGTAAATATGCTATAAAAGATGGACCTTTCCCTGTCAACCTGTATTCCCATGCTAATTGTCCAACAAACCACTGATTTATCAAGCCTGTACTTCAAAATGTTGAAAGTTTAGCAGCTATTGGAATAGATAGTGAAAAGGTGACTGATAAAATGAGTAAATAATGCTATAAAAGACCGACCTTTCCCTGTCAACCTGTATTGCATATGATAATTGTCCAACAAACCACTGATTTTCCAAGCCTGTACTTCAAAATGTTGAAAGTTTAGCAGCTATTGGAATAGATACATGTATTAAAAAGGTGACTGATAAAATGACATTAGAATTGACAAGGGAACCATTAATCTTGTCTAGAGAGAATATTATTCAGATTAAAAATCAGCCATGACAGTCATCTGATGTTATGAAATGTGTCCTGAATTAATCTGATCATTGTCGACAGTATATCCATTTTAAACCAAATATTCTCATAGCACAAAGAAGGATAATCACAAGGAGATGTCAACTTTTATCCATCAAAATGACTCTGGTGTTTAGAAACGTGTGTATCAGGGATACTTGTAGCTTCAATTTTCAACAATTTGATTTCCCATGAGACTTCTATGATTTGTATAAGACTGAATCCAATTCTAACCAAGTACATGGGTTTGGAGAAATCATAATCAGGAAGCGAAGATAAGTTTCTCTTAAATGCCATTAAACTGGCACCAGCACCAAATATCTTTTACTGGAACTGAACTTATTAAGACTGATGCAACATCACCCCTATACTTCAAATTAAAAAATTCCTTCAACTCATTTTAATCCACATTCAAAAATATTGCAGGAACCGATACAGACGTAGCCAATTGGCATTTTTATTACTTACTACCTTAAGGAATCAATTTCAAAGTTTACTGTCTGGAAACAAACAGCTTTAAAATCTTTCATATTGGCTGCATTTCACCAAATATAACAAGATTCCAGAATTTATAGATCTAATTCCTGGAAATTGACTGGTATTTATCTCAGAATTAAGATTTATTAGCTAAATTTCAATACTTTTACTGCTTGTTCTGTAGATGTTCAGAATAAATATCAATATAAATCAAGGACTTGTTGTATTAGTCTGGTTCAAGTTATAAATACATTGATTTTAGATTTGAATTATTGTACCGTACATAAAATAGAGTTGTACATTCAAACTTTAATTCAATCTTGTACATTATCATTCAATATATACGAACATTCTTTACAATGGCAGATGCCACCCAATATCATACTATTTTCTGACATTTTGTACAATATCAATTGATTTTATGGCATGATCTCACATAACATACTATGTTCTAACATATTGCATAATATTCTTTGACATATTGTACAATACAATATTCTGAAGTAAAATTGTTTGACATATTGTACAATAAAGTACAATGTTCTGACATGATGTTCTGACAATCTGTTGTAGACCATATGATGTTCTGACATGTTGTACAACATACAATATTATAACTTGTTGTAAACCATATGATGTTCTGACAAGTTGCACACCATACAATATTCCGACTTTTGGTACACTATACAATATTCTGACATATTGTACACCATTATGATCTGACATATACAATATCAAAACATCTCTAATGTCAAAATACATTATAAATCACATTAATACGATGTAAATAAATACATTGCAATCAAAATTGAAATACACATGTTTATCTTGTATCCATTGTTCAGGAATAATCCTAAGGTAGTAACATCTTTTACCATTGTAAATAGAGATGTAGGCATTATTTTCAATGAACAATAATTAACATTTTTATTGAATAATAAGATTATTATATATGGCAGGTCCTTAAAATAATTCCGATGACTTGGATATGATTTTCACAATTACTGTTCCTGATACAAACAACTTTCTTTGAGTTTAAAACGGAAATAAAGCAAGCAGCTTGACATTTCATGGAGAGTCCCATATGAATTTAAAAGGATTTTTTTTTTAACATAACTGGAGATGCAGCTCTTAACCTGTGCAAATTCTTTTGAGTAATTAATTTTTAAACTGAATTGCGGTGCAGTAATTACCTCATGCTGCTCCTTTGAAATATAATTTACATCACAAACTGATTGTCTGCAAAATTAATTCTGTTCGATTCTGTTATACCTTTCTGCCACTCAAAAGAATGTGCATTTTGTGTGAAGTTGTAGCAGAAGATATGAAAAGAATTTGAAGTCGCTCATATGTTTTTCTGCATGCCCTGAAGACAAGGCAATTATCTAGTATTTCTGTACCTCGTGAACTACAAAAGAATTCCTCCAAAAAAAATAAGCTCATTGGACTTGAAATAAGCATTGAAATTGAGTAGTTTGCCTTTAAGCTTTTGTCGATTTACTTGCATATAAATGACATTATAAGTTTGAATTGGATTTTCAAATCTTAGATCTTTTATAAAAGAACATAAAACACCTCCGTGAGGCCATTAAGCAGGGGAAATTTGATCTTGTTTTATAGAGATCTATCCACTATTATTCTATTAGGCAATAGGCCATTAAATTCTGCAAGGATACTGCCACCACTGAAATGAATGTAAAATTTATGAAGATAATTTATATAGGGATAATGATTTCATTGAAGGATAAATTTTCTGAAGCCTGGATGATTATTTGTCATTCAAACAGATTTTATATTTTATACAAGGATAACATTTTGACATATTATTAATATATTGATAATGGTTCCATTTTTTGATAGAATAGACTTTAAATGAGTTGTTGTTTTCAGGTTATTTCATTGTCCTGTAAGAGACTTAACAAAAAAAAAAGATTTCCAAGTGAAGAGAAGGTTTATTAAATTTGATAAACTCATTTCATTTTTATATTAAATTATGAGATAATTTCTTTACAATTTGTTCTGAATGTGACAGTGGACATCTTAAAAGCAGACACCAACTTTGTTTTGATTGACACATCATTATGTTTACATCGTCTTACAGTCTTGAACAGAATTAAGAGGTAATTCTTTGAGGAGAAGTGTCCCAGACAAAGTGACATTTTGAGACAGGTTTTTGTCAGGACATATTGAAATAGAATTATAAAGCTCTTAAAAGTTTCATAAGAATTTGTAAGAATCTTGAGATTATTTCCTATAGAATTCTGCTTACTTTGTTCATGTTAAAGGGATGCCATCATCGAATTCTTCTCATAAAATGTAGATGAATGAAAATGTGACACTACAGAAGGAAAATGCGACACTGTGACACTTCAGAATGAAATTGTGACCCACAGAAGGAAAGTGTGACACTATAGAATGAAAATGTGACATTTCATAATGAAAATGTGACACTTCAGAATATAAATGTGACACTATAGAATGAAAATGTGACACTGTGCAATTCAGAATGAAAATGTGACCCACAGAAGGAAAGTGTGACACTTCAGAATAAAAATGTGAAACTACTGTATGAAACGTGACACTTCAGAATGAAAATAAGACAATACATAATGAATATGTGACACTACAGAATGAAAATGTGACAGATCAGAAATGTGACATTTCCGAAAGAAAATTTGGCATTTCAGACGTTTCAGAATAAATGTATAATATTACACACATGTAATACGTAATATGTAATCCGTAGATGACAAATTGATTTCTTCCTAAAGCAGAGTATATCAAATACTAACTATCAAAAATATCAGACAATGAATTTATAGGACTACTAATCAATATAATAGATTGATTATTGTTTATTATTTGATAGATCACCTGCTCTTAAATCAATTTTTTTGATTGATTTTCCTGTTTTTTTCATAAAGTTCTTCAAATAATAGTTTTATTGCTGTGGCCTATATACATAATTCCATAGGGGATAATCTATGTAGCTCATTGCTGTCAGCTGATTTTGTCTAAATATTCGCAATTCACTAGACATTTACCTAACGCTTGCCCTTAAGCTACAATTAGAGAAGAGATCATATTAGGTAACAATTTTATGGTATATTCCAAAGTATTTTCATTTATTTATCAAAGACTTTCATTTGAAGGCAAAAAATTTAAACATTAATTCTTGATTATTAATTACATTTGAGACCTTGTCTATGTGTAAAAAAAAAAAAAATCAAACCAGTGGTAAAATTCTCATGTGCAAATAGTACGTCCGCTGAGGAATACAATTTTTATTCTGATATAAAAATCTGTAATAGAGTTGTTTCAACAAAGACAGTGATGATTAAACATGTCATTATTGAACCACCGAAATTTAAGTATGTCTTGAAGTCGACAAGTAGAATTTACATATAAATTTCTGTTGATGTAGTCTTTAGTTTAACTCAATGATTTTGATTTCTAGAGTCTTGGAGTTTATTATCCAAATCAAGAGCTCAAGGTTTCTCTTTAACTTAAGTCAAAATTTACAACAAAGTCAGCTTATTGTCCTAAATCTGCTATAATTACAAGGTAGAGGCAACAGAATTAGAATTCTCACCAAATAAAAATTCTGAAGACTATTAAAAATACATGTAGCAAAAAATAAAATACTATGTGAAACACCTCAAATGCATTCTGCATTTTCAAATTACCTTGATGCTTTTCATAGAGAAACATTAAATGAAGTTTGCATGCATGATCTTCATTAACTCTGCAATTGACCCTCTATTAGCTGGCTTCATTATTGATTTATAAAATATTCAAATTAGCCGTCAATAAATAATGACAGACGTGCAGTGATAAATTAATCATTTAAATTTTTATCTTAGAAGAGCTGATTGATTATGAGAATTTTGTATGCTTATTTGTATGCTTCAGCCCCAATATATTTTGCAGTGTACATTGTAATAGTAATTTTTGATGTCTACATTACTTATCAACATTCACAATGACACAGTTCTACAGAATAGAATGCCTTTGAAAAGATGCCCTTTTTCATTTTGACAATAAAACCAAGCCACAGTGTTTAATTTTGTGATAATAGATCTTGATTGTTGGTTTTCCAGAAAGTTCCTTTATAGCTCACAATATTGCAAAGCTGTTTTTATTGCCTCATATTAGATATCTTTTCACATGAAATTGCCCTTTAATTTAGCTCAACCAGGAGTTGAAAAGTAGGAAAAATTTCTCACGTCATATTGCATTACTGGCTTTTTTAACAAGATCGAGGGCAGAATATTAGGACATAAAAAGACAATTTGATCAATACATGCAGCTCAAATATAGAGAAAGGCATACAAGAATTTCTAATGAAAAATGAAACACTTGGATCAGTGATGTGATATACAGAGTTCTAGTATAGGTCTCGAGAGACAACTAGATTCACTTGTTTGTTTTCTCTCTTAATCTCCTGTCGGTCATTCATAATTACTGTCCATTTAGTTAATCTTCTACCATTGATTTCAACTGTCATCTGTATCAGACTTCTGTACGTCTGCTATACTTAGATTCACTTCTGATCCTTCCACTGGCTTCTGATGTTTCTATTGACTCCATTAATTGTATATTTTGTAGGTTATCATTATACATGTATATCATTTATCATTGTATATTTTCATATCATGTAGTTATTACTTGAAAAAAATATGTCCAAATAGCCATTATATCTTTGAATCATATGATATAATTATAAATTTTAATAGCTTAAATATAAGACTGTTTTATTATATATGATAATCTGATAGCTTATTAAGCTGTTTTATTATATAATATATTATGATCTGATAGCTTATTAAGCTGTTTTATTATATAATATATGATAATCTGATAGCTTATATTGAGTGTTATACGATTGTTATATTGTCAATGTATGTATGATAGCTCATTAAACAATAAGTTTGTTAAATTCCTGATATAATACAATACGATCTGAAAGCTCATATTGAGTGATATGATAGTGTAAATTTGATGGCTCATTAAGCGATTATTTGTTGAATTCCTCTTATAATATGATATTATCTGATAGCTCATTGTGAGTATTTGCTCGATTGCTATATTGTTATTGGCTGATTTTATAGTGATGTAAATTTGATAGCTCATTAAGCTTTTATGTTTGTTTAATTCCTCATATAATATATTATGATTGTAAATCTAATCATTGATAGTGAGTATTTGATTTCTATGTTATCAGTGTATAATATGGTGTGATTACTTGATTTTTAGTGAATCATGCTATGATTTGATTATTATTGAATCATGCTATGATTTGATCACTATTATTATTAATGTAAGAAACATAGTTGAAGAGTCTGTGAAATCATAATTATATACAGTGCTTACGGTACTAATTTTTGTCCAATTGTTTCAAGGTATGAATGAAATGATCAATCAAATCCAATCAATATTTGACATTTTGAACTATCAATGCTTAAAATGATACAAATAGGACAAGTTTTATCTGTGATTATCACAATCTCTGTGGACAAGATCACAATTGCAATATAAATGATTTCCAATGGACCACGGGGATTTTTCTCAATCAGATTACTACACTTTAGATTGGAATAACAGTTGATAATTTAAAGTAATTAGACACATGAGAATGAAAAAACAGTTGGAATACATCTCTCTTGAAGAAATTTCCCTCAATACACACTACTTGAAATGACCTTTATTTCTTTATATTTTAAGAAATAATAAAGATTATAAATATGTATATGATTTCAGTGACTAACTTAACTAATATAAAACAAAGAATATAAGCCTATATTGTAACAGTTTATGGCCTGGTGTGACATCCCACCACTCTACAGTTTCCTTGAACAATTTCCTTAATCCTCTTATACTGGATAATCTCACGGATGCATGTAGTCTAGAACAGTAAGGTTTATCACGTTATTTCGTAACTCCATATGGAGATTAGTTTTTAAGCTGATGATAAACCACACAGGTGACCAAATTATTTAATTCAGGGGAATTGCATGCATACATTTTAAATAAAGCCTAAGCAACAGGACTAGGATGAATATAATAGGTCATAGTCAAAACATGATTTACTAATCCAATATTTATAACCTCTTTTTCTCTAAACTTGGGGTGCAATGTTGACATCAGTCTGCCAAGAGACTTTGGAGATATTTCACCTTTGAAGTTAATGCAGCACCATTAAAAGTAATATGAAGTTCTACCCCTACCTCTCTACTCCCCACTTTAGAAATATTATTAAAAACTAAATAGTAGAACTTTCTACTGACCAACCCCTTTCTTCAATAAGCAGACAAAAAATCATACAAAATATTCCTTAAAGGGCAGGTAACTCTGTTCATACTAGTATTTCATATCAATAAATTCAGCTTATTATGAATCTAGAGTTGTTAGTATAAATTGCTTTTCATGAACATTTTTATGAAGCTGACCATAAAACAGATTCAGTAAATGTCAGGATTCCAGGCATATTGACCTTTTTGTACTAATTCCATTGGGTTGGCTTTGTTCCTTCAATTATTCTTCTTCATTGTTTTCATTGGCATCAGAGCTGATCAGTTGTATTATTGTATCAAACTTCTGTTTTCTCTTCAAAAAATATTCTTTGAAATGTCAGAAAGAAAAGAAACATGCCAAGATTGCAACATGACAGAGATAAGGTTAAAATTATTGTATTTCAAATGGTCATCAACAATGCATTATTTCAATCTATTAGTTTCATATAAGTTGTCTCAATTTGTGAATGAAATGTTTTGTTAAATAGCAAACTTAAAATTGAAATTGCAGAAAAATATTATCCATAAACTAAAATGTAAAATTCATTCATATTTTCATAAAAACTTTGGAGAAAGTAAAAAAGTAAAATTTGAACAGGATTGAAAAAAAATAATGTTAGTTATGGATATTTTGATTTAACACATGTGTTCAAGAGAACATTTAAACTGTTGTGTGAAAAAAAAATGCAGAAAAATATTGGAACAATTCAGTGTCAAAGCGTCTGTTTTCTAAACTAACAACTATTTAGACATTTATATCATTATAGCAGATATTTTAGGCACTACCTACATGGTTGACGTAACTTGAAAATGCCAATAAACTTGTTTGATTTTACCAACAGATGTGTAAAATACGTCAAGGATTTTTGCAGGAAATGAGCCAAATATTTTGTGTTTACAGCTGGCTACAGATGAGAGGGCCAGGTATATTATTCCACTTCATTACTCAATATTATAGGTATCTGTTCACATATATTTATTATCTAGGTATCTTTTCACATATATTTATTATCTAGGTATCTGTTCACATATATTTATTATCTACGTATCTGTTCACATATATTTATTATCTAGGTATCTGTTTACATATATTATCTGTTTTCATGAAAATCCAAAATTTAAGGATAAACCATGAACCTTCAAAACTCTTATTTTCTAAGCTGAGGGCTCAAATTTTAAAATCAGTTCGCCTACAGAATTAGAAGATATTGCACACCTCTAGTCTTAGCAGCATCAAAATTATGTAATATGAATTACTACCCTCATCTGCCTTCTGCCCAGGTTTAGATTCTCCAGGATGATGTCTACCATCTAGTCCTTGGGCAAACCTTAAAGTATCATGGTAGATTG
This sequence comes from Nipponacmea schrenckii, assembly GCA_030562195.1. Lineage (NCBI taxonomy): Eukaryota > Metazoa > Mollusca > Gastropoda > Lottiidae > Nipponacmea > Nipponacmea schrenckii. The sequence goes on along the minus strand of CM060199.1, from coordinate 16,571,898 downwards.
GTTGTAGCCATATTGTAGCATTCCAAGAATATTTCGCAAGACTATTCCAAATCACCATGCAGTTTAATATTTCAGTGTCTGAATCAGGTATCAGTACCACACTCTAGGTCTGTAAATCTTAGAGTATTCAAACTCTTACTTTTCTGGAATCTACTTCTGTAATCAAAAACATTTTGAGGAAATTAATCAAATCCAAATCAAATTATCTGGGGGAGGGGAATACTAACTGTATATTTAGATTTGAAATTGTCTTGGTTATCCAGTACTATTAAAATTGAGTGATATTATGGTTAATTGCTTGTAATGTAAATTATGCTTGTAATAGTCTTAATACATGTATTCTATAGTATGATACATCATCAACTTGATGTTTTTTACATTAAAATCACATCAATTTGTCAGTTTATAACATTTAATATTACTTACAGACATTTTTCACCAAATAAAAAGTTTTGTTTAGTCTAAAAAATTGTAGGAAAAAAGGTTTTATCAAAAAATACTCCAGATTCAATTTATTTTGAAAGAAAATATGAATAGGTGATAAAATTTTTATAGATAAAGCACATTCTAAGATAGCATTACTCCTACATACAAACCACTTGAGACGTGTTTATTTATGCACTGTCTAGCAACGTTTTGGCATATTAATTCTTCAGAATTCCTGACCCTCATGGCAGTGCAAATCTTAATACATGTAGTTGATATCAGTTTTTATTGAGTATTGATAAGTGTACATGAAAATTTTGCATTATTTAAAGGTAAATGTGTGGTGGAATGAATCTTTCTAAAAAATTTAAGCCCTTCTATAACTAGTTTTATGAACTTGCTATCCCCATTGGAGAGTCGACATGAACAGGCAAGACTATTTGGAGCTGTGACAATATTCTTGAAAACTTTAAAAAGATAAGAAATACAGTAATCTGATGGGATGATAAAACAAAATTTAAAAGCAATATTAGTTTAGACCATTCAGATGACTGGAACTCTCAAATTAAGTTTTCGAGAATAAGTCCCCAGGTTTCTATTGGCAGCTTGCATTTATTGCACTGGGGCTCGAGATGCTTACCAGACTCCAATGCTAGGAGTTGGAAGTTGAAGGAGCACATTAAAGAAATCCGTTGACAGTTGAAATTGACTTTGTTCTTTAGAAGAGTAGTACATAAACCTCCAATCATTTTATTTACAATTTGTATTCTACAGTATTCTATTGTTTAATTTAAAATTCTGATCAATGAAAACATGTAAATATGTCAATTTTCATTACGAGATTTCAAGATTATCTATCAACTGGAAGATTTCTAGATATTAACACAAAAAATTCAGTTTAGTTCAGGAAATTATATAGATTTGTTGGTGGTATCTCAGGAAATAGAAAAACTAGATATATTGGAAAGTCCAATTATGAGTTTATTCTCATGTGTATCCACTTGGAAGGAAATACACGAATATATAAAGTTGAGATATCAATCTGGGGATCTTAAAATCTTACAATTCAAGAAACATTTCTATTTTAATGGGAATAAAAATACTGATGAATAAAAATAGTAAAAAAAAAAATAAAAAAAAATAAAATAGAGCAATATTCGGCACCAAGCATGGCAAATACCCTTGTCCCACAGCTTCTGGAATTTTTGGAATTTTTTACCTTAACCCTGAATTGTTTTCAACTACCATTAGTGAAAAAAAATTTAAATATTGTAGACATTGGGTAAAGGCAATGAATAACATACAAAATTTGAAGATTCATATTGCATACTAGATCAGAAATTTAAATCTGAAAAAAAAAAAAGAAATTCAGTGATAAGAGTTCTGATTCTGTCTATACTCTCAACAATCCTGAAGACATAATCTGCTATGGTAGTATCAGATTAGCTTTAGGATCATATAAGAGATTTTAATTTAAGACTTTGATATTTTTTTTGTAAGAATTGATTTCATTATAGAGCTCTGAAAATGGTCAGGTTTTTTAGGTGAATACAGTGTATGTGAACTAAACTTAAGTAAAACAAATCAATAATAAGTAAATATGCCATGTAATCACCTGTTATTTTTGTAAAAAAATGCACTTGTATCAGTGCATTATTCATTGCTCAAACTTTGCTGAAGAACTTTCTATGGTTATAAGGAAAGAAAACACGTCTACAAGATAACAACTTAGGTAGGACAGTTGGTCCTTGGCCAAACCTTACATCAATTTTTCTCAGATTATCCATACCTATTTACAGCTATGTCAACTGGTATAATGAGAAAATATGACTTGTGCAAGGTCACCAACTTTTCACACGCTGAACAAAAATATACAACCTCCATTTGTTGGACCTAAACAAGCAAATGATGTTAGACTTTGACTGACTGCTACTTATATCTTCTGATATAAAAATATAGCTTTAAGCTCTTCCATCGTAGCCAGATAATTTACTTAATTTTAGTTAATGTTGTGGCTAATGTGGTGATTTAGTAAGTGATATTACTAGCATGATGGGTTATCTGTTGTAGAAACACTAATAATTTAGATCGTCGATATGCCAATTTAACAATATTATCAATGTAAAATTTTGAAAATTTAATGATTTAATGATTGCTGAGTTAAATGAAGCCTGATCAAATCTTTGGCACTGCTGAAAATAAACCTTTTACAAAACTTAAAAATAAATTTTCCTACAATTTTCAATATCTACTACTAAAGGCATGTTTAGTTCAGATAATCGCTTCAACTTCGATCAGAGTTTGCATTTATATATAACAATTTGACTAGAAAATACATTTATTTTAGTGATTCGCAAAAACATATACTAGATTAAATCCTAGCTCTGATTTTGCAGAGATTCAAAATGGTGGCAAACAGTACCTTTGTCAACCATTGCTACACGTACCTCTAGAAGAAATTAAAACGCCTTAAGATTAAACCTTAAGATTTTCTCAAATCTCCCTTTAAGAAACGGAACTCTCTTGTTGAGATTTGTTCAAGGAAATTAAAAACAAGATATTGATTTAAGTCTTCTACAGATCCAATATTTAATATCCTTTTTCAAACAAATTTGTTGATCTTGTCATTTTTTACTCAAAGTAAATTTGTGCAGGTTGTCCCAATGGTATTAAAAAAGCGTAACTCTGTAAGAAGTTAGAAGATATCATGGATAACTAGGTTATATTATCAGGCTTCTTCATCACTTCATCACTTCTGTTGTATGACTTCTGCAACAGAATGAATTTAATTTTAATGCCACATTGATCAAATATTGATACTACCCCAGTTAATGCTTTCTTCTGTTCTGCAGTTAAGTTTACAAACTGGTACACTTTTGTACAAGTTTCAGCTTCTCTGTAGCAGATTAAATTGTTTTGTTCTTGTTACAGGTTTTGTTTAGATGAATGTCATTCTGTAACAAAATCATAATATATTTTTTATTCACATGAAAATTTTTGTGGAATTTTCTGTATTCGCTATGTGTAGTTGCCACTAATAAATGATTATGTACCACTTTATTATAGCTATGTATACAATTATCAGACCAAAAAGATCACATTTGACTATCCATACAATGCACTGATGGTATCCCATTTGCTTTGACAAACTTTTGATTCTTGAGGTAGACTCGCATTTTCATTTCACTCAAAATGCAAATACACAAATTGGCAATCACTTTTGAGATTCATATTGGAAAGAATTGTTAGCCTTCTCCTTGTGTATTATATGTTACATGCCCTCAATTGTGGATTAAAACTGACAAATTTTTGTGTGAATGTCTTTTTAAAATCAGCAATATTATGCCTTTATGACAATATAGTGGCCTGTATGACAATATGACAATATGGTGGCCTGTATGCCAATGATGTGGCTTGTAATACAATTTGGTGGCTTGTATGACAATATGGTGGCCTGTATGACAATGTGGTGGGTGTATGACAATACAGTGGCTTGTATGATATGTGGTGGTATGAATGACAATGTGTTGACTTGTATGACAATTTGGTGGCCTGTATGACAATGTGGTGGCTCATATGACAATTTGGTGGCCTGTATGACAATGTTATGGCTTGTATGACAATGTGGTGGCTTGTATGACAATGTAGTGGCTTGTATGACAATGTGGTGGATTGGTGATTCAGACACTTTGTCAATAACTTGATAATTGATTTTTTAAGTATTTTAAGTTTTTTGTTTATCTTATTTACAAATTATGCTGTGAAACCAAGCATGAGACAATATACACCAGACAATAATTACAGAGTAGTTAGGGCTGATTATTGTCAAACATCATTCAATGGTTTCTTCTTAGAAATGATTTGTTTGCTTCCTGTAACATCTGATAACTACGGATATGATCCAGACAATTTTAAACCAACTCATGGTTGAAAATACAATACATGACTGTTCATGAAAGGTTGTTGATGCATTAGATAAAGGGCATATTAGCATCCTTTCATCACTCTTCCTTTATCTCTTCGTTAATCAATTATCTCCCTTTATAACCTGATTACAGCTCTTCAGGATGAAGTTAGAAATCGTCAATAGTTATTACACATTATCTCATAATGGCATGGAATCGATACCAAACACCATTAGCTATTTAGACTCTTATGTTCATCACCCAACCAGTAAATTACAGGTTTTTAGAAAGAAAAACGTTTTCTGCTTCTAAACATAACCTCCGGGTCAAAAATATTTTCATTGGTTATTTCCTGTAGAGCGATGGTTGGGTGATCCTTAATTGAGACAGTATGGTGGGATAATCTATTTGTATTGATGCTTTTCTTTCAGATTACCTCCTAGGGACCCACTTAAAGAACTTGGGTTCAATTCCAGTATGGGTTTATGTAAAACTATATAAAGACAAGACAATAAAGCATCTTCTCTAAGACCAATGTGGAAATGTGGCATCTAGAACTTCAATAATGTTTATTTAATTTAGATGTACATACCTTTATTTAGAATTGATTGACTACTTCAAAATCTTAACTTATTGAAACTGTTGTTTTACATGCAATTTTATGAACCATCAACAAATTACAGTTTTTCCATACAAACTGATGGTTTCATGTGCTCAAGTTTCAAGAAGTAAGGTCCATTAAGCTTTTAGAGACTAGATATCTACAAATCTATTTCCATATCAATCTTATATCATCACAAAATTATGGTTTATCAAATGACTTATATCTTTAACCGATCCGTTATCATAATAATATATTGCTGTATCAAATAACAGAAATTTCATTAATAATGTAAACTCTATTCCATGTTGTTTTTGCAATGCAAGCTCTCATGATGGGTTTCTTGTTTGCTACATGTTAGAGAAATAAGTTCCATTAAGAGTTATTCAGCTTCAGAAAGATTAATCTTGTATGGTGACATATAATGGATTATCAAATTACATATATCCTAGCAGAATTATAAACAATAAAGATCCATTTCATTTTACTTAATATATCTAAGCTTTCATTTTACTTTGATCAATGTTTCGAACTGTTAGTTTAGAAGAGAAAAGATTGATGAATGTGTATTGATTTTGATTTTATGGTCCATTTCATATCTAAACATTTATCTGGGAAATAAAAAATAATTATAGATTGACACTGCAGGTTCCTCAATGCTGGAAGAAACCTAAATTGGATATTTCTTTTTGCAATTTAACGCAATATCAATCTTGGCCTAAGGATTTGAAACTAGATCAAGCGAAAGCATTTATATTAAATATTAAGTTGATCATAACAGATTTTATATTAAGATTTTAATGAGTATAATACGCCTTCAGCAATTGTTAAACAAAGATTTATTTCATTGCATTTTCACATAATTCATTTATTGATGCAACAGTAGGCCTATCAAATAGAGAAGAAAGATAGTTATGCCAGCTCCACCAGCTTATTTTATGTACCTGTAACATTGTCAGAATAAAATTCTTACTTCATTCATCATGAAAATATAAAATCTACTTGGAAAATAAATTACAAATCTTAAACACTTCAATATTTGATGCAGATGATTTTGGCAGCTTATTTTCATTTCTGATATGATATAATCAGCTGATCTCATTGAATTTATTTTTAATAGTCTTCCATATGACTAATCATGTGATATAATATACTGTTAATGTCAGATGATCAAAATAAAATCAATTTGTGATTTTCAGTGACAGCTGATTATAGTGTATGATACAGAATTATCAGCTGATCACAATTAATATTCCAATCTGTACACTAGGTTATTGTGATATGATGTATTGTTGCACTGTATTGTTGCACCTGTTAATTACTTCAGGTTCCCTACATTCACATATTTATTCATTTCAACTGAACTTAACTTTAACTGTGAAAGTCACACCAGACTCTACATCATAACATCAGTTATTGTGATTTACAGTGATATATAATTACAATATCATATTAGAATTTCTTACTGTAGTCTATCAGGTCATCGTGATATTAAGAATTGTGTTTATCAGCTGATCAAGTTTACTTAAGCTGTGAAAGTATCACCTGACTCTGTTTATCACATCAGGTCCTTGTGATAAGTAAAGATGTCCAAACATTAAATAAGAGTATTATGAATTCCATGCTATCGTGATATATGAAGAATTGTTTTTATCAGCTTGCCTGAATCTGTTCTCAACATTAGGTTATAATAATGCTGATGAATAGTTTTTATCACCTTACCTGAATCTGTTCATTACATCAGGTCATCGTGATATAATAGTATTAGCTGATTACAGAGTGACATAAATATATCATGTTTCATTTCTCAACAACAATTCAAGGATTTATCTGATGCTAATAACAGGCATGTTAACACATGTATATTTGTTATGTTAGTAGAGAAGGCTATTTTTGGTGCTTTTATTCTTGGTATTTACAGCTGTTTATAGAAATTATATTCTGTAAAAGACTCACATATTTTGCACTTGATCAATCAATTCTTATTCTCATAAACAAGAATTTTAAGCTAAGCTAATCAGTAACAGTGTTCATAACTCATCTTTGAAATTTGAGTATACATATACTGAAAAAACATTGAAATATTAAGTAAAAATTCTAGTTTGAGATATATTTGAAGGATTTTTGCAATTTTTGAGCAGTTTTCATACTGGTGGAGATTATATATATTTATAAGACATATTCAAGATCCAAATAAACCCCCAAAAGGCGAAATTTCAGCTTCAACTGGTTCTAATCATGGTGTCTCAACTTTCAACTTCAACCAGGCATTTTTGTAATGCTAAAGAATGAGGAACCCATTTTCTTTTACAAATGTCTATACACCTTATGTGCTTGGCTAGTCTTCAAATACTTCAGCTCAATTGATTCTCAACAATTTTTTATATTGTTTAAAGATTTCTGGATGATGCAGTCTAAGAAATCGTCCAGTCAAATGGCCCCATTGGGATTATACATTATCTACTTTCACAAAAAGATAAAGTAGAAAATGCTATATATACTATCAGATAGAATTCTGAATTAGAGTTTTTACCATTAAAGAGTTTTGAATAGCAGGTTCTGTTGACATGTATGAACCATCATTCCTGAATGTCTTGAAGTATCTGGTACCCATAGAATTACGCTTTTTCTTCCCTTCCATATGGTAATATAATATAAGAAAGCTTAACATCTGATTAAATTTTGGATTATTGTAACAAGAACCTAAATTACATAAAGTCTAAGATTAATAAATGGCACCATTAGAATAATAAGGAACCATTTAACCAACTGATGGTAATAGTAGAAAGTGTGCTATCAGGTTATCACTAATCGTATTACAAACATCATTCAATCTTAATCGTAACAGTTTCATTGGTCACACTTCCACTTGAATCCGGTATAGTACAGTAGTGGTATATTTTATGCTATCTCTTGTGGGAATGATAAATGTACCAAGCTACCGATTAGTACAAGTCAGAGATTCCCAAGAGGACCTGTTATCACAATTACTATTAATAAAAGCTGAAAAGATCAATGAATTCTCCTAGTTTTCTACGAGAAATTTATTCATTCCTGGTCTCCATTCATATGTTGAGCTTTTCATTAAGAATTATATGGACCATTAGCTGTATGATAAAAGGCTTATCTTAAGGATATTGTTTTAAACATTGAAGGTATATAGGATAATGGTATTTTCTGGGTAGATATGAGCTAGAATGGCAAATAGGATATTACATATGTCTGGTTGGGAAGTTTAATAAACTGTTTTGCTCTATATGGATACTGAATACACAGAATTTCTGTTTGTGGATGAAGGATATTTGTTCTTTGCCTCATTGCCTAAAGGATAGGTCCAATGTTTTGTGGCTAAACAGAAACTTGCTTGCTATGTTAAGGTTTTGATCTTGGAGTTTCCTCCTGCCAGTGATGCAGGTCAGAGGATCGAACGTAGACAAATCTACAGACTGAGCATCCCTTATAGTTGTAAATTGCGAAAAGTAGCCCAATGTCTTAACAAATGTCCTCATTAGCTATCTGTGTTGAAAAGTGTAAAGCGTAAAATTCAAATTTCAATCAATTTATGTGTTTGTAAGAATCAGTTTGGTATTTGATTCTTGCCATCCAAATTTATCTGTCTTTCTTACCTACAGAAAAGAGTTCCATGTTGTTTTTGTACATAAATCAGTTGAGTTTCATCACTCAAATTGTCAATTACGTTTATAGCTCTGTATAAAAATATCGAGCTTTCACCATGCAGTGATTTATAGCCATTATCATGTTATTTTCACAAAGATATTGAACACTGATCAGAAAATCTGATTAGATCAGAAAAAGAATAGAAAGATTGGAATCTGATTTATCTATTAAGATTTCCATCTATTTTTCACAGATTTAGTTTTTTATTATTCAGAAACCAATTTAGACTGTTCTGTTTTGATCGATTTCTTCCATATTTTTCCTTAGACAGAAAATTAATCAATGCTGGAAGGAGTTTTATATTTTTTGTATAGAAAT